>OY744533.1:80303689-80376189 GCA_963556195.1 Sepiola atlantica
ATACATACATATATATATATACATATATATACATATATATATATATACATACATATATATATACATACATATATATACATACATATGTGTATATATATATATATATATATATATATATATATATATATATATATATATAAGTACTTCATGTATTCACATAAAATATTATAAGGAGATATAATTTTTTATGTGTCAGTTTTCAGTATTTACTTCAACAGTGCTCGATACGTAAGTAGAGCTAGATAGTAAGCAATGAAAATATATATGGCAATCAAGCTACACAGAGGCTCCCGTGTTTCATCCCCGGGGGGGAATCGTTAGCCTGACGATTCCCCCCGGGGATGAAACACGGGAGCCTCTATGTAGCTTGATTGCCATATATATTTTCATTGCTTACTATATATATATATATATATATATATATATATATATATATATATATATATATATATATATATATATATATATATATATGCCGTTTGGTAGATCCTAGTTGGAGGTATGCTACTTTTCAAGATAACTCCTATCATAGTGCTCAATATATTTACAGAGCAATATAAAAATTAAGTTTAAAGAAAAATAGCAAATCATATACCTCAAAAATCAAATAAAATTATTAAACAAAAAAGAATAATCTATGGTCAAATGTAGACATATAACTACATACTTACTTTATCATTTAAATACTCGCCGTTTGTTTTGATAAGTGTTGCAAACAACGCTTCGTTCTCGCAACAGTTGTTTACCGATGATTGATTGCGAATAACCGTTGTTGACTTTTTTTTATAATTTTAGTGCTACTATGCCCGCTCGAGATTTTAATACTCTCCGTGCATTTCCGGTCGAGTCATGGATGGTGCTGTCCCTCCTTGGTGTTACTTGACCCTTCACGACCATTTTTTGGTGGATCAACCAATGCTAGTTCCACGTCATTTTTTGTGGGTTTTTTTTTTTTTTGTAGGGTAGATTTTTTTTATTTTAATAAAATATCTTCTTTGGCAGTTTCAATTCGTGTGTCCAGTTTCCTTGGATTCGTGTCCTGTAGGTTAAAATACATTTATTACAGTCTTAAATATAGATTCTTGTGTTTTTCCTACATTACTATTATTTTTACTCTTGTTATTATTATTGTTGTTATTATTGTTGTTATCATTATTCAGTGCTCACTAGATGTTCCCACGCAGGTCATCAACAGTGATTTCTCACTGATGATAACCAGTGGCGTTCCCTGAAGTCTGACTGACAACAAGTCTCCTCAGATTTTCAGTACTCTCTACCTCTTTTGATAACCACTGCAAATGATTTTGTGTTATCGCAACAGCCGCTTATCATTGATTTCTCGCTGGCAACGACCGTTGGCATTCTCTGAGATTTGGGTGGCAATAAACCTCCTCCAGATTCCAATAATAATAATAATAATAAGAAGAAGAAGAAGAAGAAGAAGAAGAAGAAGAAGAAGAAACATCTAGCAAAATCGTAGACTTCGCTGTTCCAGCAGTCAACAGAGTGAAAATCAAAGAAACGGAAAAACCAAGCAAATACACGGAACTAGCCACAGAACTGAAAGGAATATGGAGCATGAAGAAAGTCAGTATAATACCAATAATCGTAGGAGCACTAGGAACAACCCCCAAAAACTGGAAAAAAATCTAGGAGAAATTGGAATCAAAGGGATCATTGGAACTATATAAAGGACAGTAATGATCAAAACAGCTACAATCTTTAGAAAAATCATTGAATGCGGAAACTAACCCGCATAAGCTACGAAGGGTCACACGGAATCTGCTACAGGAAGAAAACAAAACCACAGAAAGAACAAATCACAAACAAATAAACAGAACATGAAAGAAATATAACTTTATAAGCTCACCGGCCCCCAATAAATTACACCAACCTCAACTGACACGACACAAAAATAAACCAATGAACAGAAATAGCAAGAAACAACATCAGCTCCTTCTCCCAAAAAAATAAATAAAATAAAATAAATAAATAAAAGATATTTTTTAAATTTAAAATTTAAAAAATAAATTAATAAATAAAAATGGTACCAGCCTAGGCTGACACCACACAACATATCTGCATAAGGTCAAGGAGGATGAGAAGACCGAGGAAAGACAGAACAAACCAGACCTCCACTGGAAGTGCAGAGACTGCTGGGACCTTGGGGAGGCTTATTGCCACCCAAATCACAGAGAAGACCAATGGTCTTTACCAGCGAGAAATCAATGGTAAACGACTGTTGTGAAATTTATTTGCGGTGGCCATCGAAAAGAGGTGGAGAATACTGGAAATCTTGGGAGACTTGTTGTCACTCAGACCCTAGGGAATACCACCGGTTGTCAGTGAGCAATCACTGATAGCCTGTGTGTGAACTCCTAGTGAGTAAATAATAATAATAATAATAATAATAATAATAATAATAATAATAATAATAATAATAATAATAATAATAATCACAATAATAATTATTATTATTATTATTATTATTATTATTATTATTATTATTATTATTATTATTATTATTATTTTTTTACACACTTGAGGTTTTCACACAAGTCATCATCAGTGGTTTCTCACCAGCAATGACAAGTAGTGTTCCTTAGAGTCTGAATGACAACAAGCCTCTCCAGATTCCAAGTGTTGCAATACCCGTTCATTCGGGGTAGCATCAAACAAAACACAACTCTGTTTCTTTATTCTTCTCCACCAGCTGGTGTAAGTTGGGTATACACATATATATAATTAAATATTTATTTGTTAGCAAAAGTCCTTTGCCATTATTGTTCTTTCCCTTGTCTTACGAAGAAATCTCTTTCTTTACCTTGACGGCGGTTGATTTTCGACTCTACCCAACGTAGGTTATTTTTACGAAATCCAGGCAGAATGAGTTACCTTGCAACCTAGAGGGAAGCACGACAATACGTTCTGTAGCAGTCTGCTCCCGGAATCTAGGGAAGGCTTGTGATCCCTACGCCAGTTGTTTACGGCAGTTCGGCCGTAGTAGGGATACCTCTCTTCGGGGCTGACCCACGACAAGTTTTCTCTATATCCTCCTAATTCGATCTCTGCTACATAAGCACTCCTTCTCTCTTCGTTTAAAACCGTCGTTTTAATTTCTGACTTTGCACTCCGGGTGCCTTCTTTTTCTGGCCCCGTGCATCTGACTCTTTTAAAGGTTACCGAGTCGTTTTTTTTACGACGTCATACTCCGAAATGAACTCGTCAACCTGCCACACCTGGACTCGTTCAAAGCTTACCGATTCATTTCCGTTGTTCTTTTAGCCTAACTGACAATCTATCTAGTCTTCGGCTTTTCTTCATTATTGCGGGGTCATGCCCTTAGCCTCCCCGTGGCGTATTATGCGTTATTACTCAACATGTCTGCATCATTATTTTACACAAGTACTCTCCGCCTTTTTCGATAATCGCGCCAAATCCCTTTTCGTTATCGCAACAGCTGTTTACCATTAATTTTTCGCTGATAACGAGTATTGTTATTTTCATTACTTTCCTTTTTAAAAAAACATATAAACTAACTTATCACCCACTCTATAATAAAGATCAATGTGTATTTATTTGTATGTAAATACATATAAATCCGTCCCGTCACTCAAAGCCTAGCGATAAAAAATAGACGTGCCTTTTTCTAACCCCCAGACGAAACTATTTCAAGTGGCGAGGGTAAGCGAGAAAGCAAATAGCAAGTTAGGCAACGAGAAATCCTCCACTAAATGAAAAGTCAACAATGAGTGCTATATTTTCTTTAGACAATAGAGAATCAATATATTATGATTGTCTCTTTGCGGCGTGAAACCCTGTGTAATCTTGTGTCTGTGTGGTGAGATGCAACTATGAGAATTGATATAACCTGGTAAGTGGTTAAATAAATTTAAAATAACCCAAAGTGTAAAGGTCTTAAAATAACCGGTTTATTCCAACGGACTTATCTTGTATAAACAATAGTAACTGCAGGTAATCCGATAGGATACTGCACCCTATAGACTGGTATTGTCTTGGCCTTCGGGGCTTGATTTACGCCGGTCTATGGGATTGTCCTGTGCAGTTCTAGGAGTTCCACCCTCCCAGGCTTTGCCTCCCCTCTTTGGGGAGGAGTAAGTTAATTGCTTACTGCTTGAGGCGCCCCTACCGGGGAATGCCGACGGGGCTGCCCAGGCATTTTTTGATGGTCAGAGTGCTCACCTCTCGGGCGCTGGCTTTTCAACCCCCACTTTCCGACCCGAGCTTGGGTCACATCTTACTTGTGGGAGTAGGATAAAAACTGGCCTTGTGCCTAACTCCTGGAGAGGAGTAAATTACGCTTCTGTTCGTGGTCGTATTTATTGTCTAGACTAGTTCACTTATTTAGTGCCTGAGATGAGTCCGGTATCCCATCAATATATCAGCTTTTTTAGAAATTTATATAATATATAACGGTTAGCAATTTTATGAAATAACGTTTACATAACTAGCGTTTCATTGTCTGTTGAAACTACTTTTTTTTCTATTCTCATGGTGAACTTGTTTAATGACTAGTTGACAAACACCTTGCAACCATCAAGAACACGTGGGGCCCGGCGCCCTTTGACTGATGATGTCTTGTAGCTTAATCAAATAGCAGAAAATTGTCTCTCAGCAGAGCAAATACTTTTTACTCGGAATACAATTCACTTAACGCAAAAGTAAACACGTTAAAACCACGTGTGTGGGTGGATAATCTATGCACTTACACAAAAAAAAGAGAGGCACACAGAAAAAATCATACGTAAGCATTAGCGTGAACCGCAAGTGGATGCCATTGTATATCACTGTCGCTCGCTAACGTGTGTTAATATATCTGGAACATTTGCTTTAAATTCGAATCACCCATTGTCGTAGAGAAAAGCATGTTTCTTTTGTCTTACTTGACAGCATTCTCGTGTGAGGTTACATATTACTAAGCTTACAAAGTCACCAATTTTCAGTTGTTAATGTTGTACCATGTTATTGACACTAAAATAACGTACTTTGTAAACGTTTATTTAAAAAAATTGATATCTTCCCGCATGGACAACTGATGATATAGCAAATCAAAATCAGCAAGGAGAAAAACTCATATTTTTAATTGAAGAATATAAAAAAGATGCGTCTCTCTTACAACTCAAATTTTATTTCGTTTTCTGTATAAGTTTTTAAAATGTGCCAATAAATTTTAAAAATTAAATGGTTTATTTACTCTATTTTCCGTTTTGTCAGTATTAGTTTCTGGTTACGTGGAGAACCAAGTGTTAACATTGAGTCGTCCCAATATAAAAAATGCATGAAATGTTTTTGCGCATACGGATCGACGCAGAACATCCGATAAAACAATAGCAGCACTTCTGTGTGGTGTTACATATTACTAAGCTTTAAAAGCCACCGCAGAAATATCGATATAATATGGATCTTCTAGCTGGAAAAAAAAGACAAAGTTATTGTTCAATGATTGCAAAATACAAAAATTAAAAACGCAAATTTCATAATCAACGTTCATTAAAGTTTTCTTGTCAGATGTTAAAAGTTCGACTGAATAACATTCAACATATATATATATATAAGAAAGGGTATTTAGACATATTTTTGAACCATTGTTTCGTAATAGTATCATATTTTTTTTAAATATATATATATATATATATATATATATATATATATATATATATATATATTAGTACTTAATGCATCCACATAAAATATTATAAGGAAATATAATTTTTATGTATCAGTTTTCAGTATTTACTTCAACAGTGCTCGATACGTAAGTAGAGCTAGGTAATAAGCAATGAAAATATATATGGCAATTAAGCTACACAGAGGCTTCCGGAACAAAGGAAACAGGATATAGGAAAATCCATTGTTAACAAAAAATAGGATAGGTATAGGAGCGTCACCAACAAAGGCTTTGTTCGCGGGAAGCCCAACGATTGGCTGAGGGAACAACAAAGAATCTGATTGGTTATCTAGCAAGCCATGTATATAAAAACACCTGACAAAAATAACTCCATGCATTTAGCCTGAAGATTCGCTCCGGGGATGAAACGCGGGAGCCTCTGTGTAGCTTAATTGCCATATATATTTTCATTGCTTACTATATATATATATATATATATATATATATATATATATATATATATACATAAAAAAATATTTTGACTAGCCAATTATCAATTGTTATTGTTTTACCATGTTATTGGCACTGTAACAGCGTACGTACTTCGTAACAGTTTATTTTCTAAAATCATGTATTCCCACCCAGTACCTGGTAATGTATAAACATTTTTCAATTATGATCGAAAATAAAAAAGGGGAATAAGACGTATTTTTAATTAAAGAATATAAAAAGCACAGAAAAACAAAAATTAAATGGTTTATTCACTTGATGTGTTCTGTTTTGTTAGTATAAGTGTCTGTTGGTATACAGAGAACCGGGTGTCTACACTGCGTCGTCTAAATAAAAAATATGGGAAATGGTGTTTACGCATATGGATCGACGCAGAACATCCGATAAATGTAATAAATGTGAAATGTTTATATTTCCAACCAATAAAAACGCTATGACTAAAATATAAAGTTATGTTGTCGGAAGCAGATTTAAAGGCGATAAAAAAAAAGCTACAGAAATCCAAATCAGATTTTAGCAACTATGATGTCCGGCTCCTCTACTCGTTGAACTTACGTACCCACCAACCCGATCAAAACCTTTTAAAGAACCCTATCACTTCTCCTTATTCGCATTTCAGGGAACACGTGGTTGTTTTTAAACGTGGAGAACATATAGCTGCCCTCCGTCCAAATTCAGGGTTAAGACAAAAATAAAACTTGCCTCAGTCTAGAAGGACTTCTCATTTACTGACCAAGAAAAGATAAAGTGCAGTATTAGAACAGTTTTCCCCTTAGCCCGAAATCCAACGTTCCTTCTGCCAAGTCTTCTGCTAAAGAAGGTGGGCTCCCTCTACCGTGCTAGAAAACATCTCACATCTGCCAGTATCCTATATCTCTACAAAGCCACTATTCACTTGCCCATGAATGGAGTATTCCTGCCACATCTGAGATGGTGCACAAACTACTAGTCTCTCCCTCTTAGACAAGGTCTAAAAAGGGGTCTATAACCTACTAGGTCCAACACGTTCTACCAAGCTCCAGCCACTGTCATATCGCCGTAATGTTTCATTGTTGTGCTTTGTTTTACTAGTACTTCCACGGAATGTACTCTGATTTACTTATTACACTTGTACCCCCCTTCCAACGTAAATACCATCGACCAACTCGAATATCAGTAAAATCCTGACCCTTCACTGTATAGGTCCCCAGATGCCGGAAAACTTTCTGCTGCAAGAGTTTATTTCCTCTGATCATTTGCCTTTGGAATTCCCTCCCTGCTCTCTGTTTCCCCAACTGTACCGTGATGCAGAAATTTAAATGTAATGTGAGCAAACATCTTGGTACACGACTCCCTACTTCAAATGGCCCTTATAAATCTGCCTCCTAATCACAGTAGAAGCTTACGTCTCACTGGCAATATGCTTTGTTTAGGGTGAACTAAAGGTAAAACAAAAAGACAATTGCAGGTCATCATTTAGAGAATGTTGTTGTGTAAAGTTAAGTGTAGAATACAATAGGATTTAATTAGGTATGATATGAACTAACTAATATAAGGGAGGCAACCCGATTCGTACTTTTATTTGTTAGTTGCAAAGTTACTTCCCTTGAAGAAAAACAACGGATGTAAAAGCTTGGTAGGTTGTACACAAATTAATTCTTTTGTTTATTTCACATTTGGTATAACGCCACAATTCCACTTTTTTTTTTACCACAATCTGTTCCGTGGATATTGCATGTATATATCGTTGGGGTGTGTCAGATGATAGATTACGGTTTGCTGTCTAAATAGTCTTCAGTCTAATGCGTTTTCCTCCCTCCGTCTCTGAGACCCGCTTGTCTTCTTCTTGCTTTTCGCGAGTTTATATAACAGCTGATTACGTCATTCTATACCAGTGCTTTTGTCTTCGATTTTCAAAACGATATTTTATTTTTCATAATATGACCCCGTTTCAGAATTATTTAATGAATTCGTATTTTTCATAGTTTATTTTTTTTACTGTTGGCGTCAGATCAAAGGAATGTTGCGATTTCCAATTTCTCTCTCTTGCGTTTCAAATAATCCTTCAGGGTTATAATTTTTTTTTCATTGCTTCGTTTCAAGTTAAGGCGTTTCTGGCTTAATATGTCCGTCGTCTGCTTCAAATTATTACACAAATGTAGATGTTTCATTGGCTCAGATTAATCACGTGATATCGAATGATTTGAAGTTAAGGCAGTTGCAGTATAAACATTAGTGAAGAAACCATGCAACGAAATATCATGCTAAATGTGGGCTTTAGAACCCATATATGGATGATCTTGTCATAAACCACTTATAGATAAAGGAATGTATTGATAGTTAAGTTAATGGCGTTTCAAAAATGTGACACCATGATCTTATAAACCTTCTTGATTCTCGTTGAAATGACCTCGAATCTTAACAATATGTGTAGAAACATAAAAAATTCATGTTTTTTTTGTGTTTTTATACATATCTTTATTTTTAGGTATATTAGTGTCATCCGCTGGCAAATAAAATGTGTTTATTTACTCCTCGCGGAGTTAGGCACAAGGCCAGTTTTATCTTACTCCCACAAGTAAGATGTGACCCAAGATCCGGTCGAGCAAGTGGGGTTAAAAGCCAGCGCTCGAGAGGTGAGCACTCTGGCCATTTAAAAATTGCCTGGGCAGCCCCGTCGGCATTCCCCGGTAGGGGCGCCTCAGACAGTAAGCAATAAACTTACTCCTCCCCAAAGAGGGGAGGCGAAGCCTGGGAGGGTGGACCTCCTAGAACTGCACAGAACAGGCGTGCAGTATCCATCGGAACAGATACTACACTTTGATCTTAGCCAAAAGGCCGAGGCTGGCAAATAAAATGTGTGTTATGGTGTTAGAGTTTCCGAATACACAGCCGACTAAGACTTGTAGTGTGTATTTGTGAAGCTATTTGCTAGATAAACATGAAGTGTGTCGTCGATTCAGACATGACACGCAAAAGTTACAGAGGAAGGTTATCTCTGAAGGGCAAAAGGGTCGACATAATCGCGTGCATCGACTTAATGCTTGCCGTATCTAAACCCGTCTGCATATTAATAATGCGTGGAATAATTCATTAGAAGTTCTCATTAGGAATAAATCTTATGCTGCTACAGTTTAAGGCTGCTGATTTTTACAAGAGTTCAATTCCAGGCTGGGTTGATCAAACCATTTCTAAAAAAGATATCCGTCAGCATGGACCGCAGATGGAAAACACTCTTTTTAATTTCTATTATTCATATTATTGCCTACCTCTTAGAATATGATTTTTAGAGTTTGTTGTAGGTATGATTTCAGGATTTTTAGACGAGGATTAATAATTTGTATCATTTGGGTCATTCGGACTACTGTTTTCATCATGGATGTTATTCTCACAACGTTTCGGCCGATATACCTTTCGAACTTCTTCGGATGCGTCTTTTCGAACTCGTGAATCGTCATGTCGAACTGGGATACCTATACGGAATTTCGAACTGAAACCTTTATTTAATCCGCGGCGGTACATTGTTCGCGTTCAGTCAACAATGACCGGGTAAAACTTCTAAGCACTCAGCTGTATAAGAGTTCACTTCCAGACTGGGTTGATTAAAACATTTCTAAAGGAGATAGACGTCAGCATGGACGGCAGATGGGATAACAGAATATGGTGAAAGCGAGAGTTACGAAGCTGCCGAAAGTAAACCCAATCTTTTAGCCCTTTGTTTCTTTATTTCTTTATAGTATCTGTTATTTCTTGTTTTATGGCTCTACGTTGTGGTTAGTTCGATCATCATGCAAAGAGTTCAAATCAGTGAGGTAAAACTCAGCATTTTTTAGGGCCATGTGGGTCCATTTGTGTTGTCACGAAGGCCTAAAACAATTAATTGTAGTCGTTTAACAAAATTTAATTTGAAATATGTGTTACTTAAACTCAGGAACATACAATATTTACATAAATAATTAAGATGTATTCGCGAATGCATAATAAGGAACTAGTTTAATAAAAAGAAAAAAATAACAAAATTTTAAACTTTAACAAATAAATTATACAAAGTTTCCAACACTTGAAAATGAACATTTACTTACGACTATTCAATTATTTTTCACGTTTTCCTCTGAGGCGTAACACTTCTTTTTTTTCAAAAAGAATGAATGAGAGAAAAGAGGGAGATAACAAAAGCATGAGGAAAGAATAGAAAAAAATGAGAACTGAAAAAAAAAGAAGAAATGAATAAAGGAAAGACAGAAAAAAATAAAAGACGTTAGAAATGAAATACTACAGAAAAAAAGAAAATAAAGAATAAGCCTTAGAAATAATTGAACAAACGAAAAAAAGAAAATGAAAGAAGAAAAATGGAATAATAAAAAATGGTAAGAAATACCTGAATAAAGTAGGAAAAATAGTGAGACTGTAAGAAATGAAAAGAGAAAGAAATGAAAAAAAAAAGAAATGAAAAAAGAAAGAAATGAAAAGAGAAAGAAATGAAATGAGAAAAAAATGAAAAGAGAAATAAATGAAAAGAGAAAGAAATGAAATTAGAAAGAAATGAAAACAGAAAGAAATGAAAAGAGAAAGAAATGAAAAGAGAAAGAAATGATAAGAGAAGGAATGAAAAGGCAAAGAAATGAAAAGAGAAAGAAATGAAAAGAGAAAGAAATGAAAAGAGAAAGAAATGAAAAAAGTAAGAAATGAAAAAAAAGAAATGAAAAGAGAAAGAAATAAAAAGACAAAGAAATAAAATAGAAAAAAATGAAAAAGGAAAGAAATGAGAAAGAAAGAAATGGAAAGAGAAATAAATGAAATGAGAAAGAACTGAAAAATAAAGAAATGAAAAGAGAAAGAAATGAAAAGAGAAAGACGGAAACAAATGAGAATGACCAGAAATAAATGAAAGAAAAGAAAGAGAAATACATGAATAAATAAAAGTATGAACGAGAAAATCAAGAAGATAAGAAAAGAAATAGCCGAATGTTCTAAGCGCCGACTGTCGTCTAGACTGTCGAGTTTCAATGTCAGCTTGAGGTAGTTGCTTGTCTAGCTGCACTGAAGAGTTGTTATACTGCGAAACATTCTTCCGTGGATGAATAAAATAAGCTCTCTTTCATGGGTTGAGCATACTGGTAAGTGAAATAAAAAAAACTACCACTATGCTCTTTGTGCAAACAAATGGATCTTTCGGCGTTTGACAATGTTTATCACTGTGATTTCATCTATATTAGCAGAAGCCAAATGGCCTAGGGCTTATCAGAATCGTCTAGAGTTTCATGGAAGTTGCTTGTCTAGCCGCACTGAAGAGTTGTGATACAGAGAAACAGTCTATCTAAAGACGACTATATATAGAGAGAGAAAGAGAGAGAAAGAGAGAGAGGGGATGATACAGTAATATATATATATATATATATATATATATATATATATATATATATATATATATATATATATATATATATATATATATACGTGGGGAGTCTATAGTGAAGCAATTTCCAACCTGTCCCAATAGTATTACTAAAAGTGCTACAGTAACACACACACACGCACACCTGCACGCACACACACACACACACATATATATATATATATATATATATATATATATATATATATATATATATATATATATATATATATAAAGGTATAGATCTATATATCCTCCATCTAGCTATCGATTAAATAGTAGGGTCGACTCGGCTCTCATATTTTAACTGAATAATTAGTCTCAAAGAAGGTAAACTTAGTAATAACAATGTCTTTCCAGACATATTTTCCAGTCCTTTTCTATTTCTCATCGTCACTGGACACAAACAAAGGAGGCACATGAGAGGTGGAGTTGATATTGTGAAACCCTTGCTTCACTATAGACTCCCCACGTAGACTACACTTACAGGTGGTATCAATTTTCTCTCAAGAAATAATAAACCGGTAGAACGTGCCTTTCAAGTGATGTTTAAGAATACCTTTCTTAAACCTTAAATGTTACATTTTAAATTCTTAACTGCCTTATTCGAACGTTACCTGACCACATCATCATTATATTCGTTTAACGGCACACATGTGAGTCCATTGAAAGAGTATGCAGGATTAAACAGAGCTGAAAGGGAAAAGATTACGAAATACCAAGTTCTTATGTATTACATGAAAAGAAACTGGAATCTTAGGAAAATCTTCACCATACCAGTAATTATAGGAGCAACAGAACTAATGAAGAAGAATTTCAAAAGCTATTTGGCGAGTATACCCGGTGAATCAAGTGCAAGAGAAATACAAACAATTGCACTTAAAGGGACGGTTAGAATCTTAAAATGATCTCTAGGCTGGAGTGTCTGAACTAGCCGGTGAATGTCTGGAAAGATAAGAAGAAGAAAAAGAGTATTATATTATTTTATCATTTCTTCACCAATTACTTTCTATGCTGATGAGAGCCAGAGGTTTTACCTTCTGTGCTCGAAACAATTGGTCCATATGTTGTATTAAATGTCTGTATTAATAAACAAACATTAAGCTCTTAATTCTGATTCCCTTAATTAATTTAGCACTCTGCTCGGATTTTCCTACGATTTCATAAAGAATTTATATATATAACCTAAAGAATGATAATAAATTTTAAAAATGAGAGTAGGAACGAAGAAAAGAAATTGAAAAAAATGGATTGAAGTAACGGATGGAGGAATTAAAAAATAAAAAGATAAACAAGAAAGGGTGGAATGAATTGATTGACAGAAATAAGTCAAATATTGAAGAGGCTGAGTGGAAGAGACATGCTTTACTGGCCATGTTGAAAAGCCACACCTAAATCTTGAGCCGAAAATACGAAAAACTTAAAACAAAATTTAAGATTACTCAACATTTTAATTTCAGCTTTCCTTTTTTTGTCTATGACGTAGTGCTTGTTTTTTAAACCGCCCAACCAAGCCGCCCCCACTCTTGATCTGGTCTCGCCTGCCATTATCATTTTCTTTTCTTTTTGTTCTTATCTCACTGTCTCTTTGTTCTTCGATTGTGACAGGGCGTCTGGAGACGCAACAAAGCTTCGGTTGGGGGTCAAAGAACGTGTCGCGCCTTCAACGATTTGTGCAGAAATCTGTCTGCGCTCTGCGGACGATGGCGACTGGAAATGCGATCGGCGACATCTGGAGATCATCTGGAGCTCATCGGGAATAAATGTGGAGAGCAGAGCATGGCGCGAAAAGAAACAAAAAAAACAAAAAAAAAACAAGAAAGGCGCGAGGAAGAAAGGAAGAAACAAAAACGTTTCCATTGCTGAGGAAATCATTCCCACACTGAAGGAAATACAAAATAATCCTAATATCATTCGAATTCAATGCATAATGGATGACAAGGGAGACGACACACACACACACACACACACACACACACATATATATATATATATATATATATATATATATATATATATATATATATATATTTTAGAGGAAGCATTATTAAAATCAACTGAAATAAGTTTTATTTATTTTATTTTTTTTCTCCCCCCTTCATTTCTCATTCGACTTTTAGTTTTTAATTTACCATTCTGACGTTTCCTCTCAGAGGGTCAGACGACAAGGCCTTAAGGTAATTTTAACAATTTTCCTTTTTTTTTTTTTTCCCACTCGTCTTTTTCATTGATTTTAATAATGCTTCCTCTAAAATAAATCCTACCATTCTGTTGTACACGTAATTTACTTATATATATATATATATATATATATATATATATTATAGAGTAAAATAAAATAAAATAAAATTTATTTTATTTGATCTTATTTTATTTTATGTTTTTTTATTCTTTTATTTTATTCTATATTTTATTTTTGGGTTTTGATTCTGATTGTTTTATTCTTAACGGTCTCAACCACGTGACTTCCCAAATTTTGAAATGTTAAATTTCTTTTCTTCTTCTTTTCCTCCCCATTTCATTCTTTCCAAATATGATCTAATGTTAAGATCGGATTCTAACTCAGCCTGATGAGATCTCAGTTTATAATAACTGTTGATCGATAACATCGACATGCCAGTGTCGCAGATTTTTTACATGTCTGTGTAAATAAAAATAATCATATATATATATATATATATATATATATATATATATATATATATATATATATATATGCACGAGACAAACTCCTAAACTAATGAAACGCTCATTGTAAATTTAACATAAATGGGTACACTATTTTAGGAGTAAAAGTAAATAAATAAATAAATAATAGTAATAATAGTAATTATAATAATAATAATAATAATAATAATAATAATAATAATAATAATAATAATAATAATAATAATAATTATAATAATAATAATAAATAAATAAATAAACCATAGTAATAATAAGAATTAATAAAATAAACAAATAAATAACAAAACCAAACACACAAACGATAGAATAAAATCAACTCAACCACACACCCTCTCTTTTCTTTCATTCGTCCTTAACGATACCTACAAAACATTAACTCAAGTCTTCTTATTTAAAAAAAAACACCTCCTGAAGACGACTAGGAAGGTCGAAAGCGCTCGAAAAACATGTCCGAATTAAGAACAATCGGTGAAATACTCTACTGACTGCTACCAAAAACCAGAAAGATAGCTCGACGGTTTGAGAACCTCACGAAGAAGATTTACAAATGAGAAAGTTCTGTTACGTCCAACAACGCTTGCTTGGATAATGACTTGCTGCCTAAATATATATATATACTAGCAAATATATGCTCCCTCCGGCCGGATACTTTTGCTAGGCTAGGGAGATTATATCATGATGAACCAACTACATACACTGAACTCCACAGTAGGTGGTAATAACGAAAATATACTGCATTGATCCTCAAAAGAAGAGGTAATGTCTGGTAGGATTGGATCATGAAAACAGAACAGGTACTACAACACACCTTCCAAAATAGAGACGGTGATAACTAGGTATATTTCCCCATAAAAGCAGAAGGTAATGCCTGTAAGTATAGTATCATGGAAACAGAACGGATACCACCCCCCTCCCCCCAAAAAAAAGAAGGTAATCCTTAGGAAGATGGTCTCATGACAAAATAACAAATACTACATTAACACTCTTTCACAGGAGACTGTAAAACCTGGGAGGATTACCTCAATCCTCTTAAAAAAGGAGGAGGTAATTCCTGGGAGGACGATCCTATGACAACAGAACCGATACTACACTTACCTATCCCTATTAAAAGATAATACAATAATAGATTAAATTATTTTATTAGAGGGGGGACATTCATTTATAAATGCCTAGTTTAAAAAAATAATTTTTTTATAGTTTCTTGGGTTTTTTCTCTAAGATCCCACTCATCATTTTAATGCAATGAATTTCTGTAAATAAATGTATTTATGAAAAAAATGTTTTTCCACAATTCGAAGATATTATAAGTATGATGTCAACCCCTCTAGAGTATTGATTTAAAATGATGTATTTTGAGATGATTTTAGGTAAGAGCGAGATAGACAACGAGCACTCTTTTTCAAAGGTGTTGATGGCCTTGTGCCTAATTTGTTCGTTATTTAAATTTTTATATTTCGAGCAAATAAATAATTCAAAGTGTAGTATCTGTTCTCAACATTTTATTTACTCTTTTACTATTGACAAAACTTTTGCTTCAAACAATAATAATACAAAAAAACAATAACATAATGATATAACGTTGTTAACAGGAGAGAGAGAACAGGGGAGAGGGGGAGAAAGAGATAGACAGAGAGAAAGAGAAAGAGAGAAAGAGAGACCGAAAGAGATGTGATTAGTTTATTTTCTTGAGTAAAACTTATATGGCGTTTTTTTTTAACTTTATTCGAGTATTTCTTATTTAAGTAAGATGTAACTCGCGTATTTGTTTATTTTTGTTGCTTTTTGTTGTTTTTTTAGTTTGTTTGTTTTTTTGTTTTTAGTAAGTTTCACTTCGATTAGTTGTTTTCGGTTTGTACAGTAAGATTTTGCTCGCGTGTGACAACAGTAGGACATCAATTGTTATTGATAAAAATAAATTACTATTCCCCTGGGAAAACCCATGTATCCCTGCTAGTTTAAAATAATAAACTTTTAAAACACGAAACGTTAACCTTTTGGTAATTTCGAAAATTGTGTTTATCTTTTAAATGTTACCTAAAGAAAAGAAAAGAGAGAAAACACAAATTTGTATTTTCACTAGCAATTTACAAAAATCGAGTATGTCGCTCTTTCTTGAGAGCGACCGATGCTTGAAACATTTGAACGACGTTAAAAAAACGTTTGAACACAAATGCTAAATATTTGTCCAGAAAATAAAACAATATTGCGAAATAGAACATTTGTTATATTAAAATTTAAAAAATCATTGAATTAAAAAACAATACCAAATAATAGTTAATAACTAAAATTAACATTTACAAAACCAATATTCAAATTAGTTAACCTAACGAATATGATATCATATCTATATAAACGGTATATAAAAAAGATGGTGCGTCTATTAAATAAGTTGAATTAATTGGGAATAGGCCGTTTTTACTTTACCGTTTGTGTGAGAAATGGGCCCAACTTTCTCATTTATTCATATATATATATATATATATATATATATATATATTCACAAGACAAACTAATGAACCGTCCATTATAAAATTTGGAATATATATGCTCGGCAACACGGTAAGTAACATGGACACAATACGTTTTTGTAAACTTTATCATTCAGAGGAAATGCCTACTCAAACTCGCACTCTCCCCATAAAACTTGTAAAATAAGTTAGATACAAAAATTAATAAAGAAAAGAATTGCTCTACATCAAATTTTGAGTAAATGTATTACTGCGCACACATGAGCGCTAATATTATTTATGTGATGTGTATGTATTCTGACAACATGGGAATATTATTTATTGATTTTTGTCAACATCATCATTTATGAGGTTCCACCGGTCCCGTACAATACCTTCTAAAGTAAGAAAAAACATTTAAATTTGATAATAATGCGATATTCATTGCTCATACCCGTCTTTGAATGGGTATTCTACTTACACACACATATATATATATATATATATATATATATATATATATATATATATATATATATATATATATATATATATATATATATTAGAGGTGAAGGATGAGAATAAGAATTGTAAAGATATAATATTTATTAAAACATCAAAAGTTCAGAGCAAGGAGCCTCATATCCTAATATATAAGATATGAGGCTCCTTGCTCTGAACTTTTGATGTTTTAATAAATATTGTATCTTTACAATTTCTTATTCTCATCTTTCACCTCTAAAATAAATTGCTCTATTCAATATATTGAGCTTTACACTATCACGATAGATTATTATTATTAAACGATGATTAAATTATCGTTATTTAATCAACATTTAAATATTATATATATATGTTTGTGTATATGCATGTATGTATATATATGTATGTGTGTATGTATATATATATATATATATATATATATATATACATGTATATATATATACATGTATATATACATGTATATATACATGTATATATATACATGTATATATATACATGTATATATATATATACATGTATATATATATACATGTATATATATACATGTATATATATATACATGTATATATATATACATGTATATATATACATATACATGTATATATATACATATATATATATATATATAGAGAGAGAGAGAGAGAGAGAGAGAGAGAGAAAGAGAGAGAGATAAAAGGAGAGAGCGAGGGTTGTCGAGACAAAGTTGATAATTTTTTATGTTCGTTTATTTTATAACGATTTTAAGTATTTAATGTCGGTGAAGTGCAACGGATTGCTGTGTCTGTGCCCTTTTGTTTAGTGTACAGCTGAAGACCATGGACGACAAAACAGCACCGTAATATTGGAAGAGAGTGACCTGCATTCTGGTGATTCGCGGCGGACTTTTTAAAAATCGAAAATCTTAGTGCTACCTGTGAGATGTGAAATGGAAAATTGCGATGGAGGTGTTGAAACAGTGGCTCACCGGGATGATCATAACATGCGTTCTGACTGTGTATACACAAGGAAATTAGTTGAGAAGTTGCAAATCAAAGATACGGTACGATCCAGGCAAGGCAATGCGAGAAAGATAAGTGTCGGGTCACGACTACGAAGAAAGCACTGAACGCCGATCTTCTCTACTCATCATACGAGAGTCACAGGGGCCAACTACGACTTTACCAACCTGGTACGGCATTCACCTTGGAGGGGTTGAACCGGCTACTTTGGAAAAGGGGAAGATTTACAAGCGGTGTCCAGTCGCATGGATATCCCGGTTAGGGGAGATGACAACGTAAGGTTCTTGCAGTTCTTGCGGAGAGGTATCGACGTCCTCCTACATACAGCGCCTGGTATTCTCAAATGGTCACCCATCTGGTATAAACCAGGCTCAACGTTGCTTAACTTCGGTGATAACACCGCTATGGTCCAAGCAAACCGCCTTACGAAAGTCAATAAACTCCTTAACTTTGTGAAACACTCAATCGAGCCGAAGATGCTCTGGTTGCACAACGTGTAGAACAATATGTGGCTAGCACGACGTTATGCACGTCATGAACACCAAGTTCCCTCATACTGTGATGGTCTGTTGGTGTTTCTCCAACGAAGCTATGTCATTCTGCCCAAAGTCTTCGAAAAAGGACGTAGATTCAATTCAGATGGCTATATTGAGTTGGTGTCCGTTGATGTCAAGCGCTCGTTGGATATATTGGCTGCGAAATAGCCATACATGAGACACTGGAGTTGACTTGATGTCACACCTCAGGGAAAACCCAGAAGTGACTGTTTGCGGCCTTCCACGACTTTACCCTTTCCAACATCTGCTCCGAAATCGCCTGATTGCAACCCCATGAACTATTATGTGTCGGGCGCAGTTAAGAAAGACATCAAGCGTACCGCCTGCAACACCAAGGAAGAAGTGATTGCTGGGATCAAACTGATATTCAGGCATCCCTCAAAGGCTACCGTGAGAGCCGCGTTCTCCAGGTTAAAGTCTCGCCCAGAGATGGTGTTAGGGGCTCAGGTCGGCTTCTCTAAGTGAGCTGTATTTAGCAAAAGATCCTCTCAGCCAGCGGTTCTCAAACTTTAAACAGTCTGTGCGCACTTACAGTACTTACAGTACTACAGATACTTGCACTGTATACAAAATAGGACTAATATATATAGTAAGTTTGCGGTTGTTAAATATATTTAAACGTCACGGAACTTTCTCGTTTGTAAATCTTCTTTGTGAAGCTCTCAAACCGTCGAGCAATCGTTTTGATTTCAGGTGGCAGTCCGTAGAGTAATTCATCAATTGTTCTTAATTCGGTCATTTCTTCGAGCGCTTTCGACCTTCTTAGTCGTCTTCAGGTGTAGGTTTTATTTTTAATAAGAAGGCATGAGTTAATGTTTTATAGGTATTGTTATGGGCGAACAAAGAAAAGAGAGGGTGCGTGGTTGAGTTGATTTTATTCTATTTGGTTTTGTATTTGGTTTTATCATTTATTTGTTGATTGTATTAATTCTTATTATTACTATTGTTTATCTATTTATTATTATTTATTCTTATTATTACTATTATTACTATTAAAAAAATAACGTATTTAACAAAATCAAAGTTAACATACCTCTATGAAGTGTATTCCTTTGTTAATGAGAAACATGAGGTTAACGAAGCCTTGCGATTTCTTCAAGGTTCAATGTCTTATATTTGAGAGACAAACTCGTATTTCCACATCAATGCATTGAAGAGTGCATTTATTGTTGCACTTAATTGTTGCGAGGGATGAAAATCCCAGTTCATATAAATATGAGGTAGAAAATTTCAATAAAATGGCCAGCGCTTTTTTTAGATATCGACACATTATTTTTAAAATAGAAATCCAAAAAGCTTCAAAGGACAATTCTTTTTATTTAATCATCAATTCACGATCAGTGGATACAACTGCCAATTCTTTTTGTGTTAGCGTAAAACTAGACTCTATTGCAGTTTCTACAAAAGCGTTTCGAATCCAGTTATATTGCACAGGGTTAATTGATGGAAAATGATAACTCAAATTTTCCTGTAAAGTTGAACAATGTGCAGCTATCATTAGCAGAATTTCAGTTTTGCGATTATTACTTACCAAGGGAAACATTTCAAGACTGCCTACCATTGCTGTTCTGTTCCAAATCTGTAGCTTTCTTTGAAACGCTTTTATTTTTTTCAGTGGATGTGAGGATATTTCCTTGCATGCTAGAGTTTGAAATATTGAAATGCTGAAAAACAGATGCCAACTGGAAGTAGAATGTATTCATTGGGTTTACTTTCGGCAGCCTCGTAACTGTCGCTTCCTTTATTTGGTCCTTTAGTCCTCACATTCCATGAGTGATGTTTCTGACAAAGGGGAAAGTATTGCTGTTTTCTCCGTCCAAATCTATCCAGCTAACAGTTATCCTTGGATAGTGGTTTGACCTTGAAGTATTTTAGCTGCTTACATTAAGTGGCTTCATGCCTTGTCTGGAGCAATTCCCATTAGAAAAAAAATTGTAACTTTGTAATCTAAAATTCACATTGAATGAGGTTACAAAAATTAGATTGTTTCATTGCTTCAAAAAGATGTGATAAGTTCTTGTCGTTACTCGTGTACACGGGTAAGTATGCTGCCTATTGAGAGCCACCTCACATAGGTGTGTATAATTAGCCTTCTGTGTTGAGACTCCATGTTGGAGAAAATCTGTTCAAATATGCGTGGCCTTGTTTTAATAAAGTTCACCATTTTAACAACTTGATCTAAGAAACTAGGTACTCGCGATTTCTGGAAAATCTACAATAGTGTAGTGAATAATGGTCAATCTACGATTCCCCCACTTTCAAACCACAATGATGTCGTTTGCACGGCCACTGATAAGGCTTAACTACTTACACAGCGTTTCGCTTCTAACTCTACTTTAGACTCAGATAACCACCCTCTCCCTGAATTACCTTTGCGTACCGAAGCCACACTTGATAACCTGGTCATCACCCCATCCCAGGTCACAGACATCATAAAAAACCTTGACACCTCTAAAGCTTGTGGGCATGATCTTATACCTGTAATAGTAATAAAGAAATGCTCTACTGAACTGGCCTCTGTCCTCTCCAAACTCTACAATAAATGCCTAGCCGAATCTTGCTTCCCCGATAGCTGGAAAATTGCCTCTGTGGTACCAGTCTACAAGAGTTCTGGGAATAGAACCGACCCTCAGAACTACCGCCCAATAAGTCTATCTTTGAATCCTTAATCAATCTAGCGATAGTACGGCACTTAGTTAATGTTAAACTTCTATCTGACCGCCAGTATGGGTTTAGACAAGCACGATCTACTGCAAACATCCTAACGGTCATCTCCGAACGCATGTATCATACACTCGACAAGGCAGATGAAGCTAGGGCAGTAGCGCTTGATATATCCAAGGCCTTTGACAAGGTATGGCATAAAGGGCTTCTCCTGAAAATACGATCATACGGTATTACTGGGCAACTACTTAATATAATTAGATCCTTCCTAAACAAAAGAAAAATCCAGGTTGTCCTCGATGGCCGTTCATCTAAGCAACATGACATAAATGCTGGTGTACCCCAGGGATCTATTCTTGGACCTTTGTTGTTCCTGATCTATATAAATGATCTCCCTGATGACATAGTGTCTGAGATTGGTTTATTTGCTGACGACACCACGCTTTACTCTCGCCATGTTGGCAAAACAGACGCGATCATATCTGAGGCAATGGCTGAATCTTTAGAAAATGACCTCCAGGCTGTAGTGGATTGAGGCCATAAATGGTTGGTAACTTTTAATGCCGCAAAGACTAAGCTCCTTTCCTTCAACAACTACAAGAAGCCTCTCCAACCACCGATTGTCATGGCAAATAACACCCTACCTGAGAGTTCATCATTCAAACTACTCGGCCTAACCTTCACAGGTAACATGAATTGGAACACATACATTGAAGACATTGCCAAGGTTGCCGCAAAGAAGGTTGGCTTCCTCTACCGTGCTAGTGGACTCCTTACACCTGACATTATCCTGTATCTCTACAAAGCCACCATTCGCCCATGCATGGAGTATTGTTGCCACATCTGGGCTGGTGCATCATCTACTGGTCTCTCCCTCCTTGACAAAGTCCAAAAAAGAGTCGTCAACCTAATAGGTTCCTCACTGTCAGCTAAGCTCCAGCCCCTGTTCCATCGCCGCAATGTAGCATCCTTATGTTTGTTTTACAAATATTTCAATGGATTATGCTCCGATGAGTTGGCTACTCTGGTGCCCTCTCGACGTAAATTCACTAGACAAACTCGACATTCTACTAAATCTCATTCATTCACTGTGGAGGTCCCCAGATGCCGGAGAGCATTCTACTCAAATAGCTTCTTTCCTCGTGCTGCTGGCCCCTGGAACTCCCTCCCTGCCCCCTGTTTCCCCGACAGTACTGACATGCAGAAATTTAAAACTAATGTAAACAGACATCTCGCTGCTCAGATCTCAATTTAAGCGTAACCACCAATCTTTCTCCCCTTTTCCTTATTCTCAGTAGCCCCTTACATTTACAGTGGCGGTCTGCCTTGTTTGGGGTGAATGATGTTAAAAAAAAAGACCTCTCTTTAATCCTCTCCTAATGTTCTTGACATCAAGACCTCTCTATGAATGAAGTGTTGAGTTGCAATCAAATTCTCGTTTTGTTTCTTTATAAAATATACAATACCTTTGTTGCAGTTGATAATGGAAGGAGCGCCATCTGTGCAAATGTCTACACACGATTTCAACAATAACAGCCATTTATGCAGGTAGTTATTCAGGATGTTTAAAACGCTCTCACCTTTTGTAGTCAGACTTAATTCTTTGCAGAAAGTAGCTGATTTGTTATTTGATTTTCGTTATCAAACGAATGAATGCTATAAGTTGCGGTTTGCTGATAATATCGGTTGACACGTAAACTTTCCATGCAAAATCAGAAAACTTTATTTCCTAACATTTTACTGGCAATCTTCTGACAAGCAGGCAACATAAGTGACTCACCCAAAGTATGGGTGTTCATATTTTGTGCAATCAGATCTGAGACTTGGTAAGAAGCAATTTGAGCTTCATCAGAAACAGTCATTAAACTTTTTAAAGAATCGGCTGCTTTTTCTTTACTGTTCGGACATTCTTTTAAAATAAGTTTTGGGTTTGTCTTGTAAATGACCGTTGTTTACTTTTGAAATGTTTACTATGCAGCATCGATTTATTTGAATTTTTTATTCCATAAATTATACATACTTGCTGCGGATTATCAACATTTCCAGTCCAAGAACAGCCAAAGCTTAAATAACTTTAATCATATTCACAAGTCGGTCGCAGTTTGGCTTTCTTACGAGAACAACTTTCCACATTTGAGGTTTGCTCACTTTCATGGTTTGCATCCATCAATGTCAAGATTCTCTTTAAGAAATTGATCCATTTTTATGGGTGAATTATTGTTGATAAAGGCAATTATATTTGTAACAGCGACACTACAAACAATTACAGCTTACCGCCATGACGATTTTGAATTTATGATTAATTTATAAGCTCGGTGCTGATTGGTGCAAGCATTTAACTTCCTTTCTGGCTTTGCCAATCAGAGGTCATCTCTCAGACGAGCTTAGCACCTGATGAGAGATTATAAAACGGATACTCCACTGTTTACTCTCTCTCTCTCTTTCTCTCTCTCTCTCTCTCTCTCTCTCTCTCTCTCTCTCTCTCTTTCATGGCCAAGACACGGCATTGTCAATAACTCCACGTTGCTCGGACAAACCCTCAAACTTCTGACTTGAGACGCAACCAAATAAAAACGGGCTTTTTGACCCTGGGTCTGATTTCGACGAGGAGACACAAGTATCCAACATGGCTACGGCCTCACACACGATGACTTTGTAACACACATACACGCATACCTACGTACACACATTCTCATATATAAATTCTTTTACTTTCCTTACGAACAGGAAATTCAAACTTTCACATTATATCAACTCTTCTCTCTTCCCTACTAACGGGACACTTATTCCATACCACATGGACCGTCTAACCTTTAGTCTTCGTCTATACTAATAGAGTTAATCAAGTACTAGTACCTTTCTTTTTTATTTCCTTTTATTCACACCACAAGTAGATTAGTCAATAAGGTTGTTTTAAATGTTAGAATAATACTTTGTTTTTTTCTATTCTACATATTAGTCTCAAACTTGTAAAAGGCACAATACGTTAACCTTTGACGGTAGTTCGGTTCGCAACACACGACGCGTCTACTCACCAACGCCTCTTATGCGACACTGCCATTTTGCCACGTGTTATACTTATATTAACATTAGGACGGCTCATTATTATTTAAATCAATGATACATTTTTAAATACTGTATATATAGTAGAGCGGAAAGAACTCAACAAAGAACCTAGCACCGTCATTTGTATGCCTAATTTGCATAATTATTCTTTAACTATAAATTTATATTTAGTCTTATCTTTTTGTAATTTTACTCTTCTATTTTCCTATATATATATATATATATATATATATATATATATATATATATATATATATATATATATGCAATAGTCATGTCGATATAAACAGTAATTAATTAAAGTGATTTAATACAAATTAAAATATATTATCAACACTCTTATTAAAATATTATGTTCATCAATTTCCAAAGTACGTAATTAAAACGGTAACTATTACTATTTAAAATACAATAGATTTATATTATAGATATGTAATGTGTGTTATAAATATAGAACTAGATTAATAACCACCAGATGACGGGTTGTTGTTTATTTCTTGTTAATATTTCACGATTCTCTTTAACAATCATTCTTGGAGGGAAAACAAACCTTTAGATATGAAATAACAATTTGCTGAATTTTTCCAACGGTGATTAATGAAATCAGTTTAATAAAAAGAAAAGTATAAATTGCATATAAATTACAAAACCCTTTCTTAAAATATGTTCATTAATATTCAAGGAAAGTAATTTAAAATAAAACTATTCGTGTTTTTTTTAATTACAAGATATTTTAATTAATTATATGTAATAAAAGTTATACATTTACAAATAATACTTAGTGTCAGTGTTAACATGCAGTTCCAGTCAAGCTTGTTGCGTGTTTTAAACGCGTGCAAAACTTGCGGACCAGAATCTAGTTTCAAGAAAAGTAACTTATATTTATTATAATAATATAATAGGAGTTGTCTGCATTACGTGTAAAATTTAAATTAAGTTAAAATGGATCTAAATAAATTATCAGATTGGGAGGACATTTAGAAATTAGGATTTAAAGTACTACATGTAAGATCCAGGAATGTTGGAGTTGAATGTGTACTAAACAACAGAGAAATCAAGGAAGTAGATGGAGAGTGCGATTTGGGAGCGGGGTTTGATAATACATTTGGGCAAATAATCATATGTTGACCATTGTATCGAGGGCAAATAGAATGATCGGGTGGATGGTTAGGAATATTATTTCGAGGGAGACAAATGTCGTGTTAAGGATATATAAAGCTCTAATAAGACCTCATATAGAATACTGCACCCAGGCCTGGGCTCCAGCGACTAGACATGGAAATTGGAATGTAATATTGAAACTGGAAGGCGTACAAAGAAGGGTGACAAAACTAATAAGTAAAGTAATAAGTAAAGTAAAGGAGTGCAGTTACAGGGAGAGATTGGGATTGATGGGATCGCACAGTGGTTTAGTTGGTATCGACGCGGACTGAGAACCTGGGTGTGCTAGGTTCAAATCCAAGTCATTCCACTGAAAACGCTTCCATCAAACCCACATGACACTTGTGTCTAATCTCCTGGGGGGGATAAATAGAAATCGCATTAACACTTGTCCACGGGTGGCCTCGGCCTTGATAAAGTGATGGTTTCTGTTTCATTTTAAAAAACAAAACTGGGATTGACTACTTTGCTGGAGAGAAGAATGAGAGGTGATATGATTGAGACTTTCAAGATAATAAATGGCATTTCTAACTATGATGGGCATTTTTCTAGTATTTCTCTTAGATCTGGAAGGTTATTGTCAAGGCAGTTTTCAAAAACTAGATCTGTTAACCAGTTAAGTTTTTTGCTCACAGAGTAATATATTTTTGGAATAAGTTGCCAGATCAGATTAAGAACAGCAATAACGTTTATAAGTTTACGATAAGGTTGGATGAATTCAGAGAAAGTGGTAGGAGGGAGAAATTGAGGGGGCACTTTTGAGAGTTATCAAATGAAATATTTAACAGAATTTGATCTGGATATCGATACTGTACTAAGTGTTTAATTTTTATTTTTTTAACAGTTGAATTGAGAAGATAGTTAATGGGGAGATGCCCAAGGAGGCATAAGAAACAAATAATAATAATATCTCAACGAAACAAGCAAAATGGTTGTAAAAATAATGGTATAATATAGTAACTTAGTATACATCTGTTTTTTTTATGTATGGCTACAATTTTCAGGAATACTACCGGTAAAAGCTTTGTGGGGCACTAGTGCGGCCAGGCGCACTGTTTGAGAACCACTACTCTAAGCAATCCAATTTGAATTTTTGAGAATACAGCAATTATTGGCCAAGATATGACGTCTATTATTTTATTTCCTTTCCCAAAAGGCGTCGAATTTGTCTCGTATATATCAGTAATGTTTCTCGCTTCATCGCGGTACATCGTGTTAAATTGATTATCGACGTACTTTGATATGTTTGCGTAAATATTTTTCGGTATGTTTATATTAAAATGAACACAACTTTAACCTATTGTTCCGAAATATGTTCTTTTCTTTTTATTCTTCTGCGTGTAACTGTCTTTGATCTCTTAAATAAATTTATAGCATGTTTTTTTAGGAAGCTTGAAATCGTTGAGTCATTGCTCACTGGTGACGAAACGAAAAACCACAACTGCTTTTCAAACGTAGCAACATAAAAGCGTTTGCCTCTTAATAAATTTATTAGAACAAAATAGTAAACACGTACATCCTCCGGACGTAAATTTCTCTATAAATAAAATTGTGTACCGACTTCTCGTATGCCTGCGTATGTGTCGGTGTTTCTCGCCTCTACGTGATTTTTGAAAACACGTGCGTCCCCTGGACGCAAATCTCTATATTAATAAAACTGTGCAATCCCTTTCTCGTCTGCCTGTGTATATGTGTGTGTTTCTCGCCTCTACGTGATTTTAGTAAACACTTGCATCCTCCGGACGTAAATTTCTCTATCATTAAAACTTTGTACCGACCTCTCGTGTGCCTGCGTATGTGTCTGTGTTTCTCGCCTCTACGCGATTTTTTAAAACGCGTGCGTCCCCTGGACGCAAATCTCTATATTAATTAAATGCCTAATCCACCACAATGCATTTCCGTTTCTTTGTTAATAAGTCAACCATTTTAATAATGTATTAATTAAATAAGTATGTATTACTTCTTGGGTCTTAAAATTTGAACGGCATTTAAACAGTCGTACAGAAATACATCTCTGGTTTTAAAATCTTTAGAAAAACTTTATGTATTTAAAGATTGAAAATTTGGGAGGTTATGTACATTCCATAATTGTAAAAATATAGATTAAAACAAACTCTTACCCTAACCCTAACCCTAACCTAAATGACATAAGTTTTTTGTTTTTTTAGTTTTATACCAATTTGGTTCAATTAATAATAATAATAAGATCGGTACTAGTACAGGTTCTGACCCATACTAAAACCGACTTTTCGTCGGCATCTTCCGGATGTTGACGTAAACAACCGTTAGATCCCGAATGAAAACACCCCGGCCTCAAAATCAACACGAGGCGACGCTATCAAACAGGAAAAAAAAATAATTAAAAAACATTTAAAACAAGAAAAAAAAGTCACTATGTGAAATTTTATGGAAAAATATTTAGTTTTTAACGAAGAAAATATAATGAAAGAACTGTTATTTTTTTTTGTTTGACAAGAAAGTTTTGTTTGTTTTTGTTTTTTTTCACGAGAAAGTTAGAGTTTGTTTAATTATTAGTTTTGTTTGTACTGGTTGAGCTTTTAAACCAGACTTACTAGGTTTATGTTCGGTTAGGGTTAGTTTGGCGTTAGGTTAGTGTTAGGGTGGAAACAACAACAGTTTTTCACATTTTTTTTCGGTTTCATGTTAACGATTTTGGATATGGTGAAAAAGAAAAACAGTTTTTTTACATTGTTTTTAGAGTTAGGCGTTACGGTTTGAGAGTAGAGTAGGAAAAAAAAATTTTTTACATTTTTTCAGAGTTTAAGGTAAGGGTTGTGTGGTTAGGGTGAAAATTAAACAATAGTTTTTTTCATTTTCTAGTCTTTCGGGAGACTGAACGTCTGTCCTAAAATGCTGAAATTCATTATCACTTTAATAAAGTGTCGTAACTTAATAAATTTTACGATTTACTCAATTCGCAGTTGCAAATTGTCGTCTGCTGCAATCCGATTGGTTAAGTGCGTCGGCATCTTCCGGCTGTTTACATAAACTGCCGGAAGATTCCGACGAACAGTCGGTTTCAGGATGGATCACAGACTGTACCAATACCAATGATCTAAAAATACCGGAATAATGAAATTTAACTGTGAGAATACCATTTTAAAAAATAGTAAAAAAGCCAAACAAACATTAAAATAAAAGACTCCCAGTCACCGCCGAGTAGAGACAGCAAGTATTTCATATTTTGTTAATGCATATAAAAAGATTTCTCATTTCTTTATTCCTTTCTTTTTTTTTTTTTGAAGGTCTTCCTCGTAAATTGTATACACAAATACGCTGTTTATGCACATGGAAATACATCAATGAAATTAGAACCCGATAATGCTGGGAAATTATTAAATAAAAATTGCTTTTTTAAAATCATTATGTATAGCAGCAAAACTTTGCGACCCAAAAAAAGAGGAAAGTAATCTGTGAGAGGATAGTATCCTGACCAGAGAACAGGTACTATCTTACACACGTATCCCTAAAAAGAGGAGATAATGCATAGGAAAATGGTATCAGAACGAACGAACGAACATATATTGCCCTACACCCTACCCCAAAAAATTAACACCTGGGAGCAGCATCTCATGAGAACAGAACAGCAACTACACTATTCCTCTGAACTGGTCATTGAAAGATAGTACATTAGTCTGAAATAGTAGAGTAAAATTGGTATGGTAGTTTGGTAGTTTTGTTTTACGGCATATCAACCCTTTTTGGGTTATTTAATGCCGAATCTGGTCATTATAGTAAAAGTTTTTATGCTTCAAGTTCTTTATATCTTCAAATGTTTAATCATCGTTTTTGGTTTGGTAGTTTTGTTTTACGGCATATCAACCCTTTTTGGGTTATTTAATGCCGAATCTGGTCATTATAGTAAAAGTTTTTATGCTTCAAGTTCTTTATATCTTCAAATGTTTAATCATCGTTTTTGGTTTGGTAGTTTTGTTTTACGGCATATCAACCCTTTTTGGGTTATTTAATGCCGAATCTGGTCATTATAGTAAAAGATTTGTGCTTCAAGTTCTAAAAATAAAATAAAAAAGGGGAGGGAGAAAGGGAGAGGGGCTGTTGTTTTTGTTTTTGGTTTTGTAGAACATAATTAAGTTTTACAAAAAAAAAAAAAAAAAAAAAAAAAACGTCAATGTAGGTGAATTTCGTCTCAGGGAGCCACAGGGCAGCCTGATCTGGTATCACCAGGTAGAGTAAAATGGATTAACAATTAAAAGATAGTACAATAATGCAATTTATAGAAGTAATAGTATAGTTTCGGTTTCAGACAGACATATATCAAATCTCCATGAGTAATAAAGGTTCAATGGTACAATTAATAGAAGTAATAGTATAGCTTCAGCTTCAGTCAACAGATATCAAATCTCCAATAGTAATAGAGTATACATCCCTTTTACATTGGTAAGCTCCAGATCTTTCTCGATATAAAATATATGTATCAAGTTTATAATAAGTAATAAGGCATTTTGGTGTTACATTGGTAAGCTCCATGCCTTTCTACATATATATATAAAATACATACATCAGGTTTATAATAAGTAATAACGCATTTTGGTGTAACATTCATAAGGTCTAGGCCTTTCTCTATATATTAAATACATACATCCGGTTTATAATAAGTAATAAGACATTTTGGTGTTACATTGGTAAGCTCTATGCCTTTCTATATATAAAATACATGTATCAGGTTTATAATAAGTAATAAGACATTTTGGTGTTACATTGGTAAGCTCCATGCCTTTCTATATATAAAATACATGTATCAGGTTTATAATAAGTAATAAGACATTTTGGTGTTACATTGGTGAGCTCCATGCCTTTCTATATATAAGATACATGTATCAGGTATATAATAAGTAATAAGGCATTTTGGTGTTACATTAGTAAACTCTATGACTTTCTATATATAAAATACATGTATACGTGTATAATAAGTAATAAGGCATGTTGGTGTTACATTAGTAAGCTCTATGCATTTCTATATATAAGATACATGTATCAGGTATATAATATATAATAAGGCATGTTGGTGTTACATTGGTAAGCTCCATGCTTTTCTATAGATAAAATACATGTATCAGGTTTATAATAAGTAATAAGACCTTTTGGTGTTACATTAGTAAGCTCTATGATTTTCTATATATAAAATACATACATCAGGTTTATAATACGTACTAAGGCATTTTGGTGTTATGCGTATATTTTGTAAATTAGAGTCAGCTTAAGGCCTTCCTCACAGTCGACATTTACCGTTAGGGACATGTCCATTGTTTGATAGTTTGAGGTAACTCACATGTTAGGGGATGTCGAGGGAAGTGCGACAATCTTTCAAACTAACGTTCGATGCCGATAAGCCCCTACCCTCTACCACATGTACTAAAACTCTTTTTGACACTCTATACCAATTGAGGATCTGTTCTTGACGACCATTTCGACAAAGGCTGTGGAATCAGCTGGTCTTGCTCTGTCGGGGTGAGGTATGTTCTGTTCTAGGAGGTGCACCATCCCAGGCTTTACCTTCTTTCTTCGAGAGAGGGCTGATTTATTGCCAATCGCCTGGAGAATACAGACGGGCTGCTCAGGCTATTTTAAGTGTGCTAGCCTTTTTTTTCCTCGCTTTTCGGCCTTGTACAACATCTTCTGTTGATGGGAGGGAAGTAGATTTCTACACATAAACTATTATTTTTCGTGTTAATTCATATATGTTTTTTTAATAGCATAGTCCAATTGTGGCCTTCCTCCCAATCAGTATCTCATTCATTTCAGAAAATGGGGTATGGGTAGGTCCTTTGCTTGTTCCATGACGCAGCCTCATTTGTGAAGGAATGCCATGGCAAAGGATCAACACTGGCGAAAAGGACAGATGGAAGCGTTGCTATCAATAACGAAAACTGACCGGGGTAATCACTGACCCTGCGATCTATGGAATACCATAGATCGCAGGATCACACTATATTCGACACTGACCATATTTCAAAGTGGCTAAAGATCTCCAGGTGAGACGTCGAAAACATGCATGAGCGGCACTCATTCGATATGCCGTCTTGATCAGATAATTAGTCGGGATAGCCCTATAGCTGACACAGTTCCAAGTAGCGCCATATTACGTAAACGAATATTGTTTATAAAAGAAACCGAGTAATAAAAGTCCTCTCACCTGTGCAGTTCAATCCCCATTGGACAAAATGCTAAAGGCCACTTAAGGAGAAAGGTTAATAAGATAGATCGATTGTCATTTAGATGGTTAAGAATATTATGAAAGGATTGAAAATGATAAATGAAAGGAACAATGATAAATGAAAGGCTGAATGTCGCTTAACCTCGGTTATCTAACGACAATCGGTGAGAAATTAGGCCGTATTGGACATATCTGAAACTAAAAAGAAAACGCGTAGGCTTGGCCGTTTCAAGTTTTAAAACATTCACTTACGCCATTTTACGCGTTTGTAATAATGTCCTAAAACAGCTAAGCGATTAGGTTCAACGTATCAAATGTTTTTGCTTTGCCATTTATTATAAAACAGAGACCCGCTTTTTTTTTCATTTCATTTATGTTTGCCTTTTAGACATTTTAGATTTTTTTTCTTCTTTTTTTTTAAACAATGCGAGATTTTATGACAAGTGTTGGATTTTAGTCTTAACAAATAAAAGTTATCGCATGTAATGTTTTCTTTTATTATTATTATTGATAAAGGCATCCTGAAATGAGATATAGCTGGATATATCACAACAAAAGACGCTGCTTAATGTTAGTTTATATTGTGAACAAAAAGTTACACGCAGTACCCGGAGTCGCCAAAAGCATTAAATTCTCAGAACTATTCTTTTTGTTTTTGTTGTTGTTGTGTTTCTTTGGGTTTTTGTTTAGTTTAAGCAAATATTTTAGATTCAGCACGTCCAGTCATAGCAGCAGCTCCCCCTCCCCTAAAGTCCAAATCTTTACTCGTCGTGGTGGCGATGTTATAGCGTCAGAGCTATTCCGTCTGGAACTCTGGTTTCTGGCAGGACCACCCATGTCGGACAGGTTTGTGTACCAAGCGATATTAAAACAGAACCCGGCTAACAGGGCTGAGGTGAGAATCCAGGATGAGTCGGCATCTGGATCGATTGTCCCCTGGTCGTCTCTGTCTGTGAGTGTAGTAAGCCAAGACGTGTCAGGCACGAAACAGAAAATCAATGAAAATGACAGTTGCATCGTTGATTCTCCGCTATTCTTTTGTGTGTTCATGGTCAAACCATACCCGATTTAACATGCAATCGTTGAGTATTGTTGTTCTTGGTGTCAGGAGCAAAAAAAAAATCTGCAATTCTGTAGGTTAACGAACGGCTGTGATCAACGAGGTTGACTTTATACAGACCAAACAATCCGAGCGAACGATTGTCGTGATCTCTATGCAAAAGTCCGACTCGCTTAACAAACAAACAATAGCTCAAAAGAACGGGTATATTATAACACCGTGGATGATGTCATCGAAACACCAACACCTTCCGAAACATAAACAAAACGCTTATTTTACAACTGCCTTGATCTCGAAGCACCATTACTTTTTCATTATAAATACTATTTATACTAATCTGTATATGCAAAAACTTGGTCATTTCTCGTAATAACGATGAGATTAAAACCCCAAATTCATGATCATATTAGAAGAACAATGGATTTCTAATATACTGATTATGTGTACGCGATCGGCTCCGTAAGATTTACTAATCTACATATTACTTTGCAAAAAGACATCTCATTGATTAACTATTTGTGTTTATTGTTTTCTCTTTCAATAATTGTTTTCATTTTATTATATTTTTTATGGAAATCGCTCTTGACAAGGCATGAAGCAACTTAATGTAAGGAGCTAAGAAAATACTACTTCAAGGTCAAAAACTAGACAACGATAAGTGTTAGATGGATAGATACTAACCCAGAAAACAGCAATTATTCCCCCTTTGTCAGAAACATCGCTCATGAAATGTGAGGACTAAAGGACAAAATAAGGGAAGCGGAAGTTACGAGGCTGCCAAAAGTAAACCGAAAGTCCACTTTCAACTCTCCTATAACAAATATTTCTATCATAAAAGATAGAAATATCGTTAATAGAAACTTAACGGTAATTATTACTACTAGCAAAAATATGCGACCGGAGGGAGCATATTTTTGCAAGTTGTTTTATTTAATTTCTCTCTCTCTCTCTCTCTCTCTCTCTATATATATATATATATATATATATATATATATTTATTTCTTTTTCTATCTCTCTTTCTCTCTCTTTTTCTCTCTCTCTTTCTCTCTCTCTCTTTCTCTCTCTCTCTATCTTTAAATAGAGCTTTCTGTGCGTTCGAATAATCAGAGTGATAGTAACCAAATGTTGGAATGGCCGTCGGCTGTTCCATCATATTCTATTAAAATCTAATTTACTTACGTAACTCAATTATATAAATTTAAAAAAAACAATGCCTTTAATTAATTCTATTTATAATTTTTATTAAAATTATTATCGATGAAAATATTTTAAATACATCTGGAAATCTGAAAAAAATATTCGTGAGTGTATATTTGCAAATATTGATTTATTAGAAGCTTTTAAAAAAATTAATTATGTGAATTTGAAAGACGTGTAGTTTTTGGAGAAGCTTTGGAATGGGTATATAAATCAGCTAATAAGAAGATATCATGAGTGTATATTTGTGAATAATAATTTATTAGACGCTTTAAAACGAATTAATTATTTACAGTTAAAAGACGTGTTATTTTGGGAAAGTTTTGGAATGGGTATATAGGAGCTGATAAAAAGAGAGCGATCAAAACTAATAATATAGTTTCAGGCTTCAAGTAGATATAAAAAGAGAGCGATCAAAACTAATAATATAGTTTCAGGCTTCAAGTAGATATAAAAAGAGAGCGATCAAAACTAATAATATAGTTGCAGGCTTCAAGTAGATATAAAAAGAGAGCGATCAAAACTAATAATATAGTCTCAGCTTCAAGTAGATATAAAAAGAGAGCGATCAAAACTAATAATATAGTTGCAGGCTTCAAGTAGATATAAAAAGAGAGCGATCAAAACTAATAATATAGTTGCAGGCTTCAAGTAGATATAAAAAGAGAGCGATCAAAACTAATAATATAGTCTCAGCTTCAAGTAGATATAAAAAGAGAGTGATCAAAACTAATAATATAGTTTCAGGCTTCAAGTAGATATAAAAAGAGAGCGATCAAAACTAATAATATAGTTTCAGGCTTCAAGTAGATATAAAAAGAGAGCGATCAAAACTAATAATATAGTCTCAGCTTCAAGTAGATATAAAAAGAGAGCGATCAAAACTAATAATATAGTTGCAGGCTTCAAGTAGATATAAAAAGAGAGCGATCAAAACTAATAATATAGTTGCAGGCTTCAAGTAGATATAAAAAGAGAGCGATCAAAACTAATAATATAGTTTCAGGCTTCAAGTAGATATAAAAAGAGAGCGATCAAAACTAATAATATAGTCTCAGCTTCAAGTAGATATAAAAAGAGAGCGATCAAAACTAATAATATAGTTTCGGCTTCACACAGACAGATACATTATCTCCATTATAATTAGATTAGCGACATAAATTATTTTAAAGGCAATACTGTTAGGAAATTAGTACAAAAAATAATTTTGCTTTTCCTAATCATTTATGCCCTATTTTGGTTTTAAAAAATTGAATATCTAATATTTAAAAGAAGTTCTAAGCAATTTACTTTACCGTAAATAGTGACTGTGGGTAAAATACTCCAGAAATCAAAATAGCTTTACGCGAATTGTTGTACTGACAGTGACTATTTACGGTAAAATAAACTGCTTAAAGCTTCTTTAAATATCAAATATTAAACCTTTTAAACGCAAATAGGTCACAAATGGAGTTTGTAAAGCAAAATAAATTGATTTTGATTAAATTCCCAACGGTATTTCCATTTAAAATTATTTATGTCGCTAATAGTAATGATTAGCAACTCAGCATTTTTTGCTGGAAATAGTCTTTCCGGTCATATCTGGTCAGTTTTCTTTTGTGGGATTCGATTCTTGGTTTTCTCAATTTTTCCCGGGCAACGCTGGATTACGAATCCCGCGAGTTTCATACATTTTATCCTCGGTTGTTTCGGTATCCTATCATGAGCTATTTTAAGATATCTAAATTGAAACGATTATGAGGATTCCTCATATCGCCAGGAAAACAAACTGAATGAACTCACATCGTTGTAAAGTCTGTCATAAGCAGAACAGGAGTTATGCCCCTTTATCGAATCAAAGACGGATACTCTAGGCTAAGATCAAAGTGTAGTATCTGTTCCGATGGATACTGCACCCCCATAGACTGGTATTGTCTTGGCCTTCGGGGCTTGATTTACACCGGTCTATGGGTCTGTCCTGTGCAGTTCTAGGAGGTCCACCCTCCCAGGCTTCGCCTCCCCTCTTTGGGGAGGAGTAAGTTTATTGCTTACTGCCTGAGGCGCCCCTACCGAGGAATTCCGACGGGGCTGCCCAGGCAATTTTTAAACCCCACTTTCCCGACCCAACCTTGGGTCACATCTTACTTGTGGGAGTAAGATAAAAACTGGCCTTGTGCCTAACTCCTGGAGAGGTGTAAATCAATACTCTAGAAAAAAGGTAATGATGCTACTGTAGTACGCATTCTACCTGGGTGCATGTACTTTACCCTATTTCCCCTGTAATATTTTTTTACGAAACAGTCTACTTGTAAGAAACCGATATTTATGGGTGTTGACATCATAAATTTTAATTCATTTCATAACAGATTTTTACAAATTTAAAATTAAAAAATTAAAACACATTAGTCTATAACTTAAGAATATATAACCATAAAAAAGAAAATGGCTGCAATACTAAAAACTGTAACATACAATTTGAATGTTGTACACCTTAAAAAATTAATGTAAAGATTTGCTTTGTAGCCGTCTTATCTATATAATTAAGTAAAGTCGATCTCCCCGCATTCAGACATAATAGCTTAATAAAAAAGAAAAACTTCATATGCTAATCTGTTCTGAAATCTAATTAGCATAAGTCCTCATGTGCGTTTCCAGAAATTATGCATTCATTTGTTTCTTCTTTCAATATTTATTATATTTTCTCCGAGTTACCTGATTCTCCCAAATATATCTTCAAAAGAAGAGGTGGCTGTCATCTCTACTCACATCTTATTATTTACTCCTCTCGCTACAAGATTTACTGTATGCTAATTTTTCATGGCATAAGAATGAAACGAACATCACTTATTCCAGAATACTTAACGAACGCTTCACATTCGCATTCCTAAAAAAAACAGCAAATGTTCGCCAAGTGTTTAAACGTTTGCGTCGGTAAGCTTTTCCAATTATTTTTTTTATTGCAGTTTCTTCTTTTTTCCTAAGAATTAATACTATGATGTTTATTTATTTTTTTAATTAAAATCAATATTGTATATTTTTCACTGCATAACGCCGGGGCACGTTCTGACTATTCGCGCAATAAAAGAATATCGTATTGGATGTCAAATGCATGGACCATTAGTCGTAAGGAGCACGATTATTCTTCAACTATTTATGTCTTCTTCGGGCATTTCTCAAAATTATTTAAAAACTTTTCTTACAGACATTTTCTTTGCGAATTTTCTCCTTCACTGGCCGAGAAATGAACAGATGACGTATAGTATCAGAACAGATATTAAATATGTTTTTATTAACGCACATATGTCACAATTGTTTTTTTTACGTCGACAATGTTTACCTGACTAAATTAGAAAATAAAACTGTCGTCATATATTAAAGTTGGAGTTAAAAGTCTTTTAGTAAGTTTTACAAATATATTATTTTAAAAATTAAAATATTTATAAAATTATATTTTTCGCAAAAGTGGATACTGGGATTTCTGGGATTTTGAAATGTGAAAAGAAATAGGAAACTTTATTCAAGACTTTCAAATCGTCCCAATGTAAAAAAAGTACTGAGTTTCAGCTTCAGGCAGACAGATACTAAATCTCCATCAGTAATAGATGTGATAATTAAATATTCAAGTAAAGTCATAGAAGAACAAAAGTTACTGGTTTGTTAAGAGACCGATAGTAAGTATATCTACTTTTACTGTGAACGATGTAGGGTTAAGGTTAGAGTTAGAGTTAGGGTTAGGGTTAGGGTTAGGGTTAGGTTTTAAACTCACATGTTTTTGTAGATTGCATACTAAAGTAACGTCAAGATAACTTACATTGAAGTTCAGTGCGCGCCTGTTCCAGCTGAGACTTTTCGCCGTAGGAGAGCGCAACCCACGGCGACGATTAACCCAAGACGACGAGCACTCCACAACGGCTGCAGGGCGCTGTCTGATCTACAGTTCATCAAAGGATCGCTTATTGTACGCCGACAAACACATCTATTATTTACGAGTGAGACCCCATGAAAATTGCACAGTTGCTTTCTTCCTCTATCTGCATAATTTATTGTTAATTATCATATTTCCCTTGAAAAATATGAATCTCTTCCACGGTTAATAATATAAAGAAAAAAATGAACGCTTTCCTCTTCCGTGAAAGTAATTACCGTTGTCAGCTCAACGTTCTTTAAATAAATAAAACGGATGTATTTTCTTTATTCACTGACTAGTGTAAATCTTCCGTTAAAAATAATGGGGAAAGAGTATGCTTCGTCTGTGTTCGCACTCGATATTTATCTATATATATAACTTAAATATGGTACGTCAATGAAAATTAATAAGACCTGCAAATGGAAGCAAATCGGTTTTTTCTAGTTGTTCAAAACAAGGAGCAGTTTAGTTAATAAAAACATTTATTTTTCATCTCCTTCTTTCCTTAAACCAGGCTTTTCAAAGATTAAAATCTTATCATCAGAGGAAAAATTATGATTGATAAGTTGACAGGATAGGACTGTCAAAGTTCCAAATTTGAAAAAGTTTTCTTTTAAAATTAAAAAATTAAAAAAATTTAAAAAAATAAAAAAAAATTTTTTTTTTAAGTTCAAACGGGCGTGGGAATCACCAATAACGAAATCCAAAAAACGTGGGGCTCAGAAATATTGGTAAATCCAGAGGAATCTGTATAAAAATCCAACGACGTACCATATTTTTGCTCTATCCAGTATATTGAGCTTTCCTTATTTCACAATAGGTCCAACTCTCTAAAAGTTTACCTTTTAGTTATAATTTACATATAACTTAAATATGTATATAGAATCATAGAATTACGTAATTTAATTTTTTATATATAAATTGTTATTATCATTTTTGATGGCACAATCATTGATTTTTTTAATTATAGATTGAGGTTTTATTACCGAATTCATTTCAGGCGGCGAGGTAGGTCTGACTTGCTATTTGCTTTCTCTCTTCATCACTTGAAATAGTTTCGCCTGGAGGCTAGAAAAAGGGCACGTGTTCTGCTCTCTAAGTTTTACGTGACGGGATCGAATTATATTTATTTATATACAAATAAATACAAGAGAGAATGGTAGTTTGCCTAAAACATTGCTGGGAATTGTAACAAAAGTATTAAGAAGGCTGAAGGCAATGCAGAGAGCCGGATTGATGAGAAGCTGGAAAGAGCAAAAATACGCAATCGAAGGAGAGGTCTTACAATAATCTATTTATTTTTATTTTCAATCTTACATACACAGCAAGTATGGTGTTAGCTGTGTGTGAGGTCCGGCTGCTTAGAAATCATTTGATATTTCGGGAAAATCTTCCCCTTGTCAAAAATAGACACAAAAGAAAAGTACGACTGTGTAGAATTAACCAAGATGGATGCTAGATAATAGAAATGAAAACAGGTCAGTACCACATATTAGTATTGGTATTCTGCAGCAAATAATAAAAAAAAGTTTTTTTAATTCTCTCCTATGCATAGATATGGTGTTCAAGAATAAGTGTGTGATATTAAATTAATTAACTGGGTATTATATGGTCAGTAATCAACTGTTTGTCTGTAATAATATTATTATATTTATTTATTTATTTTATTTGTTTATGCATTTTTTATATAAAACCTTATATTCATATTTTTTATTAGTTTTATTTTGGATTATCGTATATTCAAGTAATAATATTAATTGTAGGTTTTCTTAAATCAAATAATAGAATGAATGAAATATTTGAACAATTAAAGCCTACATCTAGAATTTGCGTAGGCCTCGGTGAAGCTAAATGTGAATTTTAACCGTTAAAAAACGAAGGTGCAAAGAAGGCAACTTTGAATGAGACTTTATAAGACCTTAAGATATCAGATTTAAAATTTAAAATTTCAAATTTTGTCAATATTTTTTTATTTTTTTATTTTCATCCAACACACACTTCATATCATGTCAGACTTGAAACAGGAGCCTGTTGTTTAGGGGACAAACGCTTGGAATTAATTTCATAGATTTAGTCGATAAAAGTTTACGCATAATTGTACCTCACAGAGAACACACTCAAAGGCAATATATTTTTATTTTGAATTTTTATCTTTTGTTTAATACAGGGTGACCCAAAAAAAACGGGCCTCAAATCTAATTAGGCCCCGTTTCTTAGTGTTTCGTCCGAATTAAATTAATTTGGGGGTATAACTAGTTTATTATATTCACAACATCATATCAAAACACTAGGGTATTTGGCCTTTTTTTCTCCGTTCTACAGCATGTGTTCTAGATGGACTCCTTTTAGCTCCGTGCATTTATTGAGGTGCAGAACGAATTTGTCCATGACGTTCTTACAGACTGAATTGGGAATGGCTGTCATCTCCTCTCTGATGGCTTCCTTGAGTTCCATGATGGTTCTGGGTTTCCTTGCGTACATTCTGTCCTTAAGATAGCCCCAAAGGAAATAATCTGGGGGGCTTGGTCCGGGCTATGGGGTGGCCACTCAAAATTAGTCTTGAGACTGATCACTCGGCCTCGGAAGTTCTCTTTCAGCCAATCTCGGGAAAGGTTTGAGGTGTGAGAACTTGCTCCGTCTTGCTGGAATCAGAACTTGCTCATGAGCGACGGGTAGAGGGTCTGGAGCTCACTCTTGAAGGTTTTGAGGACTTCCACATATCGCTCCTTGGTGACTGTCACTGCTGCGCCAGATCCTTCGATGAAGATTGGTCCGATGATGCCTCTGACCGAGATTGCAGTCCACACCGTGCAATTAGGAGAGTGCAGGGGCTTGGTGGCTACTTCATTGAGTCTGGACGACCCCCAGAACACATTTGTCTTGGAGTTCGCCTTTCCGTCAAGATAGAAGTGGGCTTCATCTGAGGCCCAAAGGAAGTTAAGGAAACCTGGTGTCTCCTCGATCTTATCGAGCATCTTGACTGCCATAGCGTTCCTCTGCTTCTTGTCTGAAGCTGTAAGCGTCTGTATTCTGTATGGGTAAGCCCTGATATTGTTCACCAGCACTCTCCTGCAAGTCTCACGGGAGATACCGGGGGACTGACTTCGCTTACGCACAGAGCGTTTCGGACTCTCCTGGAGAGACTATCTCACACTTTCGACCAGCTCGACTGTCCGCTTTTTGGGACGTGCTGAGTGGCTTGGACAGTTCTCACTGGTAGCGTTGAAGTTCTCCACAGTCCCATATATCTCGAAGTGGTCCACCCAGTTCTGAATTCTGCTTTTGGGTGGAGCCTTTTCATATCCGAACTGATGCATGAAACTGTCCTGTGTTTTCTTAAACGAGCCTGTCTTGTAGTAAAATTTAACACAGTGCATTCTTTGTCTCGGCTCCCACTGAGGTATTGGTGTACTTACGGTCGTTGATTCGACCATGTCCTGTAAAATAAGGGCAATCGGTGAATAAATAAAGGAAATATCACATAAAGTGTACACGGGGCCCGTTTTTTTTTTAGTCACCCTGTATTAGATATATATATGTATATATGTATTATTAAATTTTTTTTTTTTTTTTTTTCTACTCATCTGATTTATTTATCTATTTATTTATTTTTATGTATTTAGATGTTGGGGTAAATTGATTAATTAATTAGTTTATACAGTGAATTAAATTAAGAGTTTCCGCTGTTAGGGGTTGGTTACTTGTCCTGTGACAGAGGGTATAATGAGATCCTTTTGGCTAAGATCAAAGTGTAGTATCTGTTCCGATGGATACTGCACCCCATAAACTGGTATTGTCTTGGCCTTCGGGGATTGATTTACGCCTGTCTATGGGTCTGTCCTGTGCAGTTCTAGGAGGTTCACTCTCCCAGGCTTCGCCTCCTCTCTTTGGGGAGGAGTAAGTTCATTGCTTACTGCCTGAGGAGCCCCTACCGGGGAATGCCGACGGAGCTGCCCAGGCAATTTTTAAACCCCACTTTCCCGACCCGACCTTGGGTCACATCTTACTTGTGGGAGTAAGATAAAAACTGGCCTTGTGCCTAACTCCTGGAGAGGAGTAAATCAATACTGAAATGGGACAATAGGAGTAAAATAAAATAAGAAGAATAAGATAGAGGTGTCCTAACTGTTAGCAGTTTGTTAACCCTTCTGTAATTCCTTGGAGTGACGGAGGAAATACGGAGAGTAGAATTAGATTGAAGAAGTCTCAATGTAAAATAGGTTAGAAAGTGAAGTAGATAAAAATTAGGGTTAAACTATCAAATGAGAAAATGGCGTGTGTAGGGGGCCAAGTAGGCGTAAGACAACTGTGAAAAGTGAAATTAGAATACAAGTGGGTGAGTAGAGCTCGTGACGGTGGTTGATCGTCAAGTTAAATCTTGAGATAAGGATTTATTCCGTGATTCTTATGCCCCTAATGTTTCTGATAGAGGCAAGGATGGAGACGCGTTGTGTGGTATTGCATAAGGCGGTATGTTTGTAGAAAGAGGATATACGGGCGTTCATATGTTACGGTCTTGTAGTGCTTCCTACATAGAATTTTTTGCACTTGCTACACAGTAAGTTGTATACACTATTTTTGCGATGGCATAGTTCAGTGTTAGAGATAGTGCAATTGACCAGGGAGCAGGGTTCGGAGGTATGATTAGTATGTCTTTTAGATAGATGTTGGCGCAAGGAGGTGCCGGTGTGAGTGAGTTGGATGTCCAGCTTTGTGTATGGCTTTGCAAATGGTAGTGGTTATTTTATCACTAAGGAAAGGGAGTTTTAAGAAGCAGGTATTGGAGATGGTGCGGTGTCTGCGTGTTTTGGTTTTATTTAGGTGGGCTATGGTAGAAGTGGAGTAGCCATTAGTTGGAAGAGTTTGGTGGAAGTTGTTAGTTTGCGTTATTTTGTCAGCAGTAGACGGGCATTTGTTCTGTATGCTGAAAATGTCATTGTGGATATAACCTAATTTAGCTGTAATGGGCATAGCAGACTTAAAGTGTATAAAAAGGATTTTGCAAGCAGGTTTTCTATAGAAGTTGGTATGTATGGAACTATCTTTAGTGATGTTGAGGTTGAAGTCAAGGAGAGAAAGTGAGCCGGAATTGTTGTGGTGTTCTATGGTGAATTGTATGTGTGGGGGTCGTTGTTGTTAAAATAGCTAAATATTTGGGTGTTATCTTCAACGGATATTTACAACTTGAGCTCTCTGCATTGCGTTTTATTACAAATAAATACACAGTGGTATTTATTATAGAGTGTAGGAATAAAAATTGTAATACTTTTTTTAACATAGTTCACCCCAAACAAGGCAGGACGCCACTGTAGACGTAAGGGGCGACTGAGAAAAAAGAGGAGAGAAGGTTGGAGAGGGGTCAACGTAAATTGGGATCTGCGGAGCGAGATGTCTGCTTACATTAGTTTTAAATTTCTGCATTTCAGTACTATCGGGGAAACAGGGGGCAGGGAGGGAGTTCCAGAGGCCAGCAGCACGAGGAAAGAAGCTATTTGAGTAGAAGGCTCTCCGATATCACGGGACCTCCACAGTGAATGAATGAGATTTAGTTGATTGTCGAGTTTGTCTAGTGAATTTACGTCGAGGGGGCACAAGAGTAGCCAATTCATCGGAGCATAATCCACTTGAAATATTTTGGAATATTCTGTATTATTTGGATTATTCGGACTACTATTCTCATCTTAGTTGTTGTTTTTACAACGTTTCGGTCGATGTGACTTCTAACCTTCTTCATGTCAAATAAATCTGTTTGTCTTTCTCCGTAAAAATAATTGCCAGCAAAATAGTCTTTAAATAAATAAAAAGGTAATGTTACTTTTTAAATTTTATTTATTAAAAATTGTAATAATTAAATGTATTAAAATTAAAATAAGATGAAAGAATTCAAAAGTAAGTCTTCAAAACTGTTCATGTCCTTATTTCCCCCCCTCCTTACAAGGGTGGTTGAAGATGGGGGTGCCCAGCTTCCCAAAATGGGGCACTCTGGATGGAAAAAAATGTAACTACCAGAATCGAGAAGGATTTCTCCTCTTCTACCTGACGACAGAATTGATACTACACTTTAATCCGAGCCGTGAAGACAGGCAGTACTGGAGAAGTCAACGACGACGACATAATTCTGTTTATGACGTTTTATTCGATTTTGGAACAATTCGTTTGAAATGATGAAAATATAATTTTTTAAGACTCAGCGAAATCAGATAATAAGAAATTACCTTTTTTTACTTTCATCTTTGGAGATCAGACGATCTCATTTTTTTAAATGGGTGTAGAAGGTAATGATGTGTGTACAAACGTGGGCACAAGAGTATCATTATACGGATGTTTGAATGGCACCTACATCTTTGGCCAGTCTTTCCTTTTATCCTGATTAGCCATCCCCCACCAGACAAGCTTCGTAGAGAACTGGTTTTGCCAACGATATCTTTTTACCCCACCTAATAAACCGGTATCGTCCGGGCCTTTGGGTCTGGATTTACGCCGGTCTATTGGGGGGATTGCTGATCCTGTGCAGTTCTAGGAGGTGCACCCTCCCAGGCTTTGCCTCCCCTCTTTGGGGAGGAGTAAGTTTATTGCTTACTGTCTAAGGCGTCCCTACCGGGGAATGCCGACGGGGCTGCCCAGGCAATTTTTAAATGGCCAGAGTGCTCACCTCTCGAGCGCTGGCTTATCTAATCCCACTTTCCCGACCTTGTGTCACATCTTACCTTGTGGGAGGTAGATAAATAAATCTAGACTATGTAATACTAGATTTCATACAACCAGTATCGCTTGCCGAGTATGGTGACACGCTGTGTGTTATATGACCATATTGTCATACATACTTAACCACGTCATCTGTTTCCCCGGCTCTCAAGCCTTAATCCGACAAGCGGAAAGGGTGATATTCTTGAAAAAATCTTTTTTTGTCAACGAATAACTTCACCGCCTACAGCTTGTTCAAAGAAAATTTATTTAATAGCCAGGAAGTGTACTTTTTATGTTCCTTTTCTTTTATTGGCAGGGAATGTTCCATATCGTTTATAGAATGTATGGAGATTTAAGTTTCAAGTGCGCACACGTGATGGTAATTGTCAATTTTTCGCTTTAGAGTTACCTGATCGGTTTGTTTAACGTAAAGGGTGAAACTGACAGCCGCCATGTACAGTTGATTCTATGTGTACGCATTTAAAATCCCTCTCTCTCTCTCCCCCTCTCTCTCTCTCTCTCTTTCTCTCTCTCTCTCTGAAACACATCTGTCTGTAGATAAAAATAATAAATGTTTTATAAAATATATTGCTATCGCTTCCTTTAACAAAGATTCGGCCTCTTATTTTACACACTTTCTATCACTCTCGTTTCTCTCTCTCTCTCTCTCTCTATCTCTCTCTATCTCTCTCTCTCTATCTATCTATCTATCTATCTAGCTCCGTTTATTAAATGTCAAATGTAATTACACTGGCTATGAAACAGAAGATTGGAATAGTCTATCATATACAATAGGGAATATCGCCACAAGTTTTAATAATATTGAACATATATATATATAAATATATACATATATACATATATATATATATGTATATATATATGTGTGTGTGTGTGTGTGTGTGTGTGTGTGTGTGTTTTACAAACAATATATATTTTTAAAAGTATATTCCTTATACTATCTAAAATCTATCCATTTGTAAGCTCAATGAAGCTCTATTTCAGGATTCAGAGCATATATATATATATCTTATACTTGCATTCTATAGACTATGATGAATTAATCCCAAACCATAATTAATATTGAGTTTAACAACTTATTTATTTCTGTACTTTGATGAGTTATTTACATCTCTCATTGTACATACAAAAGTAATTTATTCAAATTTGATATTCATTCTTATCCCTTACGCGCTTTTCATGGCAAAATTCGGATAAGTGTACTTTTTTCAATTAGTCCAATTTTGTCAATCTTCAGAGGGTTGAAGTATATGTTCTGAAGTAGCAAAAAAACATGTCATAACAAAAACACGGAGGGGAAATACGGTGAAAATCCAAGTTGATTTCTGATAACAATCCGGCAAACTGAAGTATATAAAAGCAAAACACTCACTTTCGAAAAAACGTTACAACTTCAGAAACAAAAAAAAACAAAAAAGGAAAAAAAAGAAAAAGAAAATTCCACTCCCCCATAAGATTTCCACACTCGAGAAAACACAAGAATCAGATTTCTCAAACCATATATATATATATATATATATATATATATATATATATATATATATATATATATGGAAATGATTGCGAGTGACAATATAACTAAGAGATCAAATAATCCTGTGACACTTATCATATATCAATTAAGCATTTTCGTTGCAAGGTGTCCGCGCAAAAATAACTTGCGTCAAATGTATACGAGCGAAGTGTTTACAAATGAAAAAAAGTAACGATAACATTAAAAATGAATAGAATAATACGACGACATCTTTTCACAATTTTATTTCGTTACGTTGTCACTCTGCCGCAATATACTCTGCTGTTCTTCTATCATTTTAATTCAGTTTATCTAAAGAGATCAAGGGGCCCCCTCTTGAGGCTAACACTTGATTTCCATATGAGTAACATTTATATCCGAGAGCTCTCTTAAGGATAGATGTTGTTCCTTTTAGTGCTGCTATCTCTACTTCCCTACAATTTGGTCTTCCGGGGATTGTGTCTAAGTATTTACTTAGATTTTTTTTCACTAGACCAGTTGCCCCCACTACAACCGGTATGATGTTTATTTACTCGAGGGACCATGTTATTTTTAAGTCATTTTTGAGGTATTGGTATTTGATTATTTTTTCCCGTTCGGCTCTATTGAGATCATAGTCGTTTGGGACGGTTACATCAATGACGAGAGCAGTCCTTTCTGGCTTGTTCCAGATGACAATGTCTGGTTTGATGGCCTTGTCTTTTATGTATCTGCCCGCCTGTATGTCTTTATCATAGAACACGGTCACTTTTCCATTCGATGTTATGGGTGAGGGTTCATGTTCCCAGATGTTCAGTGATCTTTCAAGCTGCATCTCTCCGCAGATCTTCCAATGTAGATATTTACATACTTTGTTGTGGCGGGCAGTGTAATGACCATCAGCCAAAATGATCTTGCATCCAGACATTAGATGGTTTGGACTTTCAATGACCGAATGGCGGAACCTGCACTGGTCAGTTTTTTGTAGACCAGCCATTTTCTTAAATCCATTCGTAAGTAGGCCTTGGTCTTATGCAGCTATTAGTATCCGTCCCTCATCGAACGAGAAGTTGCCACGTGCCATGCTAAATCAATCGACTCACAACATGTTTTAATGGAAATCGCTTCAGACAAGGCATGAAGCCACTTGATGTAATGAGCTAACAAGAACTAAATATGATCATCGCAAATACATGAGATGCCTATTGACGTTAGTCTATATGTAGGAGGAAAACAGTCAGCAGGAACAGAGTTCCGCGAGCCTCCAGTCCTTTGACAGAAACTACTAGAATAGGAAGCTGTATTACAATGAGATATGAAAACAGCGAATTGATAGAGACCACTAGACAAACGAATCTTACGAACAGAAACAACAAAAAGTAGGGAATAAATCACACAATTCCGAAGACCACATATCATAATAATACTTATAGAAAAGACTGAGACTAGCAACATCACTTCTGTGGGAGAGAGACTGGAGTTAAGAAGAAAATAAATAATGCATTCCACATAATCACTATGACACTAAGACTAACTCCACTACTAGCGGTGTACAGATTGGCCGGCATGACACCTCCTCATATACGTAGGGATGCCTCATGTGAGAATCCAAAAACAGAAACAGGAAACTAATAGAAGACAACCAAGAGGCAGATTGAAATCAAGAAGCACAGTCATGACCACAGAGAGTTTTGATCCTGCACAGTCACAGAATTACCGCATTAACAGATGGAATGATTGGAATGATTGGAATGACGACTTAAAGGAAGTTATCTTACAACTCAGAAGACATCTCCCACATAGAACGGGTCACAATAGTAAGGACTGTGGGACACTGAACCGAGAAATAGAGGACGTAAATTAACTTCGTAATCTAGTGGGAGATAATCTCTTCTCTTCCGTACGTTTTTTTCTAAAAAAAGGGACCTCGCCGAACCCTAACCAAAACCCTAACCCTAAACCCAAACCGTAACCCTAACCCAGAAACCCTAACCCTAAGCTCTTACCCTAACCCTAACCCAGAAATATCAATCCAGAAACCCTAACCCAGAAACCCTAACCTAGAAACCCTAACCCAATAACCCTAACCCGAAGCCCTTACCCTAACCTTAACCCAGAAACCCTAACCCTAACCCTAACCCAGAAACTCTAACCCTAACTCTAACCCTAAACCCTAACCCTAACTCTAACCCTAACCAGAAACCCTAACCCTAACCCTAACCCTAACCCTAACAGGTGGGGACCAGCAACAAGAAGATGCTGTTCTTGTTAAAATCCCAGACAGGCAATTGAAACACATCCTGTGTGACTGCAGTGATGGACCAACTTGCACTGACCAAAATTTGATGGACTGTAACCTTGATGGCCAACGATGCGTTCATCAGGATAATATGGTGAACGCAAAACGCGAAACGTGCAATCTCCGCGTGTCATTAATTATATGTTTTTTTCCTGAGTGTGTATACTGTTAATGTTATATTTAATATAATTCTCATGAAATAGATTTACTTGATGTTGTAAAGGTCATGATTGGCATAAATACGAAACTAACATAAAGGGAAGTAATCAGGTATTGACTATATACGAAAGTACGTATATAAGACGGGCAGTCATATCTGGAAGTGAGCGAAGAGTAAACGTCTCTACTTCCTATCCCTGTTAAACGCAAACCACTCGGCGTATTCTTAATTTAGTATGTCCTATGTAATTTAGGATATAACAGTGGCGAACGAGGATATTTGTTTTCTCTTAACAGAGATAAATTACCGTACTATTCAAGGATTTTTTTTTTAATTTGCAAGGACGGCAAGAAAAAAAAAGTCGACAGGTGCGAATTTTGCTACCTAAAGTAGTAAAAAGTACGGATTTCTTCGGTAAGAACTAACGGGAAAGTAAAAAAAAATTGTACTCGAAACAATTTTAAGGTAAAGTGAACTTTATCTGTATGTTGACGAAAAAATATTTGGGAAGCACAAGCTGAATTCGAAACCTGCACCGTGAGATTACGAATTTCGAAAGAAAAAAGTACGCTTACGATTTTTTTTTCTTTAAACAATTCAGAAATTATTGTCATATTTTTTTCTCTCTCCCAAGTGCAGCCGTATTTTTGTGGAAAAGTAGTTGTTCATTTCTTTGTCTAAAGTAATTGAAACTATTTGTTGTGCGAATTTTGGAAACGTTTTATTGTCTGAAATTATTTTGTGAAAAAGTTTTACCTGGTAAAAGACTGTTGCTAAATTGTATAAACTTTGTGAAACATTTATTTTTGCAAAAATTATGTTGCTAATTTACGAAAACGAATATTGACGAACTTTTTGTGAAATTATTGTTGTAAACTTTGGAAAGATATTTTGTACTGTAATTAAGCTAAAATGGAGCAATTGGCTGAGTTGACGAAGGCGTTAACTCTAAGTATACAGCAGCAACAACAACAACAGCTACAACAACAGCAACAACAGCAACAACAGCAACAGCAACAACAGCAACAACAACAGCTACTGCAGCAGCAAGAATGGGCACAAAAAACTTTAGAGGCACAACAAGAGCAAACAAAAATACTTCAACGCCAAATGTTAACGCAACAAAAGAATTTTGAAAAATTAATTCAAATGTCAACAGATAGGAAGAAAACTAATTTTTCTGCAGAGGGTATTTCAAATTCTTTGTCAGAATTTCACTACTCTCCCGATACTGGCGTTACATTTCCAGCATACTATAGAAGGTACGAAACAGTTTTTACAAAAAGATGTTCGGACTGGACCGACGAAGAAAAAGTTACGCTGTTACTACAAAAACTGGGGACGGACGAAAACACCAAGTATGCTAATTTAATTTTACTCAAAAAACCGGAGGAAGTGAATTTTGAAGAGACAATTAATACTTTATCTAGAATATTTGATAAAAGAGACAGCCTTTTTCATTCTAGATATAAATGTTTAAATTTACAGAAGTCGGAATCCGAAGACTATTTAGAATATGCATGTACTGTAAATTGCTTATGTGAATCATTTAAATTAAATGAAATTTCGGCAGATTTATTTAAATGTTTAATCTTTGTACAAGGACTCACAGCACCAAGGGACAAAGATGTCAGATCCCGGATCCTGACAATTATGGAGTCGGACCCGAATGTAACTTTACCAAAAGTAACCGAGGAGTGTCAACGTCTCATTAATATCAAAAGAGACAACACCCGCATTGAAGAAAAAAGCGTTTACACGATACAACATGTAAAAAGGCAAAGGACCTCTAGAACATACAAGACCCAGGAACAAAAGACTCCCAGAATGTACAAGGACCAAAGTTGTGAATGCTGCGGAAGTACAAGACACACCAAAAAGATCTGCTGGTTCAGGAATAGGATATGTTACGAATGTGGATTCAAAGGCCACAAGGGAACATATTGTAACCAGAAGAAAAAACGAAGGACCGACAAAGTTAATACGCTTCGCACAAGGAAAGAGAAAAGCTGCGAAAGGCGTAAATATGTCGATGTAAAGATAAATGGACATCCTGTAACATTACTCCTGGATAGTGGTGCGGACATTAGCATCATAGATGAAGATATCTGGAGAAGGATCGGTCGACCTGAACTAAGAGACACCAGCAAGATGGCGAAGAGTGTGTGCGGCAAAAGGTTGGAATTCAAAGGAGAACTGAGGTGCAGTGTGTCATTTGGTGGTCAAACACACAAGTCCAAAGTGTACGTAGTACCAGGAAGGAACACAAGACTATTTGGAGTGGATTGGATTGTCCTGTTCAACTTATGGGATGGGAACGACCGGTTAATTCTTTTTGTAATAGGCTGACCACAGAGAAATCAAACCAAATAGAAGGCTTCATGGACGATTTAAATGCAGAATTCCCAAAAGTTTTTGCCGAAAAACTTGGATACTATGTGAAAACAGAAGCAAAATTTGAGGTGAAGAAAAATGCAACCCCAGTGTTCAAACCTAAAAGAAATGTACCTTTTTCATCGATGGACGCAATAGAGAAGTTGTTGGAGAGACTTCAACAATTAGACGTCATTGAAAAGGTTGACCACACAGATTGGGCAAGTCCGACGGTATATGTGAAGAAAAAGAATAACAAAATAAGAGTCTGTGCTGACTTTTCGACGGGCCTTAATGATTGTTTGCAGGACCACAATTACCCCCTTCCGTCGGCAGAAGATCTATTCTCAAAACTAAACGGAGGAAAAAAAATTTCCAAAATAGACCTCTCGGATGCATACTTGCAAATCAAAGTCAATGACGAATGTTCAAAGTACCTGTGCATTAACACGCATAAGGGTATTTTTAAACTAAAAAGACTTCCGTTCGGATTAAAGGTCGCCCCTGCTCTGTTTCAACAGGTTATGGATACGATGCTCGCAGGATTGGAATTTTCAATGGCATACCTTGACGATATCCTGATAAAGAGCAGAAATTTGCATGAACACAAGAAGCACGTCAGAGAAGTATGTAAGAGAATAGAGGAGTTTGGTTTCAGATTGAGCCCGGAGAAATGCGATTTCTTTATGGAAAGGATCAGATACCTTGGTCAAATAATCGACAAAGAGGGACGAAGACCAGATCCACAACGGGCCGAAGCAATTGAAAAGATGCCTGCTCCAGACTCAATACCGAAGCTACAATCATTTTTGGGATTGGTTCAATGTGCATAATTTGAGAGCTCCTCTTAACGAGTTACTAAAAAAGGGTAGTAAATGGAGTTGGAATAAGGAATGTGAATCTGCCTTCCAAAAAATAAGAAATGTCTACTATCAGACTTGGCATTAGCGCATTTTGATCCAGACAAGGAGTTAGTACTAGCAACGGACGCCAGTGATTACGGCGTTGGCGCTGCATTACTCCATAAGTATGAGGATGGAACAACAAAAGCAATCGCTCATGCATCAAGAACTTTGGTTGCAGCTGAAAAAAACTATAGCCAGATTGAAAAGGAGGCTCTGTCGATAATATTTGGAGTCAAAAAGTATAATCGATTTCTCCATGGACGGACCTTCTCATTGCAAACAGACAATAAACCCTTGATTACGATATTTGGATCAAAGAAAGGCATTCCTAAGCATACCGCAAATCGACTACAGCGATGTGCTGTAACTCTCTTAAACTATCAGTTTAAGATGGAGCATGTGTAATCGAAAAAGTTAGGACACGCGGATGCACTATCAAGGTTGATTCCAAAAAGAAACGAAAGTTTCGAAGAGACAGTAATTGCTGCTCTTAAGAATGAAAACGAATGTACAAGTTCAATGTGTAATATGATACGTGAACTTCCAATAACCCTTGAAGAGATTAAAAGAGAAGCTGAAAAATTCCACAGGCATTATGAAGGAAAATATTAATGGAATTCCATACAGGTCATTCTGGCATTTCAAGAATGAAATCCTTAATTAGAGGATACGTATATTGGCAAAAAAGAAGTAGAAAACTGTGTCAAAGCATGCAAAGGATGTCAGTTAGCAGCCCGAGATACGCCAGTAAAAACGACCCCATGGCCGAAAACGGACCTACCCTGGTCACGTCTACATATTGATTATGCCGGACCTCTAAATGTTTTTTTCTAATTAATTGTAGTAGATTCTTTCTTTAAATGGCCAGAGATATTTAAAACATGACATCCAACTGCAAGGAACACTGTAAATGCACTTAACGAAATCTTTAGCCGTTTTGGTGTACCAAAAACCATAGTAAGTGACAATGGTACAGCATTTACAGGTCACGAATTTAAAGAATTCTGCAAATCGCTGAATATTCAACATATCACGACACCTGTTTACCATCCTAGGTCGAATGGGTTGGCAGAAAAATTTGTGGACACATTTAAACGGGCAATAAAGAAAAACCTGAATATGGACACAGATGAGCAAACTATACAAACATTTCTAGCAATCTACAAGGTAACCCCGAACCCAAATAATAATGTTAATTCATCCCCTGCAGAACTGATGTTTGCTAGAAAAATTAGATCTATCTTCGATAGACTTATACCTGAGAAGAAGAAAAGTTCTAAAGGAGAAAATTTGAAAGTAAAGTGCTATTCCTCAGGGGACAATGTGTATTTTAAAAAATTTCAGAATGGAAAAAATCATTCGGTGGACGGTTTCATTATGAAAAGAATTGGGAACATGGTTTATACCATTCAAGGCCCAAGTTTTGTTTGTAAAAGACACATAAATCAAATCCGTCCCAGAATTTCGCAAAGTACAGAAGAAATTCCAATGGAAACATTATGTGATACATTTGATATACCAAAGCCAGTGTGTATACCTGAAACCATGAATGTATCTCCTGAACATATCATACGGGGTGGACAGAATTCCTTACCGCAGGTAACGCAGACCAGAAGGAAGAGCACCAGAAAAAGGAAAAGCATCGGGCGTTTAAGCCCTGATCCTATAAGGAAACGGTACTAAAGCTAAAATCGGGAAGATTTCAGCTTCAGGGGAAGGTGTTGTAAAGGTCATGATTGGCATAAATACGAAACTAACATAAAGGGAAGTAATCAGGTATTGACTATATACGAAAGTACGTATATAAGACGGGCAGTGATATCTGGACGTGAGCGAAGAGTAAACGTCTCTACTTCCTAACGGATCCCTGTTAAACGCAAACCACTCGGCGTATTCTTAATTTAGTATGTCCTATGTAATTTAGGATATAACACTTGAATAGATAAATATATTGTTCTGAGATTAAATTGAAAATAATGTATCGTGAATCGTGAATTACTCTATTAGTGAAGGGATGGGATTATTTATATTTTTCCGCCAAAAGTTTAGATATTTTGTTTATTCATCACTGGTATTTTATACAGCACACGGACAACAGCAGGTAGACCTATATATATATATATATATATATATATATATATATATATATATATATATATATATGTGTGTGTGTGTGTGTGTGTGTGTGTGTGTGTGTGTGTGTGTGTGTGTTGAATATAAGAGACAACTCGTGTCTAGATATTCTTTGGTAGATCCTTTCAATAGTCCGAATTAGGATCTTAGTTTCGGAGGGGAATTGGCTGATGGATTTGCCATAGTTTGAATTTGTCTCCCAAGTACTTTCGGACCCATCTGGGTCCATCTTCGGGTGAATGAGGTTACCCGTGTATAGACCATGTGTTAGTATTTATAGAAGGTTTTTGGCGGGAATCATGTACAAATACGGAATTATATTTGGAACTATAAACATTTTAGAATATTATTACTGATATTAAAGTTAATTTTATTGATTAGTTTTTTTTTGTTATATATAGGGCTTCTAATATATATAGTTTTTGTTTGTTAGTACTAAATTCTAAGATGTTGGTATTTTCTACTAAGAGTTTTCTGAATTCCGATCGGAGGCAGGAGTGGTCGTGAGTTAAGTGTTGGGCTATGGCGCTAGTATCAGACAAATGCATCGTCAATCTTCTCGACAAAGTCGTGGTAGTCAAACCTATGTATATGTTTTTTTCTTGGTTGTCGGAGACACAGTTTCCAAAAGGATATTTAAACTCATAAACAAGGTTTGTCTTATCCAACACCCTATTCGAGGTGGAAGAATTGTTTGTGATAATAAGGTTAGTGTTTATATATATATATATATATATATATATATATATATTGTATGAAAGAAAATAACCACTATAATATTTCATTTTAATTTTATTAAAAAAATATATTTTTGTAATAGTTTATAGAAATTGAAATATTATTATACCATATTTTTTATTTTTGAAAAAAATGTCTATATTCAATTTACAAGTATGGGACATCCGAATCACAAGTTCTCGTTTTATTTTAACAAATAGTTTAAAAATAGTTTTCCCTTAATTTATTTGTAGTTTTATTAAAGTTAGCAGTTAATTTATTTTATTAAAAAGGTACTTCTACAATTTCAATTGTTTTACTTATAAATGTCATTAAATATTTCATTGAGATTTTTTTTCTCAATTTGATTCTAAAATAATATTAAGATTTTTTTAATATCGACCAATAAGTTTTAAGTCTTAACCTTTTGATTTTGTTTTAAACAATCTTTTTAAAAAAGGTTCGAAGTTTATTTTGTTTAAAAGAACTGTTTCTTGTATTTAATAAAACATTTACATCGTAAAAATATTTTTGGTGCATGCAAAAACAATATGGCCGCCAGTAATTAAAACATTGAATTAAAATTCGATTCTCAGATTTTTTTTAAATAAATTAGAATTTTATTTCAGGACAAGAAATACAATTACGACCAACAATCAATTGTATTCAAAATAGACGAAATAATTACGAGTTTTTTTACATTTCTTTGACATAAATACACGCTGTTTTTTTAAAATTAATTTTGATGTCGGCGGTGTAAATCCCGAATGTTTATTATAGCACTGTTTATCCATAGATTTTGAAGTAAAAATTGACCCACGTTTTAAATTATTTTTGCAGAATGGTTCAGTATCTTTTTTCAATTTTTGTTTTTCAAGATGTAAAAAAAAAATCTTAGGCTGATTACTACACGTTAATGCGCAAAATGTAAATATTATAAAATCACATTGTAATATTTCAATTAAGTGATGTGAAGTGTCAAAATGGTTTAGAATTTTGGGGTTCAGCCATTCATTTTGCCCATACCTAGCAGTATGTATGTATGGGATTGACATCCTAATATTTTATCATCAGCGTAAACACAAAAACAGAAAGCTTCCAAATTCACTTCAACAACAAAAGCTCAAACTGGGGCCATAAAAACCAGCTCCTAGAGACAGTCTAACAAAAAACGCAAAATAGCCAAAACTGTTTATCACGTAGTGTGCTCCCAACTACGTCAGCTAAACCGCTGATCAAACAATATAAAAGCATACAAAATCTGTCTGTTTTCTTTTTCCCTTTTTCTACGCCTCTCGGACGCTTAACAGAATACAAGTTCGGCTACCTCTCGCTTTTAGGCGAGGGGGTGCCAGCGCGTCGGCTGACTACTAAACACACACACACGCGCAAAGGTTTACACTCCTATCATTCTTCAACTCACGTAATCACACACTGCTGACAAAGACACCCACACACATACAAAGGCCTAAGCGAATTATCAACTCTCACGCATACATATTCGCACAACCACAATCAAAAGGCGACACGCACATTCACACACTTCAACGTACTAACGCCAAGCCTCACAGATGGCTACATGACGCACATACATACACATTCATAAATCACAAGTATAAACATTTATCTCTTCTCTAACTGAACATTGAAATGAACAATTAATGCTCTGTATCGTGTACGTATACAAATAGTTTGTGTTACTTTTAAACTACGTTTTATTCTTCCTTCAACTTATGCATGCCTTATCTTTCATTCAACGTTCATACATGTTTTCTCATGTTTTATCTGTTTTACTCTTTTAAACATTTCTTCAACAATCTAAATGTAAGCGTCTATCATAGCATTTTCTCCAAGACACAATATCTTAACAAGTTAAGGTCCACACTGCTACATAAAGGGGGCCACATCTCCACATGTGTATATAGTCCACATTTTCGTCACTTTTTTCACTTTCTAAGATCGATATCGAATTCAGTTCTGAACCAAACCTAAAACCATTTGCATTGGTGAAAAGGACGCCTACCCAGCTACATTTTTTTTTACATAAAACATCGACATTTGATTGCCTAGGAAAATAGTTAAAATATGTTCGTTTATTTTGTTAAATATTTGTCCATAAGAAATAAGGAATTAACGCTCAAAAGGTGAAACCAAATTTAGTTTCTCTTAAAAAACACCGTTTTTACGATCTTTCAGGATATTAATTTTTCTATTTTTCTTGCAAGTAATAAAACTTAAGTTTTTAATTATCTAAATGAACAAAACTTTTTGTTTATTCTGATAAATTTGATTTATAAAAATATTTGTTTCGTTTCTTAATTTTAATTTGTAAGTTTTTTTTCCTTTTTAAATTAGCTGATCAGTGAATAAGCAAATGAAAAACATTACTAATTGTAGCGGAACTGGTTATGTCATCACGGACTTAGAGTTAGTGGTTGGGTTAATGAAGGGCACCAATTGTGCCGATTCTGCATACGGTTTCGCGGCGGCATAATAGACTTTTACCATGTCGTCATGTTAACTTTTTGTTCGTGGTCAACCTCTTGATATGTTGACATTTTAGAAATATGGAGTTTAGAACTGTAAAGTGCGATGTGATGTTTATAATATTTCTTCGTGAGAAATAAGTGATGTTCAAGCCTTTAAATTGCCAATTTAAAAGTATTTTGGTTCATGTGTGAACCAAAAGAAAAGCGGGCGATTCCTATTTCAGTCACGTAAATTATTTAAAGTTAAGCGAATTTAAGCATTACTCCTAAACAACAGATTTTTACTTATCATCACATTTTAGTAACAAAGGATAAAACATTAAAAAAAATTAAAAACACTATGTTATATGACGTTTTGTCGCACACTTGGTATCAAGTCGAAATGAAAAATCGAGCATAGTCGCCATCTTTATAAACCAGTCGAGAACTGAGTTGGATAAAGAAGATCGCTAACTCAAGTTAAATTAGAAATAACTTATTTGGGGGCAATAGCCAAACGATGCCGAAATCGATTTCACTCGACATAATTTACGTGAGTAAAATAGGAATTAAGAGGAAATCAGTATTTCTCGGCGAGAGTCACTATTCTAAAAAAGAACTGAATTTTCAGTTTCTAAACACTTTTGTAACCTTTTTTCAGATCAAATGAAAGTGATCCTGACTCGAGTCGCTATTTACTTGCCTCCCCACGAGTGCAAACATAGACACAAGGTCGTTTTTCATGTAGGGGATCCAGCTCCCCCAAAGGAGGCACTCTGAATGGGACAAAAATAATAAATTACCTCAGTCAAGAAGGAATTCTCTTCATCTGACTGAGAACGAAAAAGATAAAGAAAGTGTAATTTCAGAACAGATACTACACTTTTTAATCGCCAAAAAGCCAACTTTGATTCGAGTCAATAAATCAAAATCATTGATTTAAGCAAGCCGACAAAACTATTTATGTTTCATAAACAGATATTTCTTTACAAACTTCCTAGAAAAACTTTAACATCATTTTGTTTACATTAATTAATTTCAGAGAATTATTGAATGAATTATTGCATTTAAATAAATCGAAAGTACAAAAATAATGAGATGTCGATTTTTTTTTAACTGGCCTCATATTATGTTTATCAATTTCAGAGAAATTTCATTGTGTATATTTTATTTTATGCTGGTTATTATCGCAGCTATACACGTTATGCTAATGCACCAAAAAGAAAAATGAGATTCTACTTTTTTAGGCGATTATAGGTAAACAGTCTAAAACATTTGCTGTTAAAAGAAATAAAACGAATACAAAACAACGAAGTCATTGGAAGTAGCACTAATATTGAATCAATTGTTGTTCATTTTGACCATGAAAATAAAACTGTTTTTCTGTTAAAAAACTTCAATCTGATTACGAAATTTCTCCTGGAATATTTATTACTATGAAACAATTTGTATTCTCACTTTTATATGCAATTATTATACATAAATATCAAGAAATCAGTGTTGATGTCAAAATTGCTGATTTGGGAAATCAAGTATTTTCTGGTTTGAATGCCTTGTTTTGTTCTGTCAAATGTTCGAAAATTGTGCAATGTTTATTTGTCGGATTTTGATCCAATATCTTTGATTCTGTACGACAAATCAGCTTGGGAAGTGTTTTGGTTGCAAGGTTGAACAATAATTAGTGAGGAATACAATGAAGACGCAAACAACAAGGAGAATGCAATAATAAGTGTATTAAAGAAAAGGTATAGTTACAGTATGTACAAATGAAGGTGTCGAGTCAGAGAGTCTTGGTGGGAGGACATGTACGCTCTTCGGCGTCACTTCCGGTGGCATTTAGGTAACACACACTAAGGCCAACCTAGGCTTGCCATTTATAGTGTAACGTTATTCGTATATGCAAATGAGTGGTTGCCACCACAACAGGAAGAATACAATAGATTAAGATCAAATTCTGGAAGACAACAATTGCATCCATTGTCACCTTGCAAAACACAACACCTCATTGCATGGCAAATGCTTCTAGAATGCCTAAAATGATCCAACAGATTGCAAATAGATTTAATATTAAAAGGAACAACTACTAAGAAACAAACTAATATTCATTCAACCAATTTGGTTCCTAAAATGTTTTTGATCAATGGAAACAATGATTGTTTTGTTAAGTCAATCATCCAATCAATTGACGGATTTTCATAATTATTTGCATAATTAAAATATTGATAGTGAATTGTCTAAAGAATTGAGAAATATTCTTTATCATTATCAAAACAGTGTTGCAAAATTAAAAAATATATATTATTGGTGACAGATTTGATGATGAAATCAAAAATGTACTTATTATAAGTAATTAAAATCATAAAAAAATCAGTTATAGTTTTAGTTTTATTACATTTGCTGCTGATATTAATATGTACTGCATTATAAGCAATATTGCCATCCACACGTTTTTTGAGATTTGAAACACCTACCATTTGACAAAGAGGTCTTCCTCGAAATATATTATGGAACACGGTCACACAGAGTACATCAGTGTTGAAGTATTGCCTAATCAAGTAAGATTTGCTATATAGAAAAAAATTGATTAAAAAAGTTTTTGAAAAAATATATAATTAAAATCACTTGTTTTTGTCTTACTTCTCCACGCCGACATATTTCCATTTCTTGCATTGTGATTGCCTTCTAATACTCCTCTTTAAGAAAAAAAAATTTAAGCTTCAAGGATTGGTAGAATTATATCTTTATTTTAATCTTCGTAAGTGTTGTGGTGGCAACCACTCATTTGCATATACGAATAACGTTACACTATAAATGGCAAGCCTAGGTTGGCCTTAGTGTGTGTTACATAAATGCCACCGGAAGTGACGCCGAAGAGCGTACATGTCCTCCCACCAAGACTCTCTGACTCGACACCTTCATTTGTACATACTGTAACTATACCTTTTCTTTAATACACTTATTATTGCATTCTCCGTGTTGTTTGCGTCTTCATTGTATTCCTCACTAATTATTGTTCAACCTTGCAACCACAACAGTTGGCGACGAGATATGAAGCGTCAAATATAACAGTTTGACGAAGAACTATTTTTTAAAAAAAGTACAATGCAAAGTGTTGACGTGCAAACGAATGTAAAAGTGAATTTTTGTTTTGTCGCTAAACGACAAATCTGTTTTGTATTACTAAAGGACCAACTTGCAAACGAAAAGCGGATTTTGTTCTGTCGCAAAACGACAGGTCAGACTCGTATTACGAAAAGCAAGGAAGTAACCTACGAAAAAAAAAAGTTCACCAGTGGATTCTAATTACTGCTTCCCGTTAGCAAAACAACAACTAAAGGAATCTTTTAATTAATAATTTGTTTGGCGGCGGTACTAAAAGGAAATACCATAGCTAGAAATTAAAGCTCAAGGAAAGGATTTTTTGTTTTTAAAGTTGTCACTGGATAACGGATAATACAGTAAAACGTCACGAAAAAAAAAAAAAAAAAAATGGAAGACTTATCAAAAATGTTCATGCAATTTTTACAGGCACAAGCTGACCGCGAGGAAAGACAAAATGAACGTTTTGCTAAAACACTGGAACTACTAAAGAGTAATCGATAAAATGTCGACAGTGTTAAATTCTCCCATACAACTATCTTTAATAGTATGGACACATTTAATTATGTGCCGGAGGAAGGAAAGACTTTTGAAGCATACTATACAAGATACGAGGATGTCTTTCAACTGGACTGCACAAATTGGCCAAATAGCCAGAAAGTGAGCCTCTTACTCAGGAAATTGGGTCCATCAGAACACAGCAAATTCATAGATTACATATTACCTAAAAAAACTGCGGAATTAGAGTTCATGGAAGCTGTGAAATTACTAAAAGAATTATTTAATCCAAATATATCTCTTTTTCATAAAAGATGGCTGTGCATGAATCTAAGAAAGATGGACAACCAAGATTATTTGACATACGCCTCAGTTGTCAATAAAAACTGCGATAATTTTAAGCTTGCGGAACTAACGGTAGAAGATTTTAAATGTCTAATCTTCGCACAAGGGTTAGTTTCCACGAAAAATGCAGAAATACGCAGACGAGTGTTGTCTAAGCTGGAATCTGAGCAAGATTTAACCCTCCAGAAACTAGCAGAGGACTGTGAAAGGGGCATTACACCAGAAAAGGATTAAAAAAATATAGAAGAATCCGGAGTGGCATATGTAAGAAAAGTTAGAAAACCATACACACCAACCAAGAACTTTACTAAGAAAAGCAATCGAAATGGAACGGGATATTACAATCCTAATAACCATAAATATAGGACAGAATATAACAAGCCTCTTCCTAGATATAACTGTAAGAGATGTGCAGAAAAGCATTGGGAATCAGATTGTCCTTATAAAAAGAAAAAATGCTACATTTGTAAGAAGGTGGGACACAAAAGCGATTGCTGCAGATATAAAGATTACACCAGAAAGAGAGTACAGCAAACAAAATCAAATACAAAATTAGACAAAGATCGGCGAAAATACGTAAAAGTGGAAATATTTAAAACACCAATAAAGTTACAACTCGACTCCGGCTCCGATATTTCTATTATAAACCTGAATACATGGAAAAAGTTGGGTAAAAAACCAACCATGATGAAAACGAGTAAATCAGCCCGGACGGTTACTGGTGGTGGCATAACATTTGAAGGAGAAGTTGTCCTTCCGATAAAATTAAAAGGGATTACGAAGAAATTAAAAATATTCGTACTGAAAAATAGTGAAAATCTGTTTGGAATAGATTTAATTGAGAAATTTGGACTATGGGATAAGCCAATCAATACATTCTGTAAAAAAAATAGAATGTTCTTCTCCAACAACAGTAAATATAAAAGACGATTTAAAAGAATTATTTCCTGAAGCATTCACGACTAACTTAGGTCGCTGTAATAAATTCAAGGCCTCGTTTGAACTTAAAGAAAACGCCAGCCCAATTTTTAGAAAAAAGCGAAACGTTCCGTTCGCTGGGTTGGAAAAGATTAATAAAGAATTAGATAGATTGGAACAGACAGGAATTCTATCAAAAATAGAACACAGCGAGTGGGCAGCCCCCACCGTGTACGTAAAGAAAAAGAATGACGAAGTTAGAGTGTGCGCAGATTTTTCGACCGGGGTCAACTCCCTATTAAAAGATCATCATTACCCTCTACCAAGCCCAGAGGAAATATTCACGAAGTTAAATGGTGGTAATATCTTCTCCAAGATAGACTTGAGCAACGCTTATTTGCAAATACCGGTCGAGGAAAATTGCTCAAAAATACTATGCATCAATACGCATAAGGGATTATACAAATACAACCGATTGCCCTTTGGCATCAAAGTAGCGCCTGCCATTTTTCAGCAAGCGATGGACACCATGCTAAGTAGTATTGAGTACGCATGTGCATACCTGGACGATATTGTTGTCAGGAGCAAATCCCTACAAGAACATAAGGAACATTTGAAACAAGTATTTACTCGAATACAAGAATTCGGCTTTAAAGTAAAAGAAGTAAATGTGACTTTTGTATGAGCGAGATTAAGTATCTTGGACACATAATAAACAAACATGAACGACGTCCAGACCCAGACAGATCTGCGGCAATAAAAAATATGCCAGCACCTGATAACGTAACAACCTTGCAGAGTTTCTTAGGACTCGCAAATTATTATCAATCTTTTATTGAAGGAATGCATAACTTGCGAGCCCCCTTAAATAATCTGCTTAAAAAGGATACACCTTGGAACTGGACGCAAGAATGTCAAACCGCTTTTGACAAAATAAAGAGCGCACTAACATCCGAATTATTCTTAACGCACTTTGACACAAAATTAAAAATAGTCGTCGCTAGTGACGCTAGTTCCTACGGCTTAGGAGCATGTATTCAACATATTATGCCGGATGGGTCTAGAAAACCAATAGCGCACGCTTCGAGAACGCTGATACCAGCCGAGAGGGCATATTCACAAATCGAAAAAGAAGCATTGAGCATAATCTTTTCCGTGACTAAATTTCACCGATATTTATATGGTAGACAATTCTTACTTGAAACCGACCATAAACCGTTAGTCACGATCTATGGATCAAAAAAAGGATTGCCGGTATACACCGCAAATAGATTGCTGCGCTGGGGTACAATCTTACTTAATTACGATTTCCAGCTACAACATCTAGCATCAAAAAAGATTTGCCATGCGGATGGACTGTCAAGACTGATACCACAGAAACACAATCTGGAAGAATCAGTCATTGCAGCAATTCTGACAAATGTTGAAGTAAAAAATATGGTAGCAAACATCATTAAGGAACTACCCGTAACTTTGTCGGACATTAAAAGGGAAGCCGAGAAAGACGAATACATAAAGGACATAAAAGAGAAAATTATAACGGACACAAAGGTGCAGGAAGTTTTCTCCATATGTAACGATGTGTTACTGTACAGTGAGAGAGTGGTAATACCCAAAACATTGCAGAATAGGATGTTAAGAGATTTCCATACGGGACATCCGGGGATAAATCGAATGAAGTCGTTAATGAGAAGCTACGTGTACTGGCGTAACATGGACACTGACATAGCTGCAACAATAAATAAATGTAAAGGATGCCAGTTAGCAGCAAAATCCCCACCTATAGTACACAAACCTTGGCCGAAAACCGACCAACCATGGTCGAGAATCCACATGAACTTCGCTGGTCCAGTAGGAGAAAACTATTATTTAATTGTAGTGGATAGTTACACAAAATGGCCGGAGGTAATGCGTTGCAGGAATCCAACAACGAACAACTCAATAGGGTTCCTACACGAGTTGTTTGCAAGATTCGGTGTACCAGACACACTGGTCACTGACAACGGAACGCAGTTCACATCCGCAGAGTTTAAGGAATTTTGCGACACGTTCCGAGTGAAGCACATCACGACTCCGCCGTCTCATCCAAGGTCGAACGGCCTTGTGGAAAGGTTCGTGGACACGCTAAAACGAGCGTTAAAGAAATCCATTGGAACACCAACAGAAAAAGCTTTGCAACAATTCTTGCAAGTTTATAGGATCACACCACATCCTAGTACACCATCAAACATATCACCAGCTGATCTAATGTTTGCCAGAAAGGTAAAATCAGCGTTTGATAAACTGTTGCCAAGACAGGCAATTATCCGAAACACTACACACACGAGAAGAAAGAAATATAACTCGGGAGATCGAGTATATTTTAAGTGCTACAAGAATAACACATCTTACTGGGAATGTGGAGTAGTGGATAAACGCATTGGTGATTGTACATATATGATTAAAGGTCCACAGAGTATACATAAAAGGCACCAAAATCAGATGAAAAAACGTCATATCCAAGATGATGATTATACGACAACAGTCGAAGAGGAGGAAACCATAGATGTCATATACGAATCCTTTAATTTGGAACCGCCTCAATATACACCTGAACCCCGAAGATCAGGTAGGAAAAGAAAATTTAATGAACCATTGATGGTAAACCCAAAAAGAAAAAGATATTGAAATCTGTGTGACTTCAAATCTTGGGAGAGGGGTGTTGTGGTGGCAACCACTCATTTGCATATACGAATAACGTTACACTATAAATGGCAAGCCTAGGTTGGCCTTAGTGTGTGTTACCTAAATGCCACCGAAAGTGACGCCGAAGAGCGTACATGTCCTCCCACCAAGACTCTCTGACTCGACACCTTCATTTGTACATACTGTAACTATACCTTTTCTTTAATACACTTATTATTGCATTCTCCTTGTTGTTTGCGTCTTCATTGTATTCCTCACTAATTATTGTTCAACCTTGCAACCACAACAGTAAGAGAGCATAACAGTGGTGCAAAACTGTTCTGTTCGCAGAATTAATTTTACCCGTCCTGCGATTCTTATATATATATATATATATATATATATATATATATATATATATATATATATATATATATATATAATAGAGAGAGAGAGAGAGAGATTGTCTTGTCAGTATTAAAATAGGTGACCATGTCGGAATACCAGATGCTGTATTTGCTGTATTTGCTGTATTTGCTGTATGTGCTCTCTGCGTATCTCGACATTGTTTTCAGTCGTCCTGCACTTATCTTTGCCATTAGAATAAGGCAATGTCGACGATGGCAGCCGTACAGGGGGTATCCATTGTCTTTCGAGAGTGAACTGGGGGGGGCATCATTTTTTTTAACATAGTTCACCCCAAACAAGGCAGGCCGCCACTGTAGACGCAAGTAGCTACTTAGAAAAAGGGTGAAGGTTTTTTGGGGGGTGGGGGGATGGGGGGTCAACCTAAAATGGGATCTGCGTAGCGAGATGTCTGTCTATATTAGTTTTAAATTTTCTGCATGTGATTACCGTCAGGAAAACAGGGAGCGGGGAGGGAGTTCCAGAGTCCAGCAACACGAGGAAAGAAGCTTTTGGAGTTGAAAGCTCTTCGGCATCTGGGGACCTCCACAGTGAATGGATGGGATTTGGCAGATGGTCGGGTTGGTCTAGTGAATTTACGTCGTGGGGGTACCAGAGTAGCAAGCTCATTAGAGCACAAATATATATATATATATATATATATATATATATGCAGAGAGAGAGAGACAGACAGACAGACGGACGGACTGACAGAGAGGGAGGAGAGAGAGATTGTTGCGACTTTAGCTATTATTTTAGAAGAAGAAGAAGAAGAGTATAAAACTCCCCTAATATTTGCAGTCCTATACTCAATAACCCCATCTGTTTCCCCAATTCTGAAGCCTGTGTGCGACAAGAGGAAGTGAAGGCCACGCAATAAAACCGCTTTTCTATCGGCGAGTAACGTCACCGCCATCAACTTCTTCAAAAAGAAATTAATTCAATGGCCAGGAAATGTTTCTTTTATTCTATTTTTCTTCTTTTTCGTTGCTTTTAAAACGGCGTTAGAAGTTAGATTAAATGGTGTGAGAAGTCAAGCCAAGTAACACGAAAGAAATCCCGAGACCGGTGCCGAATTCTGTTTTTAAATCCTTCAGATACGAGGGAGGCATGAAAAGTAATGGGCCTCCCACGGACACACGTGAGATACACACATAAAAAAATCACTCGTAAACTGACACTATTTCTATGCTTAAGTACCAAGTTTGTAGGTTCTGACACGTTCTGTTTTATTTTTTTCAGGTTGTTGAATTGAAGGCAATCGTGTACTACTGGATAAATAGAAGAGCTTGAGTATCGAACAGTCATTAAGTATCTCATCTACATTCGGAAATCCAGTGCTTAATAGTGGCATATGAAAGTGTTGTGGGGTAAAAATCACCCCTATTGGAGAACTGATGGTATCAACCATGTATAATAAATACCACTGGTTGCAGAGACTCAGGAGAGACTTTCATACCACGTGTAGTATCCGTTCCGATAGATACTGCACCCTACAGACCGGTATTGTCTTGGCCTTCGGGGCATGATTGCCCCGGTCTGTGGGTTGGTCCTGTGTAGTTCTAGGAGGTCCACCCTCCCAGGCTTTGCCTCCCCTCTTTGGGGAGGAGTAAGTTTATAGCTTACTGCCTGAGGCGCCCCTACCGGGGAATGCTGACGGGGCTGTCCAGGCATTTTTTAATGGCCAGAGCGCTCACCTTCTCGGACGCTGGCTTTTCAAATCCCACTTTCCGACCTTGTGTCACATACTCCTATTGTGGGTAGGCATTAAATAACGACTTTCATACCATGTGTTACCGCATGTTATGAACCCGTTCATCTCCTACCACATTAGTGGCGTTCTGTATTGCTTTATGATAAATACATTGTTATATTTTAACCCTGTCACTATTTGTGGTTTATTTCTTTGTGACCCCTAGCACGGGTCTACAACAGAAAGGTAATCCTCTCCTAAGATCTTAGTCATACAATTATGTTCAAATGGAGAGATGCCTTGCATTTGATGATATCCAATGCATCAGTTACCTCCCGTCACTAATCTGCAGAGCTAAAAACAGACAGTTTTTTTCTGTTTACTGTTTGTTATACGAACTTATCCATACTTTGATATCTGCCAGACTCCCCAACGATATCTATTGACGTTATGAGATATCAACTATGCTGTATTTCTGCTGATTTTTCATTGAGGCGTTTCACGTGTACGATGAAACTTGTCAAGTTTTTTTTTAATGTTTTGTTTTCAAAAGACATATTATTTTTCGAATTAGTTATTGTTTTTGTTTGTTTTTTTACAGAAAAGAGTTTAAATTTTTACGATGAGAATTGATAATTTGCATTATCTTGATTATTCGGACTACTGTTCGCATGTTGGATGTAACCTCTGACCTTCTTCAGTTTACGTACAGCTTTTATAATAGCATTCACATAAAAAAAAACATTTGTCGTCTATTCTGTATACCAAACAATACTAATACTTTAGTCGGCTGCTGCTTTTAGGACACGGATATATTTCTGTCAAACTCGGGAATCTGTACTGAATTTCGAACAGAACTCTTATGACGGTTAAAGGGTCAATACGCAGTACAGACGATACTAAGAATACAATTACGAATTACTTAAGACTTCTACCCGGTCATGGCTGACGGAACAAGAACAATCCACACCATAAATTAAATAAAGGATTCCGTTCGAAATTCCGTACAGATTCTTGAATTCCACAGAAAGATTACCGAGTTCTCCTTGACAAGGTCCAAAAAAGAGTCGCCAACATAATAGGTCCCTCACTGTCAGCCTAGCTCCAATCCCTGTCCCATCGCCGCAATGTAGCATCCTTATGTTTGTTTTACAAATACTTCAATGGATTATGCTCCGATGAGTTGGCTACTCTGGCGCCCCCTCGACGTAAATTCACTAGACTAACTCGACAATCAACTAAATCTCATTCATTCACTGTGAAGGTCCCCAGATGCCGGAGAGCCTTCTACTCAAATAGCTTCTTTCCTCGTGCTGCTGGCCTCTGGAACTCCCTTCCTGCCCCCTGTTTCCCCGACAGTACTGACATGCAGAAATTTAAAACTAATGTGAACAGACATCTCACTGCTCCGATCCCAATTTAAGCTGACCCCACCCCCCAACCTTCTCCCCTTTTCTTTCTTCTCAGTAGCCCCTTACGTCTACAGTGGCGGCCTGCCTTGTTTGGGGTGAATCATGTTAAAAAGAAGAAAAAAAAGAAAAAAAAGAAGGTCGGAGTTTACATCGGCCGAAACGTTGTGAGGATAACACCCAAGATGAGAACGGGCGTCCGAATAATACAAATAATACAAACTTAGGAATGTTGGAACATATTTATTGAACTTAAAATAAACGTTATAGGAATGTAAAAATACATTTGCTATCGTTTGATAAACGTTATGGAAATGATAACATATATTTGTTAAACATGGATACATATTATCTGAATTATAAAAGATATGTGCGACACATTTGATAACAATCATAGGAATGTGAAAATATATTTTTGTAAACCGTATAGGAATGTTAAAAGATAATCGCTGTACTTTGATAAACACTACGGAATGTTAAAAGGGATTCGCTAAAATGTGAATAAACATTATAGGAATGTTAAATATAGGTACTGAACTTTGAGTATTGATTTACTCCTCTCCAGAAGTTAGGCACAAGGCCAGTTTTATATTACTCCCACAAGTAAGATGTGACCCAAGGTCGGGTCGGGAAAGTGAGGTTTAAAAATTGCCTGGGCAGCCCCGTCGGCATTCCCCGGTAGGGGCACCTCAGGCAGTAAGCAATAAACTTACTCCTCCCCAAAGAGGGGAGGCGAAGCCTGGGAGGGTGGATCTCCTAGAACTGCGCAGGACAGACCCATAGACCGGCGTAAATCAAGCCCCGAAGGCCAAGACAATACCAGTCTATGGGGTGCAGTATTCATCGGAACAGATATTACACTTTGATCTTTGCCAAAAGGCCAAGATGATTATAGTTGAGTATATGATAGTAATATTTTAAAAAATATTTTCGAAAGAGGTGGTATTTGAGGGGGTTGCATTTTATTATTCACATACGGTGTGTACAAGTTATAAAATACCTATTCGCATTCCTATATGATGTTAATAAATGATGATAAAATATATTTTTATCATTCTTATAATGTTTATTCAGAGTTTAGAAAAGTCTGTTTTGATAAACACAGCTTTCATTTTCCCCAAGCCAATCAAAGTAGAGCAATTATCTTTTAGCATCCATATAAGGTTGAGAGTATATAATTTCACATTCCTATCTTTTTAATGTGCATCCGAGTTTTTTCTGCACATTTGACTTTCGATTGTTTGTAATTTCAAGCGTTTTTCCTTATACAAACTCTATATCGCCATTGGCGTTTCTTATACTTATCTGAAGGCTTTTTACATAGGTTTTACCTGGGTATAGTGTGGTTTTCGTCTTGAAACTGTTACTGAGAACGTGGGGATAGGTTAGGGTTAGGGGTTAGTTTTAGGGAACGTGGCGATGTTCATATCATAACTTGAATGTGTTCATGTATGCTCTGAACTTTTTATGCAAACTATAGCAACAGATTCTTCTAATAATAATTACCAAACGATGGCAACAGGTTTTTCTAATAATAATTACCAAACGATGGCAACAGATTTTTCTAATAATAATTACCAAACGATGGCAACAGATTTTTTCTAATAATAATTACCAAACGATGGCAACAGATTTTGTCTAATAATAATTACCAAACGATGGCAACAGATTTTTCTAATAATAATTACCAAACGATGGCAACAGATTTTTCTAATAATAATTACCAAACGATAGCAACAGATTTTTCTAATAATAATTACCAAACGATGGCAACAGATTTTTCTAATAATAATTACCAAACGATGGCAACAGATTTTTTCTAATAATAATTACCAAACGATGGCAACAGATTTTTTCTAATAATAATTACCAAACGATGGCAACAGATTTTTCTAATAATAATTACCAAACGATGGCAACAGATTTTTCTAATAATAATTACCAAACTATAGCAACAGATTCTTCTAATAATAATTACCAAACTATAGCAACAGATTCTTCTAATAATAATTACCAAACTATAGCAACAGATTCTTCTAATAATAATTACCAAACTATAGCAACAGAAACTTCTTATAATAATTACCAAACGATAGCAACAGATTTTTCTAATAATAATTACCAAACGATAGCAACAGATTTTTCTAATAATGATTATCAAACGATAGCAACAGATTCTTCTAATAGCTTCTAATTATGATTGTCAAACGATAGCAACAGATTCTTATAATAATGATTATCAAACGATAATAACAGATTCTTATAATAATGATTATCAAACGATAATAACAGATTCTTATAATAATTATTATCAAACGATAGCAACAGATTCTAATAATAGCTTTTAGTTATGATTGTCAAAACGATAGCAACAGGTTCTGATAATAACGATTATCAACCGATAATCACAGATTCTTCTAATAGCTTCTAATTATGATTGTCGAACGACAGCAGCAGATTCTTCTAAAAATGATTACCGAAGGATAGCAACAGATTCTTCTAATAATAATTAATAAACAATATTCAACAGATTATTTAAATTAAATGCATTCTTTTTTCAACTAGACTAATAAAATGGACATCCCATTATTCCCCATTGTTAAAATTTTCAAACTACTATAATAGTAAGGAAATTGACAACATCTTTGAAGCACCCATGAAAATGTATTTAAGTAAAATTTTGAAAACTAACACATGGTGCAATTTAAAAGAAAAATCTTTTTTTTCTTTGCAAGCTTTTGTTGTAAAACAACTTTGTCAGGCGAGACTTTCTTATGTTTTTTTTTTCTTCTTCTTCCTCATTTTGATGGTATTAACCCCGAGGGGTCGAATCACGGTAGATGCAGAAAAACACGTCAAGTTGTAAAAGACGTTAGAATAAGTAGAGTCCGGTCGAGTTGGCGCTTTTTGAATAAGAAAATTGACTAACATCTTTGATGCGCCCATGAAAATGTATTTGAGTGAAATTTTTAAAACCAACACATGGTGCAATTTAAATGAAAAATCATTTTATTGTATTTACGTTTTATATATTTTCTAACCTCATATTTTATATTTATTTCATTTATTCTTTTTTGTGATTTCCTTCACTGGTCGTATCGTTATAATTGATACAGTAACTGACGTAATTGTCAACATAATAAAAAGTAAATATATATTACTTATATACTTTTGTTCGTCGCCACGCAAAATATTTGATAAATATCAGTCTCGAATGTAAGCACAATAACAATTTTCAGTGAAATATATATTCAAAGATGATTTGTTAAGCAGGAAGAAACATAGCAAAACATCTCAATGCATACTAATATATCAAACCTGTATCAGATACTTTTTTGGATATGGTAATGTGTTGCACGCAAGCCTTAAACCCTCGTGAGACGTAAGAGAGGCAGATCCGAAATGTATCCCAAAGAATCCACCATTTTCATGTGACGACTACTCGATTCAGAAACAAATGTTACACTAAGCTGGCCAAATGTTATTCGTCGAACAATTATAACGATTGAGAAAAGTGTTAGTTCCATGTATCGTTTAAAATTAATACAACACACTATACAAAACGCTCTTAAATAAGCAAACTTCACATTAAAAATAACATGCGTATCAAAGCGAATACTAGCTGGAATATGATCGCTCTTAGTTGGATCTCTGGCCGAAAGGTATGATGTTGTAAAGACCTGAAAACTGAGTCTAGGATTAACATCAGTATTGTAGTGTTTCGTTGCAATGAACAGGTGTATAAAATGTGGTCACTTAAGAATATCTTTTTATTCTTTCGTGTGAATCAGATGATTCTGGTGTTGGCATTAGTTTCCCCGATGTTTTTCTAGTTAGAAATCTTTCAGGAAAAACATCGGGTACTTACGGGAAGGACCACGAAAAGGTGGCCAACATCCCTAAGTGAAAGTGGTACTGTGGAACCGACTGGATTCGAACTTGGAACACCTAGGTCTTCAGTCCGCGTCGATATCCACTTAACCACCATCACCTCCCATTCCTCCAATAATGGCGGGTTATTAATGAAGTCATTTAACAACCGTCACTTCCCACTTAAGAATATAATGCTTTGGGACTCGATTATGTTTTTTCAATTTTTTATTTAAACTTTCGATTATGAAAACATTTCGCCATGAACACGAACTTTTAAAACAACTTTTATCATCATTTGAGTTTTAATTACACAGTACAAGAGATAAAGTTTGATTTATTAATTGATGGGTCATATAAGCCAGGTAAGAAGTGTTAATTTAGATAGAAGTTTTTATCAGGTAAAA
>OY744533.1:80381189-80428689 GCA_963556195.1 Sepiola atlantica
TCGCTGTTGTAAATAATAATATACATTATACAATATAGTTAAAACCAACAAATACTAAACAACAACACGACGATTAATGTTGCCCTGGCTTTCTCTTCTCTTCCTAAGAAATGTTTTCTTTAAAAAGAAAATAATAACTAATAATGTTTAAAAGTAAAACTTTATTTACTTAAAACAAATCTAAATTCCCTTCCAAAATAAATAGAAAAAATATCAGGTCAAATTTTTCTTCCCTGAAAAAATAGGTTGTTAATGTAATGAAAATTAAAATTGTTTTAAAATACTTCAAGGATTTTTCTATTTCTATTTTATACCTCAGGAAACGAAAATTTACGTATAATTTTATGTTTCGTCCGACATGTTCTTCTATAACTCTCAAAATATTAGCGAGATTTTGTCAAATATTATCTTACGGTCTGACACTTAAAGTGACATCCCAACCCATATTGATGAGATCCTTTGACGCCCACCCCTATCCTTCGACACTCATTGGCATAATAGAACGTTTATGAAAAAAGGTACATTTTCATTATGGAGCGCTGAAAAAACGTCAATCCTTTTTTTATAGTAGTTGGAGCAGGAGCGGCACCTTTTTGAAAATGTCCCCATTTGAGAGCCAGCTCCAATTTTGGGTGTTGGAGAAGGAGCGAGAGCAGCTCCAAAAGTAGTGGAGGGCGTAAAGCCCTATATATATATATATATATATATATATATATATATATATATATATATATATATATATATATATATGGGTGTGTGGGGGGTGTATATATATGTGTGTATATATATATATATATATATATATATATATATATATATATATATATATATATATATATATATATATATAAGAGAAGTTGCACATCTTTGAGCAAACGTTTTGTTAACGTTATTTATAGAATTTGGAAAAAACAAGAAACGTTATTTTTTTAATATATTTATTAAATGAGTAAAAGCATTTTGTTTATAAATATATTTATCAACCAACGCACCAAACTTCTGATTCGAACACCAGACCTTCAGTTAGCACTAACTGTGAAGGTCCAACGTCTCAGCTGTCTCAGCCGGCTTGCTTGCTGATATTATCTAAGAGAAATGTTACCCTATTTAATTATGCTCATCGATTTCAGTATAGATTCAATTCCGTTAAGGAAGTTTCTTGCACATTAGGTTAGGTAGAAACAGTTGTTTTTTTCATACCAGAGTTCTCTCTCGTAAATAAATATCAACATGCACTAAAACGTTTCGTCTTTTGAAGACTCGTCAGTGTGGCTTTATTTAACGAAGGCACTAACCTCGAGGCTCGAATCTATGTATGTATATATATATATATATATATATATATATATATATATGTGTGTGTGTGTGTATGTATGTATGTGTGTGTGTGTGTGTGTATGAAAAATCACTGCGAAAAATATATTTTTATGTATTTTCACAATTTATTTTGTATATTATGACGAAATTAGTTATTTCAATTTTCCCTTATATAGAAAAAAGTTTTTTCTCCAAAAGAGGAGAACAAAATTTTCGGCCGTAATCCTTCGGCCCTCGTCAGTGTACTGAAGAACCGTGCGTGCACGGTGGGGGAGGTGGGTGGTGGCAGTAGGAGAGAAAAAAGGGGGAAAAACAGTAAAAGGATGATCAAGCAGGTGTCTGTCTCTATGATTGAGTATTGATTTACTCCTCTCCAGGAGTTAGGCACAAGACCTGTTTTTATCTTACTCCCACAAGTAAGATGTGACCCAAGGTCGGGTCGGGAAAGTGGGGTTTAAAAATTGCCTGGGCAGTCCCGTCAGCATTCCCCGGTAGGGGCGCCTCAGGCAGTAAGCAATAAACTTACTCCTCCCCAAAGAGGGGACGCAAAGCCTGGGAGGGTGGACCTCCTAGAACTGCACAAGACGGACCCATAGACCGGCGTAAATCAAGCCCTGAAGGCCAAGACAATACCAGTCTATGGGGTGCAGTATTCATCGAAACAGATGCTACACTTTGATCTTAGCCAAAAGGCCAAGAAGTTGAGTAGACCATAAATTTATTCCATGTATATATATATATATATATATATATATATATATATATATATATATATATATATATGGGAAAATGAAAAAGGAAAACCAAAAAAAATGGATGTTTTTTATGTGTACATCAACGTTTCGTCTTTATTTATAAGACTTCATCAGGGTGATAATATAGAGATAAAATGTCATGTAAGTACAGATACATGTAGGGTAGACATATTGGGAGGAAAAAATAAAATAAAATAATGGCCACTACTGGGTGGACGTCCGTACTTGTTGGAGAATAAAAATGAATGTTGAAGAAAATGAGTGGGGAAAAATGGAAGGATGGGGTGAGCAAGGACTACTGTGGCTGGTGGTAAGAGAAAGAGGTGGGGGATGAGCAGGGGTAAAGTGGATGGCAGAGAGGGAGTGGAGGAGAGGGAGGAGGGAGGTGTTTGACCAGATGGCTGCGGTCAAGATTCTGTTTTTTTTTTCGCTTGAGTATTTTGTTCCGGGAGTGATCTGTTAGTTTTCTGATGATCTGCACTAACGAAAGATCATGGTATTTTTTGTTTATTTCCGGTTGTTTTTGCGCGAAACAATCGTCAAGTTACATTGAATCATTTTGAAATTAGGCAAGAAAAAATGAATAAAGTCTTGATTATTTGAATTCAACATACCATTGTTTACTTATATATCTTCTTATATAACATTAATCGAGTTTTTACATAGGACAGTCTCGGTAAATTTTCTTAAAAATGTATACACAAATATATATATATTAATAAACAAATATTAATGATTTATTACCAACAGAAATCGATGCTTCATGCTTCATGCTAACGCAATCTTCAGTGCAGGAAGTTAATTTCCGACGGTCGGTGGGCTCGAGCTTCGATCACAAATCGCCACTGATTCGCAGTCAAGAGCGTATTCCCGTTGGCCACCACAAATTAGCTTAGAATTAAGGAGGAATTTAACTTTGTAAATACCAAGTCGGCGGGTATTTTACAACGAGCAGCGAATAGTGATCTGCAACAACACACTGTGTTGGACCTCGCAATGAAGCTAGTAGTACTGCTTGTTATTAAACTCACTCAGAGTGGCCGGCCTTATATATATATATATATATATATATATATATATATATATATATATATATATGATTATTTTTATTTACACAGACATGTACAACATCTGCGACACTAGCATGTCGATGTTATCGATCAACAACTATTATAAACTGAGATTTCATCAGGCAGAGTTAGAATCCGATCTTAACCTTAGATCATATTTGGAAAGAACGAAATGGAGAAAAAAAGAAAAGAAATTTAAAATTTAAATTTGGAAAGTCACGTGGTTGGGACCGTTAAGAATCAAAATCAAAATAAAAAAAATTAAAAAATTAAAAATAATAATATGTGTATACGTATTCCGAGTTGTGGTTAAATACTTTCTGCTTCTGGGTAATAACTACTTTATTTCACAGTTCGAATCACAAAGACGGTTCTCTACTTTTATCTTAATAATTTTACCAACAATTGGCGAAAATTATGAGATCAATCCATAACTTTTTAAAGTATTATTTTATTTGTTTTTTAAGATATTAAGAACTTGAAGCGTTTACTAAACTGATTTGATTCGACATTAAATAACCCGAATAAAAGTAATGTGTCTATCTATTTATCAAAATATGTTCACACCTATCTATCAACCTATCCATCTATCTTATTAGCTTGCCATTATAGCCTATTTCTTTCTTTTTATCTATCTATCTATCTATCTATCTATCTATCTAATTAGCTTGCTATTATAGCCTATATCTATCTATATATCTATCTATCTATCGATCTTGCTATTATAGCCTATTTCTTTTATATCTATCTATCTATCTATCTATATATCTAATTAACTTGCTATTATAGCCTATTTCTTTATATATATATATCTATCTATCTATCAACCTATCCATCTATCTTATTAGCTTGCCATTATAGCCTATTTCTTTCTTTTTATCTATCTATCTATCTATCTATCTAATTAGCTTGCTATTATAGCCTATATCTATCTATATATCTATCTATCTATCTTGCTATTATAGCCTATTTCTTTTATATCTATCTATCTATCTATCTAATTAACTTGCTATTATAGCCTATTTCTTTATATCTATCTATCTATCTATCTATCTATCCATCTATCTAATTAGCTTGCTATTATAGCCTATTTCTTTATATCTATCTATCTATCTATCTATTCATCCATCCATCTATCTAATTAGCTTGCTATTATAGCCTATTTCTTTATAACTATCTATCTATCTATCTATCTATCTATCTATCCATCTATCTAATTAGCTTGCTATTATAGCCTATTTCTTTATATCTATCTATCTATCTATCTAATTAGCTTGCTATTATAGCCTATTTTTTTTATAACTATCTATCTATCCATCGATCTATCTAATTAGCTTACTATGATAACCTATTACTTTATAACTATCTATCTATCTATCCATCTATCTAATTAGATTGCTATTATAGCCTATTTCTTTATATTTAGCTATCTATCTATATATCTATCTATATATCTATCCATCTATCTATCTAATTAGCTTGCTATTATAGCCTATTTCTTTATAACTGTCTATCTATCTATCTATCTATCCATCTATCTAACTAGCTTGCTATTCTAGCCTATTTTTTATAACTATCTATCTATCTATACATCTATCTAATTAGCTTACTATTTAAGCCTATTTCTTTATAACTATCTATCTATCTATCTATCTATCTAAATATATTCGTGTCTATTTTGAGCAATTAATGTTTAATATTGTCTAATAGGAAGTTTTGAAAATTCCTCGTGTTTTAAACATTTTTGTGTCATATAAATACATTTCTAACGGAGCTGGCTGGGCTTCTAAAAATTGTCCTGTGTATGTTATTTACATCCTCTCCAAGAGGGTAGACACAAGGACAGGTGTGGTTTGGAAAAGCCAGTGCACTATGATGAGCGCACTCTGGCTTAAAACAATGTCTAAGTAGCCCCGTCGGCATTCCTCGGTAGGAGCGCCTCGAACGATTAGTAAGAAACGAATATCTTCCCAGGGTGGACCACCTAGGACTGAGCAGAACAATACGTCAACCCGACAACAACAAAGCCATTGTCGGACTGATTGTCGAGAACGTATCCTCGATTAGTACGAATATCTACTCAAGGTATTTACTCCTCCCCAGGAGTTAGGCACAATGCCAGTTTTATCCTACTCCCACAAGTAAGATGTGACCACAGATTGGGTCGAGAAAGTGGGGTTAAAAGCCAGCGCTCGAGAGGTGAGCACTCTGGCCATTTAAAAATTGCCTGGGCAGCCCCGTCGGCATTCCCCGGTAGGGGCGCCTCAGACAGTAAGCAATAAACTTACTCCTCCCCAAAGAGGGGAGGCGAAGCCTGGGAGGGTGGACCTCCTAGAACTGCACAGGACAATCCCATAGACCGGCGTAAATCAAGCCCCGGAGGCCAAGACAATACCAGTCTATGGGGTGCAGTATCCATCGGAACAGATACTACACTTTGATCATTAGCCAAAGGCCAACTACTCAAGCTGTGCCTACAATTTGTGTCCAAACCCAAACACCGATACCCGTATGGGCATGTTTTATATTCCAAAAAGATTTACAATCGACTGATTCTATTCATCACCGCTCAAAAAAAATAATTGTAGCGTGTCATTTACTAAATACTCATATTATTTATTTCTATTTGGGATAATTCTATGTCTGAAGACTGATGTGTTGATTACGACAATTGTCCTGTGTATGTGCATTATATGTGCATTATATGTGCATTATATGTGCATTATATGTGCGGCGAAAATAACGCGAAATGTTCTACTTATTAAAAATAAAACATTTTTCTTGTCTGCTTTCGCTTAAATTTTCATTTTCATTTTGTTTGTATTTTTTAAATGTAAATATCTTCGATATCTATTTAAGTTGTTTTATGGACCTAACCGATAATTCCCCCTAGTGTCCAAGATAGCATGATAAATTCAATCGCGTCTTTAAGATTCTGTGAAAAATTGTACCTTATTGGAACTCATTTGAATGTTCTAACTGTTAACGTATAATTTTCTAAAGCGCGAAAACAAACATATATATATATATATATATATATATATATATATATATATATATATTTATATATATATTATGTTTGCATTCCAATGACCATGGAAAATTAATCCGTAACGATAATTTTCATGAGTGCTTACTTTATTTCCGAATTTCGATTAAAGTTTATTTCTCTTCTTTCATCATGCACTCAAAAATATTTTTTTAAATTCAATATTCATTTTTATTAAACGGATAACATGGCAAATCTGGGAAAATGTATTCTTTGTCCAACCTTGTCAATCATCAGAGAGGTTGAGCTTACAATTGGAAACATTTCTGATATTATAAGGATTATACGTTAAAAAAATATATACATATATTCTTTATAAACACACACATACACACACGCACACACATCTCGGCCTTTTGGCTAAGAGCAAAGTGTACTATCTGTTCCAATGGATACTGCACCCTATAGACTGGTGTCGTCTTGGCCTTCGGTTTGTAGGTTTGTCCTGTGCAGTTCTAGGAGGTCTCTCTTCCCAGGCTTTGCCTCCCCTCTTTGGGGAGGAGTAAGTTCATTGCTTACTGCCTGAGGCGCCCCTACCGGTAAATGCCGACGGGGCTGCCAAGGCATTTTTTGTAGGCCAAGGTGCTCAAATTCTCGGGCGCTGGCTTGTGTCACATCTTACCGCTGTGGGAGGTAGATAAATAAATATATATATATATATATATATATATGTGTGTGTGTGTGTGTGTGTGGATGTGTGTGTGTGCGTTAAGCATTTTTCAGTTAGGCAAGTCTTTGCACAGACCAAAGTCCACTTTCTAACCGATTGACACAAAAAGAAGAGCAAGTTTATATATTGGAGGCAACAGTCAATGAATCAGTGATAATCAATATAACGGGTAGTCGAGATTTACCCGGGTTGTGCTATTTGTTCGTTGTTACGACATGTTAATATTTATTAAGTCATTTTATCTGAACACCGTGTGCTGTTTATACGAATGGTTTGCATTATTTGGATTATTCGGACTACCGTTCTTATCTTGGATGTTATTCTAACAACGTTTCGACCGATGTCACCTCCGATCTTCTTCAGGTGCGTCCTGTAGAACTCAGGAACCTTTATGTTGAACACGAGAATCTCGAACCGAATCATTTAGTTAATCAACGGGTGTAGATTGCTTACCATGACCAGATAAACGTCTTAAGTAATCCTTAATTATATGCTTAGTATCGCCCGCGCTGAGGATTGAACCTTTAACATCCAGTACACTGTCACTTAGAATTGATTATTACTTCGAACTTCATCGGTTCATGGTGGACGATTTTAGTATCAATTGTTGTGAGAATAGCATTTAAGAGTTGTGATAAATACATCCAAAATAAGATTAATAGTCAACGTTGTGTGAATAACATCCAAGCGTTGTGATGAATACATCCAAAATAAGACTAATAGGCAACGTTGTGAGAATAACATCAAAGCGTTGTGATGAATACATCCAAAATAAGACTAATAGGCAACGTTGTGAGAATAACATCGAAGCGTTGTGATGAATACATCCAAAATAAGACTAATAGGCAACGTTGTGAGAATAACATCAAAGATGAGAAGTGTAGTCTAAATGATCCAAATAATATAAATTACCAATCCTCATCTCAAAACTTTCGAAATACGAATCGTTAGTAGAATCATTTATTGTGAGTGTGATTTTTGCAAACAAATATTCTATGGACGGTATATTATACTTGAAAAATAGATGTTATCCTGACAGGTACATTTGAACAATAGATTTTACCCCAACTGGTACTACCACGCAAAATGGACTCGGAAGTAATAGTAAACATAAGGTAACCTCACTCTTTACAAGGTTCCCAAATTGGGGCCCAACAACCGAGTATAGATTTAGATGATCTACAGAATCACATAAGTTGGGAGATAACGTACCGTTCTACTCTTGGCCTTTTGGCTAAGATCAAAGTGTAGTATCTGTTCCGATGGATACTGCACCCCATAGACTGGTATTGTCTTGGCCTTCGGGGCTTGATTTACGCCGGTCTGTGGGTCTGTCCTGTGCAGTTCTAGGAGGTCCACCCTCCCAGGCTTCGCCTCCCCTCTTTGGGGAGGAGTAAGTTTATTGCTTACTGCCTGAGGCGCCCCTACCGGTGAATGCCGACGGGGCTGCCCAGGCAATTTTTAAACCCCACTTTCCAGACCTTGGGTCACATCTAACTTGGTGGAGTAAGATAAAAACTGGCCTTGTGCCTTACTTCTGGAGATGAGTAAATCAATACTCTTAGAAAATTGGGCCCGTGTTGAGAAAAGGATTAACAAAAAAAGCATCAGAATCGACAAGTGCCTTTTATGAAGGTTTTTGTCGCATAGGCATCCTTGCAGAAACTTCAGAAGAATCATGACTATTTTACATTGCGATTGGGCCAACACATAGAACGCATACACTACCTGTGAATAGTGGAAGACATGTCCGAAGACTTTATGATACGTTTCCGCAAATACACTTCCAGCGAAGACTATATTATAAGTGTCTGCTTTCAAAGAACGGCCTCGTGAGTTTTTTTGGACATCCTGTATACGTGATTGTGGTTGTTATCTTAGTCTCTTCGTCTGTTTATGTTGAATCCCCGTCGTTGTTTTTTCTGACGTGGTATTTCTTTCAAGTCTGTTCTGACTCATCGGCTCATGGGTATGCTGGTGCAGTCTGCTTCAAAAGATTTACTTTCTGAAGTTACCAGAAATGCAGCAGTAATCAGCGGCTAGCCGTTATGCCATGTTTGCACATTTCAAAATAAAACACTAAAAACAAATACCGTATGTGCGCAAGGCGTAATAGCAACCAAACAGAGACGACGGTGCCTACGGATGGAATGCATTTGGCAAACGGAACTTAGTTTAATACTTCTACAACAAAGAGGAGAGGTATTGTTTTCACTCGTGGTTGTGTGATTTATTTACTTGTATATATATATATATATATATATATAATTATGTATATACATATATATACATATATATACATATATATATGTATATATATATGTATATACATATATATATGTATATACATATATATACACATATGTATATGCATATATATATACATATATTTATATATAAATATATATATATATATACATACATATATATATACATATATATACATATGTATACATATATATAAATATATACATATATATCTATATAAATATATACATATATATAAATATATACATATAAATATATACATATATATATATATACATATATATATAAATATATACATATATATATAAATATATAAATATATACATATATATACATATATATACATATATATATATACATATATATATATATATATACATATATATATATATAAATATATACATATATATATAAATATATATATATACATATATATGCAAATATACAAATATATACATATATATACATATAAATATATATATATATATATATATATATATATATATATATATATATATATATATATATATATATATATATATGATAAAGAAAGGAAAAAAGTTTTCCGACGGAATGGAAATTGAAAAAAGAAAACCGAAAAAGATTATTTATGTATTTATCAACGTTTCGTCTTTATTATAAGACTTCCTCGGGATGAAAAAAATCTGTCTAAAGGAAAACATCACACAATTACAAAATGTTTTGGAAGCCGGCTCTACATATATATATATGGCGGGTGTTTGTGTGTGTGTGTGTGTGTGTGTGTGTGTTATTCTCTCGGCGTCGCCCGTATGGAGATATATTGCTGGTTATAAATAAGTTCAGCTATTGTCATGTTTGCAATTTTTTCCTTGAGAAAAAAATTAAAAATAACATTTGCAATATGAGGTCAAGTTATAAAAACCTGTTAACACGGTGCTGTTTGCTTTTAAAAAAAACTTACTGACGCTGCGTTTCTTACAGACAGATATAAAAACCGCAAATGGATTTAGCGAATTTAAACGGATTCGTTTTAATTTGATAATTTTAAATCTTAAAATACCAATGAACTAATAATTTAAATGTTCATTTTTTTGTAATACAAGATATTATTTCTCTGATTTTATTTTTTTTCTATGAAAGAAAGAAAATCTATTAAAAAAAACATGAATTTCGTGGCTTACGTTCTAACATATTTTAGTTATTATATGGACCTAACCGATAATTGCTTTTAGTGACCCCAGATAGTATTTGAATAACGTTCTAAGTGTTAACATAATGTATATATGTATATATATATATATATATATATATATATATATATATATATATATATATACACACATTATGCATATATGCATGATCATTTTTAAGTGAGGAAAGGCACATGACAAATCCAACTTTCTAAGCGACTGCCACCATTAACCAAAAGGAAAAGCAAGTCTACATCATTAGAGGCAACAGTCGACACATCTGTCATTTCAAACTTTTCTTCCTTCTAGATATCGGCCTTTACGAAAGCTGAAAGGGACAAATCTACCAGTGGCTTTACCGCACCCGGAGAATTTCTATGTCACGACGTACACACACACACACACACACACACACACACACACAACCAAACACACAAACACACACATTTATAGATATATGCTCACAAATGCATGGTAATAGCTGAATCCTTAGTAAATGACCACCAGTCTGTAGTAGAATGGGGCCAAAAATGGAGGGTCAAATTCAATGTGACCATTAAAAAGCTTCTTTCCTTTAACAACTATAAGAAACCTGTCCAACCAACGATTGTCATGCAATATATATATAAGTATAAGATGCTGCCAAGCCTGCTGCAACGAAGGTAACCTCCATCAACAGGGCTAGAAAACCTTTCACACCTGCCAGTATCTTATATCTTTATAAATTCACAATTCATCTGCAGATGGGATATTGTTGCTACATCGGGGCTGGTGCACCAAATATACGCCCTCTCTCTCTCTCTCTCTCTCTCTCTCTCTCTCTCTCTCTCTCTCTCTCTCGCTCTCTCTCTTTCTCTCTCTTTGACTAGGTGGGTAAAAAATTTCTAACCTAACAGATCCCGCGGTATCCATTGAATTCCAGCCCATGTCCTATCGTTGTAGTGTTGCTAGTTTGACAAGTACTTCCACGGAATGTACTCCGATGATGTTACTGCACTTCTACCCTTTAAACAAAAATACACTCGACCCCATCTTGACCTCTTACCTCTAAACGCTTTTTACCTCGGTCGGACCGTTTGCCTTTGGAATTCCCTCCTTGCTCCCCATTTCCCCAACTGTACTAACAGCGGAAATTTAAATGTAATGTAAACACGATTTTTCTGCTAAACTTTCCACTCAAGTTGCCCCCATATCTATAAATCTGACCCCTATCACAGTAGTCTATTACGCTCCAGTGGCAACATGCCTTGTTTGGGACGAATACAAGTAATATATATATATATATATATATATATATATATATATATATATATATATATATATATATATATATATATATGCGCGATTTAAGTTCAATTTAAAAGAGACATTTACACCGTTAAGTCTACACAACATCGGACGCCACTTCTACAAGACCAGGAAGGATTATTACGAGAAAAACAAAAGGTTAATACCTTTTATTTGTCTAAAGCTCTGACGAGGCTTGTTATATCAAGCGAAATATTTGATAAAAAGTCAAGATGGAGAAGAAAAAAATTGGGGGGGGGGGGGGATTTTGATTTTGATTTTAATAAAAATATCTGCATCTAACACATGGTTTTTTGAAAGGCACTTTGCCTCTTTCTTTAAGTTTAATATATATATATATATATATATATATATATATATATTACACTCGACCCCATCTTGACCTCTTACCTCTTCACTGTAGAGGTCACCAGATGCTGGATGATTGTATATATATAAATTAAATTAACGGCTGCATTTTATTCGTTGAGAAACAATTGTGTGTGTGTGGGGGGGGGGGGTGATTTATATTATTGCTTTTTGTTTTGTGATGTCGAACAGCGTGACTAGACTTAGAAAAGATTCAGTCACTGGGATCCTTGTTTCGAATCTCGCTTGGTCGAACTACGCTAATGATCATTATCCATGGTTATTAATATTATATATATATATATGTATATATATATGTGTATATATATATATATATATATATATATATATATATATATATATATATATATATATATATATATATATATATATGTATATATATATATATATACATATGGTACGTCAATGAAAATTAGTAAGACCTGCAAATGGAAGCAAATCGGTATTTTCAGTTGTTCAAAACAAGGAGTAGTTTAGTTAATAAAAACATTTATTTTTCATCTCTTTCTTTCCTTAAACCAGGCTTTTCAAAGATTAAAATCTTATCATCAGAGGAAAAATTATGATTGATAAGTTGACAGGGTGGGACTGTCAAAGTTCCAAATTTGAAAAAGTTTTCTTTTAAAATTAAAAATTAAAGAAATTCAAAAAACTTCTTTAAAAAATGTTTCCAAAAGGTTCAGACGGGCATGGGAATCACCAATAACAAAATCCAAAAAACGTAGGGCTCAGAAATATTGGTAAATCCGGAGGAATCTGCATAAAAATCCAACGACGGCGATTTCACTCAGGTCTGTTGTCCACGGAGAGGAATCAAATAAAAACGGCCATTTCAAGGAAAACAATATTCTTCCTGTTTTCAGTTAAGCGTATTCCAAGGCAAAAAGCTCCAACGGGTTCAAAGACGAATCGTCGCACTGTATCAAAATTATTTGGGAATTGTATAAATAAAGAAAGACAAGAGAAGAAAAAGAAAAAGAAAAAAGAAAAGGAGAGAGAAAAAGCGAAAAGCGATCGGAAGTAGAATGTAATCTAACAAGTGGGGGGGGGTTAAGGGATTCAGATCAAAATGATATTTAGGCAGAAAGAAATATGGAGGGTAGATTTCAACTTGGCCACACAAAGTGCCAAGTGCTGGTCAACTCAGTTAAGTTATATTCCCAGGGGATATTTAGGTAGATTAAATACAGATAAGAGACAGAAAGCTGTCTCCAGTATATTGAGCTTTCCTTATTTCACAATAGGTCCAACTCTCTAAAAGTTTACCTTTTAGTTATAATCTACATATATATATATACATATATATAATTATGTTTTGTTGTTTTGTTTGCGATAATGACAGCTTATTAACGCTATCTTGTGATGATTCACTTCCTCAGTGATGAGAGAGTTAACTCCCTTGCATGTATTGTCTCAATTGCGTCGCCCCACACTGAAGATAATTTATATATATATATATATATATATATATATATATATATATATATATATATATATATATATATATATATATATAGCCTTAGGGAAACAAACGTTGATCAACTACATTATAGCATAAAAGTAGATATATTTTTTTAAAAGATCAAATAAATTTTCCAGTTTCCGTTCAAGTGACTTCAAATTAGTTCACCAAATATTTTGATGTGTTTATCTTTGAGTTTATTCATTCACTGGAAGAGAAAATATGTTTATGTGTTTCACTATGTCCGGACACAGCCGTGCAAAACTGTGCAGTTGGCATTCGTGTGGGAGTTGCCTAAAGACTCACTACCGGCAATGCATCTTTGGACATAGCACACAAATTTACAGAGGAAAGATGCATGTGCAGGTCAATGGGGGCTGGTCGACCAATAATGTCGGAAGAGAGGATATTGTCTCAGGCGATACGCATATCGAACATGTGCGAAATCGTTCATGCAATCCACATACCTTTGAATTTCTTATTCAAATTTGAAGGGATTTTCAAATTTGAAGGGATTTTCTCTTGTTCGACATTAAACCTGTTTTGCTTCATTCGCCACGTCGTTTTTTTGATAGTTACATCTACTATGTTATCACATTTTCGAAACACTCTGTTTATTTATATAGCTACTCTGCAAGCTAAGATCAAAGTGTAGTATCTGTTCCGATGGATACTACACCCCATCGACTGGTATTGTCTTGGCCTTCGTGGCTTGATTTACGCCGGTCTATGGGTCTGTCCTGTGCAGTACTAGGAGGTCCACCCTCCCAGGCTTCGCCTCCCCTCTTTAGGGAGGAGTAAGTTTATTGCTTACTGCCTAAGGCGCCCCTACCGGGGAATGCCGACGGAGCTGCCCAGGCAATTTTTAATGGCCAGAGTGCTCACTTTCTCGGGCGCTGGCTTTTCAAACCCCACTTTCCCGACCCGACCTTGGGTCACATCTTACTTGTAGGAGTAAGATAAAACTGGCCTTGTGCCTAACCTCCTGGAGAGGAGGTAAATAAATACTCTGCAGGAGGTTAGACGCAAGGTCAGGTGTGCTTTTGAAAAGCCAGCGCAGAAGGATAAGCATACTCTTGCCTACAACACATGCCTGAGCATTCCTATCGGCATTCCCTGGTGGGAGATTAGAAATAAACTAACCCATTCTCAAAGAGAAGCTAAAGTTTGAACAGGTGGGCCTCCTGAGGTTGAACAGAACCATACCTCAACCCGACGGCAACAAAGTCACCGTCGGACTGAGTGTCTAGCACGTATCTCCGACTGGTAAGAACACACCTACTAAAGATGTGCCAGGTAAGTTCGAAACACTCTCTATATACAGGCATGTCACAGATGCAAAATATACTGGACACACATTTATGATATACTAAAAATAAGATCCGACGGTGCTCGGGATTGAATGAAGGGCACTACTATATCCCTTTTACCTATGCTCATAATATCATATCACTTTCTTTTTTACCGCTCCTCATTTCTCCCCTAAATATGCACATGAAGTTTAAAGAAAATTCTGCCACTCCCCATAGCTCCTTTAGCGGAGGAGGCACATAGTAATTCGGCACATTGAGGGCTCGTTGAGATTCGGTACCACTTCCATTCGGGAATTTTATACATATGATTCAAATTTGATGAAAACATGATATATTTGAAGGGTTAAGCAGGGTTCTTCTTTGATAGATCACTCGGGGGGGGGGGGCACTTACAGATTCGGAACAACTTTCATTGTTTTCCCTGGAAGATTTTACATATAAAAACACTTTTAGTTTTTATGTATAGTTTTAATATTTTTCTTTTACATGGGTCACACACACAGAAATTGACATATATATATATATATATATATATATATATATATATATATATATATATATATATATATATAATTATTTCCACATTCAAGAAATCTAATATATATATATATATATATATATATATATATATATATATATATATATATATATATATATATATATATATAGTAGTATAAAAAGTCACACATGGAAGCGTTGATGAAATGGCAATAATAAGGAGAATATTTTGAAAAATATTTTGAAAACCTGGACAACGCATTTAATTATGTTTTTTTTTAAATAAATTATTTATTTACTTTATAAACTTGAGTACTTTCGGTGATATACACCCTTGTCAAAAGTATAAGCATATATTTTTCCCTATTCTTTCTTCGTTTAATCCTTCTTGATTGAGACATATTTATCGCAGTCAAGTTGAAATTCGTCTTGATGTTATCGACGATTAATGTTGATACGCCGCTGTTTATTATATACATATATATATATATATATATATATATATATATGAAGTAAAACTTTTGCTATTACCCTCCATCTCCATCTCCCCCTCCCACCTAATGATAACTTGCTGCCTAAACACATTCCTAACACACGACCCGGATTTTACTATTACACCTTTATCTTCGAGTCTGATCGTACGAACTCTTCATGCATCTTCAACGGTGAATTTTTACTTACATCTTCTATATTCTCTTACATTCTTTCATATTCTGTTATACCTTTTAAAATGTAGACATGATGGTATATTTTATTTTACTGACTTGTTTGTTCGAATCTCCTTTGACGATGAGATTACGTTTTTGAAAAGCAATGGTTTAAGGAAGGAATAATAAAATAATTTTCTTGTATCAATCCCTTGTTTTGAACAATTGATGATTTAGTAGATATTGTATTCTACAATTTTTATTCTCGTCACTTATATATATATATATATATATATATATATATATATATATATATATATATATAAAGTGACGAGAATAAAGATTGTAGAATACAATATCTATTAAATCATATATAATATATATATATATATATATATATATATATATATACAATAATATTTTTTTAATAAATAAATATTAATTATTTAAATACCTACAGACATCGATGTTTCATGCTAACGCAATCTTCAGTGTAAGAACTAATTCTCAACGGAACCTCGATCACAAATCGCCACTGATTCGTAGTCGGGGATCTTACCCATCGGCCATAGCCAATTAGTTAGTAAATATAGAGGAACTTTAAATGTAAATAGCGAAATCGGCGGCTATCTACCAGGCAGTATAGAGTGATCTACGAAACGGCGTTCAAATATAAATATGTGTTATTGTTTATTATCTATGTACGTATATGTTTCGTCCTTTTTAATCTGGACTCTTCATATATATATATATATATATATATATATATATATATAAAGAGTCCAGATTAAAAAGGACGAAACGTATACGTACATAGATAATAAACAATAACAAATATTTATATGTGTCGCTCCTCGAAAAAGTAGAGCACTGTGATGCTAGTACTAACACAGCATGACGTCACTTGCTTTATTATGCATTGTTCCTTCCCTTAAAAAGAAGTAGAATGCCTTAACGTTAAGCCGCCGACAAAAGTGTTAAAATTATCATTGTTCATCAGCTATTTAAAATTGGCTGAGCGGTTAAAGACGTTGGATTTGAGTTGAAAAATACTTGTACTTTTAAAACGACTTGACGTCCAGGCATTCTACTTCTATTAGAGAAGGAATAATGCATTATAAAGCAAGTGACGTCATGCTGTGTTAGTACTACCATTACAGTGCTCTACTTTTTTACGAGGAGCGACAAATATAAATATTTGTTATTGTTTATTATCTATGTACGTATACGTTTCGTCCTTTTTAATCTGGACTCATCAGCATAGAGATATGACTATTCACTACCGGTCATGCAATTCGAAACCCTGGGTTACAAGTATTTTCAACTGAAACACAACGTGGCTCATATATATATATATATATATATATATATATATATATATATATATATATATATATATATGTATATGTATATATATATATATATATATATATATATATCAGTTTATTCTCCTTATGCCTTGTACAACGTATCCATACGTGGAACAAACGCCTGAGTGAAAAGGAATCCAGCCCAATTCCAAGTGATTGTGTGCGAATCTCCCCATTACCCATAAATGATAAGTCCGTATTACCAACCATCTCATAACATGAAACCACACTTCAACCAAATGCTGGCACGTACGAGCCGACGCAACCACACACACATACACACACACACACACACACGCCCTCCACACTTGCCATCACACGCCTAATTAACGCACAATACACCTAGTATTATACACATGTTTTGCCAGGATAGGAGGGGTCCTGGGAGAGGGGGGGGCGGTCGTGGCACGGAATTGACACACACACTCTCGCACACTAGATCTTCTGTTCAAATTGGACTCCCTAAAATAGGTTTTACAGAAGATCGCTTTCAAAGTTCTGATTAGCACTCGCCTCTCTGCACTGCGCGTGCGCAAATAGATTTGAACCTTGGTCGCTGACAATTTAAGAGAGTCTGTATTGAAAAGATAGAGAACAAAAGACGTAAAAAGAAGCGAGAAAAAAAACATGTATAATAAATAGATTATCTATGTGTTTACGCGTGTACGTTGACAGTATAACCTTAAACCCATTGGACTGACGTTCATAAGATATATCTATATATATCTTCTATATATCATGTATAACATAGACTATATATATAAGGTTTCTCTTTAGTCTATAAAACAATGGATACGACCTGTAAGAGTGCCTGTGCGGAGAGTCTATAGTGAAGAAAGGCTTTCGCAATCCCAATCGTACCTCTTCTAAACTGGCATTGCTTGTGTAAAAGTCATACGGGGTCAGGTAGGTGGTCTTTTAGGGGCCAGTCCCCTGTGAGAACACGAGCTGAAGGAAATGACATCACACGAGCTAGAATAAGCATGAAAAGTTGGGAGCTTGAAGTGACGAGACGTGAAAAGAAATTACTTAAGAATCGATTATAAACGAAATATGTGGTCCCGATATTTCTTCTCCTTGCCACTAGCAGAAGGGAAGGCAAAGCCAACAGCCTAATAAAATGGTCCTTCTTCAAATTCAGGATATAGTTCATTTATTCATGTTGCTGTGCCAACTTTGATTCAAGAGCTAGAATGTAGTCCCACGTAAAGATAACCAACAAGAGACGACGATAGTCTCGCGAGACTGCTTCCATTGAGTATTAATGACACTAGATACGACGTAATTGTATTGTTTATGATTTGTTTATTTGTATTCAAAAACAAACATATTTTTATCGTGGCATTCAAAATATTAGACTCCCTTAGAGGGGACGTAATGCAACACGACCAAGGCTGGATATTTCAGTCTACCTGACTTTTTAATTCATAGCTGGAGAGAGGATATATGGACCGTGGCAAAAAGAATGGTGAAAAAAAGAAATGGTGAAATGATATGGGCTTAAATGTTTGACTTAATCATTCCTGGCTAATTCAAAGTCGAAGAAATAGTTAAACTCAACATTGCTATTGAGATTCCATGTAAACATTCTTCCACTTTTGTCCAGGCAAGAGAAATGTTCCACCCGAAAAATAACCTACCAAATATATAAAAACATGAACGTGTTCAATGGGGCTGAGCTAGACTATATGAAATCAGAAATAGCAGCCTTCATAGGAACAAACTAAATCCACTGGAAACCCCATCATAATTCCAAAACCTCCCCATCATCGATCAACACACCATATCACAAGTACAGCCAAAACCATGTTATAATAAGCGTTTGGTAGTAAGGAAAAGGGAGACGAAACAGAATGAAAATTAAATAAATTGTATTGTTTGAAAATACATTAGATACAAAACAAAGTTGTTGTTGTTGTTCTTCTTCTTCCGCGTGTAGGGTTCTTGTTGTTGTTCTGCCATGGTAGAGTCGTTGCTGTTATCGTTGTTGTTCTGCCGTGGTAGAGTCGTTGCTGTTGTTGTTCTCCGTGGTAGAATCGTTTCTGTTGTTGTTGTTGTTGTTGTTGTTGTTGTTGTTGTTGTTGTTGTTCCGTCGTTGTAGAGTCGTTGTTGTTCAAGGTGTGATGTAGTCAGGATGTCGTTGATGGTTCGAGTGGGGTGGGTCAGTTGAGTGAACGGTCGATAGCGACACGACCGTTCAGTGTCCGATTTCCTATGTGGCTGCTGCTTGCTGTCGTGCCCCTGCTATTTAAAAGTAGTACGCGGACGGAGTCGTAGACATCCGGCTCTTAAACGATAAGGACTTTAGAAAACTGTCTTTCTTTTAAATCTTATTTTCGCCATAGCGAGCACGGCACATGAGTAATCGGCACACAACTTTGTGGTGATGTGCATGAGTATGTGTTCCAACTCTGGTGCGACCATGGCGACTAGAGAACAGATCTCAGTGTACCTAATTCCACTTTAAAGCAGTTAGCAAACACAGAAATAAGGCATACTTGGACGGCGAAACAACATGAGATCTAAAAATCGTAACAACCACATCATAATTCACCAGTGGATCCAGCCGAACAGTCTGCGTTTATCACTCATCACCATAGATCCCCTTCACCACCAGGATCCTCTTTATGGAGTGGCTAACCGACAGATCTCTCACCACCATCACTTGTATGTTACACATGACAGCCTCGCAGTTTCAAAGTAAAGTGTATATTTACAATATTTATATTAAAATGAAAATGCCTAATCTCATGTATCTAATGTTACAGGGAAGAAGATAATGAAATAATCACGCTCAAGTCTTATCTGCATCCGATCTCAAACATATGATCAATTGTGCAGGTATCATATGCAAGTAGCAAAGTATTTGATAGCAGAGCAGATCCACGGAGAGCAATATAAACCATTATGTTTGAAGTATAGCTGCTGTACAGGCGAAAGAATGAATTTTATCTGACTCAGATATTATTCCGGCTACAATAATGGCAAAAGAAGGAAATAGTGCGATTATATGGTCTAAGACAGTGGTTCTCAACCAGGGTTGAATTTCCTTCCTTTTGGGGAGGTTCAGAGTTTCAGAGGAGGGGGGATTGATACACAAACTGGATCCAGGGCCACAAAACCACAGTGTGCCTCTCCCATCGCTACTGAAAGGGGGGGGGAATATCATTTTGATACATGATGAAAGGGTTCACAGGCTAAAAAAGGGTTGAGAATCACAGGGCCAAAGAAAAGCGGGAAAAGGGGCGAGTTTTTTGCGAGGAAAAATCCCTGCGTGTGGTTTTAGAAGTTTCTGTGAAGATTTTTTGTACGGTTGAGCTTCGATGGAAAGTTTGACGGGGGATCATTTTCTGGCAATTCCATAGTCTTTGGATAGATGATGAAATATAGAAAAATGTAAAAGCCAATTGATAATTCATTCCTTGCTCTTATGGAGAAACAGGGTTAGAGTTAGGGTTACTAGATGCGTTTCAAAGACCTCACGTGTGCTTGTTATTTATTCTCTTATAAGTGCTTATGAATTGTTGATGTTTGTATAATATTCCTATTTTAGTAAAAAGTGAGTTACTGGTTATGCATAACTTGCAATGCCAGTTTGTATTATGAATAAATGCGAAAGTTGGACCCATTTCTCGCACGAACTGTGATGTCACAACGGTCTATTGCCAATTAATTCAACTTATTCTGTACATATACCATCTTTTTATATACTGTTAATATAGGTGTGATATCAGATTTGCGTATGATCCTCCTCTCCACATTCATAAATGGTTGGGTCAGTTTTGTAGCACCATCTACTCATATCAACTTTTGATCGACCCATTCCCATTCTCGGTCGGTTTGAGTGTTTTCCACTGGAGCTAGTGTGCCTTTGAACCGTAAGGAAGGGCATCAGAAGGTGGGATTCCTATGTGAGTAGGAGGGGGCAGCATACTCTAACCGTCTGTTCGACAGCTGTAGTCTGGTCTTTTATAGCGATGTTTTTAAAGGATACGACATGGCTGAGGAAGCTTCTCGTTTACTTTAGTCGTTCGGCCGTTGGTTCACGTCCATGAAGGAGATGGCGTTCATCACTGATAGCCTTTGTGATCTCTACTCGGCAGGCAACTTTCTGTCTCACATCTGAAAGGGCAATGTCAGTGAGGAGATGCAGGTTGTTCAGGTTGGTAAGCTTCAGGCAGCAAAATCAGAGTTACCAAAAAGTAAACAGTGGAAAGACAAATAAAAGGGCGACCAAATCCGTCAAAGACTAGACACTCTAGACAAATATATCTGAATTGTCTGAATTGCTCTATTTAAAGTTAATCTAACTTGGTATTTATCTACGTCCCACAGCGGTAAAATGTGACGCAAGGTAGGGAAAGTGGGATTTGAAAAGCTAGCGCCCTAGAGAAGAAGAGCGCTCTGGCCGTCAAAAAATTCCTTGTCAACATTCCCCGGTAGGAGCGCTCCAGGCGATTAGCAATAAACTAACCCCTTCTCAAAGAGTGAGAAGGCAAAGCCTGGGAGGATGGACCTCTTAGAACTGCACAGGACAGTACCTCAGACTGGCGGAATCAAGGTCCGAAGGCCAAGACAATACATGTCTACAGTGAGCATCCATCAGAACAGATACTACACTCTGATCTGAGCCAAAAGGCCAGGAAGGATTCTTTACACACAAGATGTATCTTTTTTTTATATACTACTTATGTAGTTGCTATATCAGTCGCAAGGTTAACTAATTTGCATATTGGTTTTGAAAAAGTTAATTTTATAAATTAACTATTATTAGTTATTGTTTTTTAATTCGATGATCTTTTTATTTTAATATAACCAATAATTCTGTTTCTCAATATTGTTTGATTTTTCAGGACAAATATTTAGTATTTGTGTTTAAACGTTTATTTCTTTAGCGACCGACTTGATATTTCTAAATTGCCAGTGAAAAAGCAAATTTGTTTTTTCGTTTTTTTCTCGCCTTTCTTTAGGTCACATTGAACAGATAAATAAATCTGTTTCGAAATTAACAAAATGTTAATGTTTCGTGTTCGAAAAAGTTATTATTTTAAACTAACCGGGCTACCCGGTATTGCCCGGAAGAATAGTAATTTATGTTTATCAATAAAATTAGAGGTGATATGATTTAGACTTTCAAGATAATTAATGGCATTTCGCACTATGGTGGGCATGTTTTTTAGTATTTCTCCTAGATCTGGAAGGTTATTGTCAAGGCAGTTTTTAAAAACCAGATCTGTTAAGCAGTTAGATTTTTTTGCTCACAGAGTAATATGTTTTTGGAATAAGTTGCCAGATCGGATTAAGAACAGCAATAACGTGGATCAATTAGATGAATTCAGAGAAAGAGGTAGGAGGGAGAAATTGAGGGGTTACTTTTGGGAGTTGTCAAATGAAATATTTAACAGAATTTGATCTGGATATCGATACTGTACTAAGCGTGTTTTGTTTTTTCAACATTTGAATTGAGAATATAGTTTATAGGGAGATGCTCAGGGAAGCATAACAAATAATAATAGTAGTAATAATAATAATAATAATAATAATAATAATAATAATAATAATAATAATAATAATAATAATAATAATAATAATAAAAATGATGATGATGATGATGACGACGACGACGACGAGAACGACGACGACGACGATTGATTACCTACTAAAGCTAAATATTACTGTAAAAACCGAAACAACCAATCGAGGTGAAACTTACAACAAAAACAAACATAATAAAACAAAAACGCGATATAAGTTTTACTTAAAATAAACTCCCCTCTCTCTCTCTCTCTCTCTCTCTCTCTCTCTCTCTCTCTCTCTCTCTCTCTCTCTCTCTCTCTCTCTCTATCCATCTATATTTCTCTCTATATTTATATTTATATCTCTGACTGGCTCTCGCCCCCTCTTTCCCTTTCTCCCCCCCCCCCCGTTAACGACGCCGTATTATTTTGTTATTGCTTTTAAATTAATGCGTGTTTGAAGCAATAGTTTCGTCGATAGTAAAAGAGGAAATAAGATGCCCAGACCAGATACTAAACTTTGAATTATTTATTTGCACAAAATATAAAAATTTAAATTCGGAACAAATAAGGCACAAGGGCATCAAAAGTGCGGGGAAATGGAGGTTGTTGATCATCCTTGGTCTAAAGTGATAAAAATGTCTATCCTACTCTTAACTAGAATCATCTCAGTCACCACAATACCACGTTTACTCTCGGGGGCCGTCCAATGTAAAAAACAATCCCCAAATTTTTGAATAAACATTTTTTTTATAAATAAATTTATTTGCAGAAATCTATTGAATTAAAATGGGGAGGGGGGTCGTATAAATAACTAAGCTCCTTGCCCCCCCCCCACCAAAAAAAACTGATTTAATCTATTATTGTAATATCTTTTAATAAGGATAGGGTCGTGTAGTATCGGTTTGTTGTCATATAACTGTCCTCCCAGGAATTACCTCCTCCTTTTTAAGGGGGTAATACTCCCAGGTATTACATCCTCCTGTGAGGGAGAGTTAATATAGTATATGTTCTTTTGTCAGGAACTACCTTCTTCATTTTGGGGGGGTGGAGGGGGTCGTATAATATATTTGCCATGATACCATAGTCGCAAGCATTACTTCCTACTTTTATTGTAGATTCTATTTTAGATGGAGTAGTGTAGTACCTGCTCTATTGTAAGTATACTATTATACCAGGTATTACCTCCTCCTTTAAGAATTAGTGTAGTATATGTTCGTTATATCAGTCATTACCTCCTCCTTTGGTGGTTTGTATATGTAGTTCGTTCATCATGATATCCTCCCAGCATAGCAAAATGCGACCGGAGGGAGCATATATTTGCTAGTGATTCTAATAACGGTGAAACTACGTAAAATTGAACACAAGTTGTATTTTTATATCTGAATTGACGGCAAGTCAAAATGCAGGAAAAAACTTGTTGCTGTACTTTGATTTGCCGTTGCCTTTTTCGGAAGCTCATTTTGTAAATTTTTATATTCTTTTTTTCCTGTTGATAATGTATGAACAATTGCCCCGATGAGCAACAGAGTTGGGAGGAAGACTACATATTCCTCTTAATTTCTGCTGCGAAACGCGCGTAAGAAAAAAATAAAAGCATTGAATTCGAAAAAAATAAACATCAAAAAATATTTTTTTAAAAAAAGAAAAAATACAATTTAAACATATTAAAAAATACTTTTTCTTTGTCAGCGTGGCAAAGAGGAATTGCAGGTCATCGCTGATATATGACAGTAAAAAGATTGAGAGTAAAAAGGTAAAATTGTTGTGGTCGTTTGACGACATATGCGGAAGAAGAAATTGTAAGATCAGATGAAATGGATGGTTATGGATTGATTTTTATTTTAGTCATTGGAATGCATCTATAATATATATGCTTTGAAGCTTGCGAAACATTTTCATTGAACTTACAATTTGGAACATATTCGGATAGTATAAATAGTATATATAAAACATATATTTTGTGTAAAACCCCATATATATATATATATATATATATATATATATATATATATATATATATATATATATATATATATATATAAAGAGAACAATAGAATAGGAAGTAAAATCAACTGAACCTTTGTTTGTGAGATGCCCAACGATTGGCTAATAGAAACATTAACCCGTGGGAGAGAATAACAAAGAATCTGGTTGGTTAACTAGCTAGACCAAACGCCACGCGTATATATATAAAAAAAAACTCCATGCATTTTAGCCTGACGATTCCCTACGGAGATGAAACGTGGAAGCTTCTGATCGATACATAAAAAATCATATCTCCTTATAGCATTTTATGTGGATACATGAAATAATATATATATATAAATATTTTTTTGAAAAACCATAACAATAGTATTTGTTAAAATAAATAAATAATATTTATTTATTTTAAACTAAGCTTTCGAATATAAAATATTCCTCGTCAGAGCAAAGTGCTTTTTTTCTTTTTTTTTTCTTCATCGTCTGGTGTTAATGACTTGGTGAGAAAGAAAATGTCCGGTGGTATCGACTTGTTGGTGAGAAAGAAAAAATGTTCGGTGTCTTTGAGCGTGGTTACGCCAGTTTGAATAAGTAGAATGGGTAGACACATTATAAACCATTGTTTCGTAAAGGTATAAATATTTTTTTGAAAAACCATAACAATAGTATTTGTTAAAATAAATAAATAATATTTATTTATTTTAACAAATACTATTGTTATGGTTTTTCAAAAAAATATTTATACCTTTACGAAACAATGGTTTGTAATGTGTCTACTCCTTTCTACTTATATATATATATATATATATATATATATATATATATATATATATATATATATATATATATATATATATATATATATAAACACACATAAATACACGTATACATTAGATAAGAAGAAATAAGCATGAACTGCGTTTACGCTATACTGCAGGTCATATTGCTATTGATATTTTAAATATTAAGAATTATATAAAAGTGAAATTTGGTACATTGAAAATTTCTATCTGGTAAGTTTACAGTGAACATTTCAATCATATTCATAATCTGCATATAAAGTTATGTATTTTAATTTTTTTTTTCAACTCTATTACAATTTAGTAATGTGTATTAAATGTGAATGAAAAGTAATGAAACTCGATATTAGCTTTATATCGTAATAATGAAGCATGTCACTCAATAATGAAGACAAAATATTATTTAAATCAATGAGATAGCTGGTCATGTATTTGTCTATGTCAGTTCGATGTTTAGAAATTACATCAAACAGTCTTTTGTCCAGTTTGTCTTATTTTGAAATATTCCATGGTACCAAAACAAGTTTTGATCTTTTTTCGTTCGATGAAAGACTCACACCTTCTTCATAAAGTATCCTCTTCAAGATTGAGTTGAGCTTCTTGATAAGGTCAGAAGAATAAGAGGGTCAATTCATAAGAGTTTGTTTTTCGAACCCTAAGTAATGGGATACGAAATTATAACCTTGGCTGAATGCGATGGAGCATTGTCATGCATAAAAAAATAACCACTGCTTATGTAAGTTTTACAAATCTTATTGAACCATACTAGAAAGATTTCCTCCAGAAATTTGATGTATAAATTGCTGGTGAGTTTGACACTTTATGGACCGAAAAGGTCTGATAAGTTCATATTCATATGATGTTAACGTAATACCTAACACTATTACCTACTTGTTCACGCAGAATTCAATGCAGGAGAAAGGCTCACACGTTAAACGATCTTTCTAGGCCAGGGGCGGGCAACCTTTTCAGAGTGAGGGCCAGATCAGACTTTTGGAAGGAGATCGTGGGCCGGAGTGAAAAACGAAATCTCAGAATTACTATATTTTGTTTACATTGAACACTCTACAAATCAATGAGACTGCTGGTGCTGAAAAAGTATTTCCATGTCTGGCTCGATGGTTGAGGTAGACAACAGAAGAATGTCATTGAGGTGGCGGTCCGAGAGTTGGGAGCGAAGGTGAGACTTCGTGTACTTCATTTTCAAAATGATATGAGTTTTACTAGGAGGTCCGCGGGCCGGATTGCAATAATAAAGCCTAGCAGGGTGGCGGGCCGGACGTTAAGCTTTCGCGGGCCGGATGTGGCCCGCGGGCCGGAGGTTACCCGCCCCTGATCTAGGCTATCCAACATTGTTCTGGCATCAGCTGTAAATAAAACATGTTTGAAATTAGTCTTTATATCTGTGTATGGTGGGCCTGACGATGGGTTTTAAACCTTGTCCTCTCTTTCGACATCTTACACCGGGTGGTTCTAGGAAAAGGAATAACTTTAACACGTTCAAATATGGCAGTACTTGACGTTTCTCGCCAGTCTACGTTTGTCATGCTGGTATGCACCTTTTCTTCGCCCTTTATTTTTGGTTATGTACAACTTCAAAGTCATGATAACTCTTTGGCTAAATCAGCATTTCATAAGCTTTCTACAAAACCTGAAACATCCGTGTATTTTTTTTAACTCACAGACAACATTTGAAAATATATGGCTGTTAAAATGTCTATTTTGATTTACAAGATAAATATTGAAAATATCAAATCAGAAAATATATTTTGTCATTTTCCTTGAGTATACTTTCGAAATAGAACCTTTTAAAGCCTTTCATGGATGATTTTTTTAAGAATTTCTACATAACTTGTTCTTGAACCATGTGCATTGAAGTTCAGCTGACTTCTTAATAGGTCCGTAACGGCTAATAATTGAAACAAAACCTATTCGTCGATGTCCCTGGCTCTCAGATAAAAAACAAATATAATTGGTCAAATCAAATATCATAATAATTTATGACAACTTTTCTAATTGTTGATGTTGAAAAACAGTTAAATAAATAAATTGACTTTAATTATAAGTGTTCTACTAAAATATATTTAGTAGAGTAACAGTTTTTCGGATGGCGTACATCATGGTGTCTGACCTTCGGGCTGGGATAAAAAAAATGTAGTAGCTGTCCTGTTCTCAGTCAGAGTAAGAGAAGTACTTCTAGATTGAGACAATTTTCATTTTTGTTTCAATCTATCAATAATGTGTGACATAGTTAAAACCCTTTAAAATACATAACTTAAGCTTTAAAAACAATTTAATATTTGATATTTAGTAGAAAATATAAACATCTTAATTCACCGTAAGGATTGGGTAGGATTGCCTCTGGAAGGAAAAAACATGGCCGATAGATGACGAAGTACTAAAGGCTAATCCTAGCGGTAACTTCACATGCTTATACTTTCTATATAAATAGCGATTTTGTACGACCGTCTTTCTGTCTGTCCGCCAATACAATTGTTTTAAACGTAATAAATACAATTGTTTTAAACGTAATAAATACAATTGTTTTAAACGTAATTAATACAATTTTTTTAAACGTAATAAATACAATTGTTTCAAACGTAATAAATACAATTGTTTTAAACGTAATAAATACAATTGTTTTAAACGTAATAAATACAATTGTTTTAAACGTAATAAATACAATTTTTTTAAACGTAATAAATACAATTGTTTTAAACGTAATAAATACAATTGTTTTAAACGTAATAAATACAATTTTTTTAAACGTAATAAATACAATTGTTTTAAACGTAATAAATACAATTGTTTTAAACGTAATAAATACAATTGTTTTAAACGTAATAAATACAATTGTTTTAAACGTAATAAATACAATTGTTTTAAACGTAATAAATACAATTGTGTTAAACGTAATAAATACAATTGTTTTAAACGTAATAAATACAATTGTTTTAAACGTAATAAATACAATTGTTTTAAACGTAATAAATACATTGCGGAATTTGTCTAATCTCAAAATATCAGATATCTAAACTACTTTTAGAAATGGAAAATATTGCATCAATATTAAATAATAAATTTCCAAACAAATACAGCGGATGCTATAACCGGAAATCGAAACCGAAACCATTAGATATTTAACCAGACCTTTACCAACTGACGTATTTGTATCTTCTTCTGAATTGAGCTTAAAACATTCCATTAACAAAATAATTATAGCTTTTGCGTAACGTCATTGCTTTATGATATACGTCATGTTTCAAAACATGAATTCAAACGTAATCGATAATAACAAATAAATAAATGAATAAATAAATGGGTAAACTTAAACTTAAATATTTTTAATAGTCAAACACTATTTATTTAACTCTAAATATGTATTGTATGTAGTTTGTTTGTTTTTTGTTTATATAATTCTAAACAGGTAAATAGGACCGCCCTCTTGCAGCGAGGGAAAAGGAGGTGGCGCGGTAGCCTAGCAAACACATGCGACTAAAGGGAGCATATATCTGCTTCTCTAATTAAATATTAATTTATTTTTAACGCAAATATGTCACACATGAGTACGTAAACCGAAAAAAAAAAGAAATGTTTTTGAATAATTTCCCAACTATATTTTCTTTTAAAATATTTCATCCCGCCAACATTGAAATTGTCACTGCATGTATTTTTACTTGGAATTGTTTAGTGCACGCGGTTATACTTTTATACAAAGTTTAATATTCGACATATAAGAATGGATATATATCTTAAGATGATGGTGGTATAGTGGAGCTAAATAATATAAGTTTTTTTCTCGCTTGTCTATGTTTGTTTCGTTGGGATACACTTTTTCTCTTTCTTTTATCTTGTCTTGGTTATGTAGTAGGCCTCCGACGGTAAAGGTCGACCATGGGTGATGCATTGTTAACCAAATTCTCCTTGTTCTTGGCCTTTTGGCTAAGATCAAAGTGTAGTATCTGTTCCGATGGATACTGCACTTCATAGATCGGTATTGTCTTGGCCTTCGGGGCTTGATTTCCGCCGGTCTATGGGTCTGATCTGTCCTGTGCAGTTCTAGGAGGTCCACCCTCCCAGGCTTTGCCTCCCCTCTTTGAGGAGGAGTAAGTTTATTGCTTACTGTCTGAGGCGCCCCTACCGGGGAATGCCGACGGGGCTGCCCAGGCAATTTTTAAATGGCCAGAGTGCTCACCTCTCGAGCGCTGGCTTTTCAAACCCCACTTTCTCGACCCGATCTTGGGTCACATCTTACTTGTGGGAGTAAGATAAAACTGGCCTTGTGCCTAACTCCTGGGGAGGAGTAAATAAAACCAAATTCTCCTTGTTCTTGGCCTTTTGGCTAAGATCAAAGTGTAGTATCTGTTCCGATGGATACTGCACTTCATAGATCGGTATTGTCTTGGCCTTCGGGGCTTGATTTCCGCCGGTCTATGGGTCTGATCTGTCCTGTGCAGTTCTAGGAGGTCCACCCTCCCAGGCTTTACCTCCCCTCTTTGGGGAGGAGTAAGTTAATTGCTTACTGTCTGAGGCGCCCCTACCGGGTAATGCCGACGGGGCTGCCCAGGCAATTTTTAAACCCCACTTTCCCGACCCGACCTTGGGTCACATCTTACTTGCGGGAGTAAGATAAAACTGGCCTTGTGCCTAACTCCTGGAGAGGAGTAAATCAATACTCAACTTGAGCAACGCCACTCGTCTCTGTCTGCTAAACTGGAGCAACGCCACTTGTTGCTAAAGAGACGCATGTGGGAGTGGCACTCTCTGTCGCAAAGCTCACTGTCAAAATTGAAGTGTCCTCTCCAGGTTGTAGGCTGTAGGTTTGTTGATTGCGTATTGTTGGATGCTAGCCTGGTCGGTGTTATATGGAACATGCTGTTTCCCATGCAGTACGTTCCTCGTCTCCACGTCGCTGATGGATCCAAAGGAACAGCAAGGGTGTTACAGTTTAGCGCCAACGCCGTCGCAGCAGCTGGTAGAACGAAGCTGTAGGCAACGTTGAACTGCCCTGGGGGCTTCACTCTGGATTTTTCCTCGGGGTTTTCTCCTGGGGCCTTTTCTCATGGGTGGGTATCCAACAAGACAGCAGACGTTTGAAATCAGGGTTTTACCTTCCATTAGATAGACTGCCTTCCAAGGTTGAAAGGCTCTACCTACCCCCAAAACACTGGTTATGGCGCCAGTGCCCCCTGTCGGTGGCAGCATTATCGGGATTATATCAAAACCACTCGAGCACGCCATATGAGAGCATGTTATGGACAGTGAGAGCTTATCCCCAATGGCACCCCGGAATATGCCCTCAATATTCTTATATCCAGATCTTTTATTTATTCAGCCAGAGCCAGAGATAAGCCTTCTACGTAACAGAAAACAATCCGTGTATTTTCTGTAACTCTGAGATTGTTTTTGCTGCATCATTCTGTACGCCGATAATAAAGTGTGACACAGTTACAAACACTTCAAATATATTACTTAACATATCGTTACATGTAGCTTATCAATATAATCGAAGTTGTCGCTACGTACGTTTCTACTTAGAATATTTCAGTGTACACTTTTGTACAAAGTTTAATATTCAAAATATCAACAAAAATGTTACCTAAAATAAGGCGTGATACACAGTTTATCTATATAATACTAAAAGTCTATTGTTCTTGTATGTTTGCAATCAGCTTTCAGCTTTCCGGTTTTCAACATCCGGTTGCACATGCGTAAATAGCATCGTCTTCAATCTGTTATTCCAATTCCGTTATTCTCTATTATGATTAACGAACGCATGAAATTTTTCATTCTGGAAATTTTTAAACAATTTCATTTAATTTCATCAAATAGTTTATTTGTTTTCTTCACGGCTAAAAACATTCAACGGGAGGACTTCGTAAAGTCTGTCGCAGTTTCAAAAAAACTCCTCCCTTTTAAAAAACAAAAACAAACAAACAAAAAAACAACACTCATTATTAATATCAGCCATACTAGCGGTCGGTGAACGAAACCCCCTCCCACTTTCCCTCTCATAGATTTCACCACTCCTACTCCCTCTGTTTTCGTTACGTACGCGAGAAAACCTGCTGTACCCCCTTCCTTTCTCAAATTGCCCTAACCAACCACTTATAATTCAGTAACTGTAATTTAAAAAAAAAACAATTATAATAAACAGAACGACTCATAGAAATCTATCTATATTCTTTTTTCATTTTAATATACTTTCATAGAAATGCTTCTGTTATGTAAAAAAAACTATTTTCTTTATGCCACAAGTGTCACGCTCATACATGAATTCCATAGCTAATATAACAAACTGACCCAACGGGTCACGGGTGGTCTAGTATATAGACAAAACTAAAATTAAAAATGCGTACAGATAAACATCTTAAGTGTCTGTTGTTTAGTGGTGACGTTTAGGACTGTGAGATCAGCGTAACGTGTTAGAGTTCAATAGGAGTTACTGCAGAATACCCTTTTTGTGAATATAACTTCTACTAGAATAAAGCCGAAATCTTAAAGATCTTATCATATTAACTACCTTGATTAAAGGTGACGGTGGCTTAGTGGTTAACGACACGGACTAACAACTTGGGTGTGCCAAGTTCGAATTTAGTGCGTTCCACAGAAACACTGATACCCTTATAGATGTAGTACCATGTTTCCCTGGCAGGTAACAGAAGCGCCCGTGAGTTGACGAGGCGAAAACTGCCGAACGCTAAATCGGAAACTGGCAGCCGATAAATTACGACCAAAAAAATCAAACTAAAATACATATATAAAAATATAGAATGAACAAACCATAGCTAAACAACTGTTATTAATTAGATTTTTATTTGTGTTTTTGTTTTTGTTTTTGTTTTTTTGTAAAAGGAACTATTATTAATCAAATATTTTTAAATAAAGTTTTTTTTGTGTTTGTGCACCGGAAAGATTATATAAATCCTTTTTTTTTTTGTTATTGAACGTGATTAATTTCTTCCAAAAGTTATTGGCTGCTTGGTTAATAGTTTCGTCAACTCTCGGGCGCTTCTGAGACTTTCCCGAACGTTGACGACGCGAAGTCACGGAAACATCGTGCGTCATCTATAAGAGTACCGAAACACTTTTACGTAGGATGTTGGCAACCTTCAGGTGATCGTTGTTGTAAGTACCCTAAGTCTTTCTAGAAAGAATTCTAACTAGAATGATATCAGGGAAACCAATGCCAACAACAGAATCATCTGATTCATCCGAAATGAATGAACTACTTCGATTGCATTGTTTTAGTATATCCGCATTTGTTCACTCGTATTTACATTTTGTCAGATTTTATGAAAACTTTTTCTTCATAATGTATCACGTCATCCCATAACTTATGTCCTGATTTTAATTTTCTTAAATTTAATAGTAAGTATGAATTTCTAATGAAACTAAATCATATTGATATATCATATACATGTACTTGGACACATTTAGCTTTATTAAATTTTATTTTAGAAGAAAATTAATTGAAATTTCAGGGTTGGTTAAAAGATCTTAAAACGTGATAGTATCAAAGAAACGTTTGAGGCTTCATGAGTTTAAAACATGTGATTTTATTTATGTGTGCCACACGCACAATTGTATTCCTGTTTAGATCCTTAAAGTGTTGTAATATAGACATAATTTGCAGTTATACGTGCACACATTTGTATAACGGAAAATAGGAATTAGTTTTACTGCAGAATAAAGTGACCGCCAGCAATTCAGTGCAGAACGTTTATATAGAACCAAAAGTAAACAAAGCATTATAACCTAAAACATGTTAGAGGCATCTGATGAATCGATCACAACGTGAAACCTAAGGGAATGTCTGATTAGAAAATATGTACTTTATTTAATCACATATATATACATATATACATATATATATATATATATATATATATATATATATATATATATATATATATATATATATATATATATATTATTTAAATTCCTTTAATTTCACACAAAAGTTGCGTTAATAGCTCAATAATCTAGACATTACTAGAGCTCAATATGTAATATAATATTTAATAAACGTTCTTAATTGTTTTTGAAAAAGATTTATTAATACAATTGTTTCTGCTAATTTTCAAAACATACATTTATTCTCGTTCGTTAAAATCTATTATTATACTGAAGCTGAATTAATCAATGATTTAGTTATTTTTAAAACAAGTTTTAAAGTGTTCTAAGTAGCCTTAATTTGCAATTTACAGACCAAATTATCCATTTCTGACTAAGTTTCTGTCTATAACCCTCTTCCTCTTTCAATATATGATGTGTGACCCGCTGCTGGTATTTTATACTGTCTCTCTCTCTCTCTCTCTCTCTCTCTATCTCTCTCTCTCTCTCTCTCTCTATATATATATATATATATATTACTTTCTCTCTTTTGCTCTTTCGCTCTTCCCCGACTCTCTCTCTCTCTCTCTCTCTCTCTCTCTCTCTCTCTCTCTCTCTCTCTCTCTCTCTCTCTTAACAATCGAATGTAATAAAGAAAAACAAGAATAAAAAGATTGGAATAGTTCATTATAAAAAAAAAGGGAATACAACCAGAAGTAGTAAAAATATCATACCCATAGCTGAGAGGGAAAGGGATTGAAGGGGAGAGATAACAAACAGAAAGCAACTAATTTTGGATGTCGTCTTTTTACTTTTGTATATTTAATTGACTTTCCAAACTCAATTTTTCCTTATTCAAACAATGTACTCGGAGCTAAATGGATGACCCAACAGAACGCATTTTTTTCTAGTATGTATATAAATGTTAAGTTTAGTTAAAGCAGACACGCTGATAAACTGTATCTTTGTTCAGTTTAAGCTGTAATAAAGCTGATGACGCAATAGGTACTAAGAACCGAACGAAACCCCACATTGCGTGTAGCAATTTGTACCAAACCGAACGCGAATGCCGTCATTGCTAACCAGTTTATTTGTACATGAAAATTAGATCTGGGATATGATTGCTTCTACAACAAAAAGATTACACACGATTTGGTTCTTTTTTTCGGCGGAGTTCTCTTTTTGAATCGTTAGTTTTATTTGAATTGAGATGAATTTACAATTATGAAAATTTAACTAATAAAATCTAAATTTAATAAATAAAATCTAATTTTAACAAATAAAATCTAATTTTAACAAATAAGATATATATTTAACAAATGATACTCTAATTTTTACAAATAAAATCTAAATCTAACAAATAAAATCTAATTTTAACAAATAAATTCTAAATTTAACAAATAAAATCTAAATTTAACAAAGGAAATCTAATTTTAACAAATAAAATCTAAATTTAACAAATAAAATGTAATTTTAACAAATAAAATCTAATTTTAACAAATAAAATCTAAATTTAACAAATAAAATGTAATTTTAACAAATAACATCTAATTTTAATAAATAATATCTAGTTTTAACAAATAAAATCTAATTTTAACAAATAAAATCTAATTTCAACAAATAAAATCTAATTTTAACAAATAAAATCTAATTTTAACAAATAAAATCTAGTTTTAACAAATAAAATCTTATTTTAACAAATAAAATCTAATTTCAACAAATAAAATCTAATTTCAACAAATAAAATCTAAATTTAACAAAGGAAATCTAATTTTAACAAATAAAATCTAAATTTAACAAATAAAATCTAATTTTAACAAATAAAATCTTATTTTAACAAATAAAATCTAATTTCAACAAATAAAATCTAGTTTAAACAAATAAAATCTAGTTTTAACGAATAAAATCTAATTTTTACAAATAAAATCTAATTTTAACAAATAAAATCTAATTGTAATAAATAAAATCTAGTTTCAACAAAAAAAATCTTATTTTAACAAAAAAAATCTAATTTCAACGAATAAAATCTAATTTCAACAAATAAAATCTAATTGTAATAAATAAAATCTAGTTTCAACAAATAAAATCTTATTTTAACAAATAAAATCTAATTTCAACAAATAAAATCTAATTTCAACAAATAAAATGTAGTTTAAACAAATAAAATCTAGTTTTAACAAATAAAATCCAATTTTAACAAATAAAATCTAATTTTCCAAACATGTCAACACTTTATTCACAATCGGGCGGGTTTTACTTTTCATTTGTATTGCAGGAATAACGGTCTGGTAGCCGTTACATAGCAAAGTGCACGCAACGTGAATACACTTTGATGTATGCACGCCTTTAAAATTAGTTGCTGCTCGTAACCGTGAAATATTTTTAATCATTGAGAAGGGGGACATTTTGTTTCTCTTCGGTAAAACTTTCCATCAGAAGCTCAATCTAATAAATAGTTTTTCTGGGTCTTATTTTACTGTATAAGATTAAGAATATGTTTGGAGAAAAGCACTTTAAATCAAACATAAAGGCAAAACTATAAAGCTCCTTGGCCTTTTTGCTGTAGCAAGATGTAGTATCTGTTCCGATACATTTCATCCTTTCTATCTTCGGTCAGTGAAGGAGAGATCCTTCTAGACTGATTTATTTTTTTAATTTGTGTCCCAATCCAGAGTGTTCTCTTTTTAAGTAAGTACCTGACTCCTCCTGCAATCCTCTACTTATAGAAGAGTCAGATACGTAATAAGATAAAGTATTGCTCTCATATCTGGAGAGATGCCGCTCAGAGAACTCTTTCTTCCATCGACAGAATACAAGATGAAATCTAGTAAGGGGAATTTATTCTGTTCGGCTGCCACTTAGCGTAATTCATAGATCTTCGGGAAAGAATTGAGCACTCTCATCAATCTTTAATGTAAATATATGCATTATAATGTGCCTTACTTCGTAGCGAGGGTGGGGGTAGCTTATAGCTAAGCGGTCATGTCTTATGAAAAATGAGTTGGGTTTCCAATCTAAGCTTGAAGTTTTAGTTAATCTAGTCAGTTAAACTGTGAGCCGCAAAATAACTCTCGCTCTCTCTTTCTCTCTCTCTCTCTCTCTCTAATATATATATATATATATATATATATATATATATATATATATATATATATATATATATATATACAGGGTGGACCAAAATAAGGGTCCTATCTTTAAATTTGAATAACTTGAATTTGAATAACTTCCACAAAATAAAAGTTAAACTCACCAAACTTTATGTGTGTGTAGACTGACCCTTCCGAGATTTTTTGAAATAAACAAAACAAATTTTAGCCGAAAAACACTTCTTAAAACTTACAAAAACTAAAGTATTGTTTTTTACACTGTTTTGAGTTTTTTAATCAAAAATAATGTTTTCTAAATGAGGGTACGTTCCTTAGGGCTAATACGGCTCATGCTTGCTTCGGAAGGGGTCCTTTACTTATTCTAAAAAAAAATTTAAAAAATCAATAAATAAAAAAGTTATGAATTTTTAAAAATAGGACCCTTAATTTTGCCGACCCTGTATATATATATTTTAAATAACTAATATAAGTTAGCAAAACATTTATACGGAACAAAACTTAGATTTAGTATACGGAACGTTTATGTTTTTGTCTTTTAAGGAAAGTGGGGTCTGATCAACTCTACTGGGAAGCCATGAAATTAAATACTGTCTTGTTTTTAAATTCCCGAAACAGTTTTTCATGGTAAACAACTGATGATCCCTTAAATAATGTTAGAAGCAAACTAATATAATAACTGTAAAAATTAAAAAATTGTACAAAATTACGTAAAGTTACATAAATTAATACAAATTTTATTACATCGAAAGTTCAGTTGCAAGGAGTTACATTAATCATTAAACCATGGTTTTTCAAAGATAAAACTCTTCTCGTCAGAGGATAAAATCTGGTAATATGGTAATTATAACAATTAAATATTACCTAGTTCCATTTCACTTTGAAAAATTGAAGAATAAAAAAACAAAAGAGGTTGGGGATAAAGTTTTTTGACCGCGGTGGATCCGGTTCTATTCTCTTTAGTCGGCAAAGCTCCCTACCCTAAGCAGAATATTTAAGATGATATATAAAACTTTTGAAACATTTCTCTGCCAAGGAAGCCAGGAATTGAAGGCAGATATGAACTTTTCCACATAACGCTTTTCAACAGACAATCTTTACCTCGGATTTGCCGAATTGGATATTTAAAATACCAATACAGGATTTTTACTTGTAACTCCACAGAAATATACTATAACGGAGTACAAATCCATACGGACCAAGTGAGATATTTTGAACCCTCCACCTTTTATTTGTTAAAAACCTTTCTTCAATTCTACAAACTGTTACTTTTACTATTAACTATCTACACCATAACGTCCCTTTCGTCTTCAAAAATCACTTCGCAATACTGCTAATTTTTTACTTCCCGGCCTTTTATTTCTTTATTCCCAACCTCTTTTGTTTTTTTTATTCTTCAATTTTTCAAAGTGAAATGGAACTAGGTAATATTTAATTGTTATAAATGCCATATTACCAGATTTTATCCTCTGGCGAGAAGAGTTTTATCTTTGAAAAACTATGGTTTAAGGATTAATGTAACTCCTTGCATCTGAACTTTCGATGTAATAAAATTTGTGTTAATTTATGTAACTTTACGTAATTTTGTACAATTTTTTATCTTCATCTTTCTTTCTTTAAAATTGATTGCTCTACTCAACGTATTGAGCTTTATGTTATCGAGATAGATCACTCTACGATATTTCACTTATCGTTAATTCTATTATCATTAGTATATATATATATATATATATATATATATATATATATATATATATATATATATATATATATATATATTAGATTTTTGAATGTGAGATGATATATGTAATTATTTCCACGATCAGACAACGGCGCAGCCTACAACCTACGAAAGAAACACACCAGAAATCGTAGACTCGAGATTCGCCCTCCTTTGGGCTCATCAGTAGAAAACATCCGAACTCATCTACTGATGAGCCCAAAGGAGGACGAAACTCGAGTGTAGGACTCCTGGTGTGTTTCTTTCGTAGGTTGTAGGCTGTGGCGTTGTTTGATTATGGAAATAATCATATATATATATATATATATATATATATATATATATATATATATATATATATATATATATAATTAGAATGATACAAAATTATGACATATTCATTATTAAGTACATATGTTCTAAAGATTCGACATCAACAAAATATCTAGTGGACATACGTTTCTGAAACCAATTTATTAGGTTTCTCTCATCAGCACATATCAGAAGGATAATCATCAACATTTTGCTAATCGTCTAGTTAGACAGTTCAGCCACAATAAAACCACAATTACATTTAAACAGTTTTAAACAATATTACAAATTACTAACTCAATTTTTTTAACATAGTTCACCTCAAACAAGGCAGGTTGCCACTGTAGATGTAAAGGGCTACTGAGAAAAAGGGTGAAAGTTTTTTTGGGGGGGGTCCATCTAAATTGGGAGCTGCGTAGCGAGTTGTCTGTTTACATTAGTTTTAAATTTCTGCATTTCAGTACCGTCAGGAACACAGGGAGCATGGAAGGAGTTCCAGAGTCGAGCAGCACGAGGACAGAAGCTTTTGGAGTAGAAACCTCTTCGGTATCTGGGGACCTCCACAGTGAATGGATGGGATTTGGCAGATTGTCGGGTTGGTCTAGTGAATTTTCGTCGTGGGGGTACCAGAGCAGCAAGCTCATCAGAGCACAATCCATTGAAGTATTTGTAAAACAAGCACAAGGATGCAACATTGCGGCGATGGGACAGGGGCTGGAGCTTAGTTTATAGTGAGGGACCTATCAAGTTGGCAACACTTTTTGGGACCTTTTCTAAGAGGGAGAGAGACTAGTGGATCATGCCCCAGCCCAGATGTGGCAACAATACTCCATGCATGGGCAGATGATGGTTTTGTATAGATATAGCATAATGTCAAATGTTAGAAGTTTACTAGCACGGTAGAAGGATCCCACCTTCTTTGCAGCAGACCTGGGAATGTCTTCAATGTATTCATTCTAATTCATATTATCTGTGAAAGTTAGGCCGAGAAGTTTGAATAGTGAACTCTTAGGTAGGGTATTATTTGCCATGACAATCGGGGGTTTAAGAGGTTTCTTGTAGTTATTGAAGGAAAGTAGCTTTGTCTTTGCGGTATTAAAAGTTACCATCCATTTCTGACCCCATTCCACTACAAACTGGAGGTAATTTTCTAAGGATTCAGCCATTGCCTCAGATATTTGCGCGTCGGTTTGGCCCACATAACGAAAGTAGATCGTGGTGTCGTCAGCAAATATTCCTATTTCAGTCTCATTTACATCAGGGAGGTGATTTATGAAAGTCAGGAACAGTAGAGGTCTAAGGATAGATCCCTGGGGTACACCAGCATTTATGTAATGTTGCTTAGAAGAACTGCCATCGAAGTCAACCTGGATCTTTCTTTTTGTTAGGAAGGATTTAATTACATTAAATATTTGTCCAGTGATACCATATGAGTGCAGATGCCAGACCTTTTCAAAGGTCTTGGATATATCGAGCGCTAACGCCCTAGCTTCACCTGCCTTGTCCAGTGTATTGTATCTGCGTTAAGAGATGACCGTTAGGATATCTTCAGTAGATTGTGCTTGTCTAAATCCGTATTGATGATCAGAAAAAAGTTTTGCATCAACTAGGTGCCTGACTATCGCTAGATTGATTAAGGATTCAAAGATTTAAGCAAAGATCGGGAGTAGACTGATTGGGCGGTAGCGTAGAGGATCAGTTCTATCTCCAGAATTCTTGAAGGCTAGTACCACAGAGGCAATTTTCCAACTATCAGAGAAACAAGATTAAGCAAGGCATTTGTTGTATAGTTTGGAGAGGACAGGGGCTTGCTCAGCAGAGCATTTTTTATTACTATTACTGGTATAAGATCAGGCCCACAGGTATTGGAGGTGTCAAGGTTTTTTATGATTTCTCTGACTTGAAATTGGGTGATGACCAGGTTCTCAAGTGTGGCTTCAGTCCGCTATGAAAATTTACGGAGGGGTGGTTTGCTGAGTCACAAGTGGAGTTTTAGACGAAACGCTGGGCATGTAGTTCAGCCTTATCAGTTGTCGTGCAAACAACATCATTGTGATAGCGGGGAATTGTCGATTGTCCATTGTTCATCACACTATTGTAGATTTTCCAGAAATCATGAGTACCTTGTTTGTGACTAAATGCGTTTTTTTATTATCTCTGTATACCTTCTCTTTGCTTCATCTATCATTACTTTGCAATCATTTCTTGCCTCTATAAATTTTTGTCTATTCGCAGTTTACTTATGGAAGCCGAATTTTCGGAATGCCTTCTTTCTCTCAGGAATTGCAGCTGCACAATTGCAGGTGAACCATCGAGGAAAGTGGGGTTTGCTGAAGAATTTTCGCTTGGGGACATAAGCGTCAATGCCCGCTTTGACCCCTTCGGTTAGCTCATTTGCACACTGATCAGCAGAGAGTGAGAAGGTTTCACGCTGATGTGATCTCTGAGGAATTCAAAATCAGCCGGCTCATAGTTTCTCGTCGTTTTGAGCAACGGCTCTTTAGCTTTGAAAGAGTTTTAAGGTGATAATTATCATTACCACAACGTGGTCAGAGCATTCGCCACACAAGCCACGGTAGTGATGTCAAGAACAGGTAGAGAATGAGGCTCGCTGGTCCGCACCATCAAGAAGGCGGGTCGGAAAAGTGACAGCCTGTGAGAGTTCGTGAGCTGAGGAGAAATTAAACGTAGAGTTCGCAGCTGTATCAGTAACGCTGGAGAATCCCAACCAGTCATGGTGGTGTGCATTAAAATCCCCAAATACATGTATTTGGGTATTCGAGTCGAGTGAGAGTGTTCTATCTAAGCTTTCAGAGATAGAGTCAAGCAGCGCACAGTCCTGGGTCGAAGGAGAACGGTATAAAAAATATAAGTAACTAAGGCTGTGATATAAGGTCGAAGATATTTTTTGTTGGGTGTCTGGTTTAGGTTTGTTGTTTTTAATTTTGTAAATTCATGTTTGTTTTGAAATATAGTAGGGAGGGCAAAGTGGGTGCTTGTTTGGCGCTAATAATTTCAAATGACCTGTCCATTAGTCGTGACTTGGTCCATGGAGGTTGTGGCCTCGGAAAACCCCATCGGGAACTTTCCAAGCGCAACATGCCACATACAGTTACCCACGATATTATGCAACTGTTGATGGAGCTCCTAACTACCAGTCGGAAACAGCAGCCAGACAAGCTGTTTAACCTGTACCCTCAACCAGTCAGAACAAGAGCGACCAAGACTAGTCGTGTTGGACTTAGTGACGAATAAACTTTCCCCAAGCCGCCCAGATAGAGAGAAAGAGAGACGGCATTCATTGCCCTAATTGACAAAGAAGGAGTGCGAAAGCCGGGCGATAATCAGAGCCCATCTACTCCTTAAGCAATTATAGGTTTGCAAACCGGATACTTTGTTCGAAATTCCAGGTCTAGGAAGATTGTCGATCAAGACTAAGGAGGCATCCCTTTCCAGCGGTTTGCTGCCAAGACGTAAGTGGTTAGTAGCAAGGTTTTATTGTCAGAGTTTCCTTCTCTTAGATATATAACCGGACAAGGTCTACGGGTCCACCATTCCGAAAGAGTATAGCGTGCGCCCTGTACTAGTCTCGTATTTCCGAGACCCCGCAGAGGAAAAAAATGTCTTCCACACATACACACACACATACACACACACACACATATATATATATATATATATATATATATATATATATATATATATATATATATATATATATATATATGAATAAGTTCACTGTACACTTATCAGAGGGAACAGAAATTGAAGATATGTTTTCTTCTCACAAGTTAGTAAAGATTAGAGATAGACAGCCAGTAGGGTAACAGCTGAGAAAAACTAGTTAACTCTTTATACAATAATAGCTACGAAGAAAAATAGGTAAATTGAAATTCAAAATTAAATTAAAAAGCACAAGATAAATACAAGTAAATTCGGTAACATGATTAGAATTAGTAAAATTAAGGACAGAGACAGTTCAGAAAAAAATGAAGACAGACAAATAAAGATTTAGGGAACAGGCAAAGGAAGCAAAAACCTGGGAAAAAGAATTTGTTTAACTAGATAGTCATCGCAACGTTAATACATGGAGTATTTACGAAAGAGACAGTTCAGGAATAAAAGAAAATTAAAAACTTAGCTTTTTTGAAATTACATCCATAAGCTTCGGTTGAAATTTTGGTCTCCATTCGCGGTCGGTGGCAGATATAGATATATCTTATCCCGTGGTTCTTTAACTACGTCAGACTAGTGTGTTTGCTTGGGACTATAACTTCCTTTTTTAACTACATTTGGTAGTGGACTCCTCCCCCACCCTTTCTTTTTTCTCTCTTTCAACTCCGGACGTGTTGCCCCCTCTAAAACCTAGCAGAATATTAGAAAGAAAAAAGCAGCAGAAAAATAAAGATTTGTCAGAACAGGCAAAAGAAGCAAAAACCTGAAAAAAAATTTGGTGAACTAAATAGTCATCGCAACGTTAATACATGAATTATTTAAGAAAGAGACAGTTCAGGAATAAACGAAAATTAAGAGCTTAGCTTTTTTTAATTAAACCTATAAACTTCAGTTGAAAGTTTGCTTTCCATTAATATTTTTCATCACTTTTCTGTATGTATGACTGAGAAAAGTTAGGATTTAATACTTATAAATCAATCTTATATTTTTTAATATCTTATTTGAATAATTCTTAAATATTTTTAGTATATATATATATATATATATATATATATATATATATATATATATATATATATATATATATATATGTATATATTGTACATGTATTGTATTAGCTTCAGTAGATGTAAATCCGTTGAAACTCAAGTGTTTATAAAAAGTGCTCAATAACAAGTAGAGCTGTTTATAAGTATACACTTTTATTTATACAAACATTATTGGTTACATATGTGCATACATGTTTCGGTTGCACTCTTCACAGAAGGTCAACCTGATCAGACCAAGGATTCCAGAGCGTCTGGAATCCTTGGTTTGATGAGGTTGACTTTCTGTGAATCTGTGAAAAGTGCAACCGAAACATGTATGCACATATGTAACCAATAATGTTTGTATAAATAAAGATTTATACTTATGTATGTATATATATATATATATATATATATATATATATATATATATATATATATATTAAAAAATGCACCAAAAAGCCTTGAAATATTATCACCACCAATTAACCAACAATGAGCTGCTTGTCAAAAAGTCATATCCATAGCGTTGACGTATTCAATGGTATCAGACGGACTTGATTTACTTAACTTTTTATCTATGTAACTTTGAGGTGTTGCCTTCTTTGTTTCGTTAGGATACTGTCAAAGTTAAAGTATTTGACTTTACTTATATTACACACACACGCAAACATATGTTAACACACACACACACACATTAACACACACGCATATACATATATATATATATATATATATATATATATATATATATATATATATATATATATATATAGGTTAGTAACAAAGAAATGTCGGATTTTGACACTAACTTCAAATGCTTATAAATCAGCTGTAATAATATAATGGTATTAATCGAATTAACCGAAATAATAACAGATTTTTGTCACGGAGAAACAAGTTTATGCATTCAACTTGTATAAAATCCAGACGTCTGTGAGTTGACAAACTGTCAATCTGTCTGTTACACTTGTTTCAAAGAGCATTTTCGCCGGTATATCAGACTTTAGTTTACTATATCCTTTTCGTCGGTCTGTCATGAAAAGGTTTAAAATAGCATTTTTGTCGGTCAGTTATGCTAACGTTTAAAGTATCATTTTCGTCGGTCTGTTATGCTTAAGTTTAAAATATTATTTTTGTAAGTCTGTTATTTTTAAATCTAAAATAGCATTTTCGTCGGTTTATCATGCTTACGTTTGAAATAGTATTTTCATAGGTCTGTTATTTTAAAGTTTGAAATAGCATTTTCGTCGGTTTGCCTTCCAACTTTTAAAATAGTATTTTCGTCGGTTTCTCATACTTACATTTGAAATAGTATTTCTGTCGGTCTGTTATATTAAAGTTTGAAATAGCATTTTCGTCGGTTTGTCATGCTTTCGTTTGAAATTGCATTTTCGTAAGTCTGTTATTTTAAAGTTTGAAATAGCATTTTCATAGGTCTGTTATTTTAAAGTTTAAAATAGCATTTTCGTTGGTTTGCATTCCAACTTTTAAAATAGTATTTTCGTCGGTTTCTCATACTTACGTTTGAAATAGTATTTCTGTCGGTCTGTTATATTAAAGTTTGAAATAGTATTTTCATAGGTCTGTTATTTTAAAGTTTGAAATAGTATTTTCATAGGTCTGTTATTTTAAAGTTTGAAATAGTATTTTCATAGGTCTGTTATTTTAAAGTTTGAAATAGTATTTTCATAGGTCTGTTATTTTAAAGTTTGAAATAGTATTTTCATAGGTCTGTTATTTTAAAGTTTGAAATAGTATTTTCATATGTCTGTTATTTTAAAGTTTGAAATAGTATTTTACTAGGTCTGTTATTTTAAAGTTTTAAATAGTATTTTCATAGGTCTGTTATTTTAAAGTTTAAAATAGTATTTTCATAGGTCTGTGATTTTAAAGTTTGAAATAGTATTTTCATAGGTCTGTTATTTTAATGTTTAAAATAGTATTTTCATAGGTCTTTTATTTTAAAGTTTTAAATAGAATTTTCATAGGTCTGTTATTTTAAAGTTTAAAATAGTATTTTCATAGGTCTGTTATTTTAAAGTTTGAAATAGTATTTTCATAGGTCTGTTATTTTAAAGTTTAAAATAGTATTTTCATAGGTCTGTTATTTTAAAGTTTTAAATAGTATTTTCATAGGTCTGTTATTTTAAAGTTTGAAATAGTATTTTCATAGGTCTTTTATTTTAAAGTTTTAAATAGCATTTTCGTCGTTTTGCCTTCCAACTTTTAAAATTGTATTTTCGTCGGTTTCTCATACTTACGTTTGAAATAGTATTTCTGTCGGTCTGTTATATTAAAGTTTGAAATAGCATTTTCGTCCGTTTGTCATGCTTTCGTTTGAAATTGTATTTTCGTAAGTCTGTTATTTTAAAGTTTGAAATAGCGTTTTCGTTGGTTTGCATTCCAACTTTGAAAATTGTATTTTCGTCGGTTTCTCATACTTACGTTTGAAATAGTATTTCTGTCGGTCTGTTATATTAATGTTTAAAATAGCATATTCGACGGTTTGTCAATCTCGCATTTGAAAAAGTATTTTCGTCGGTATGTCATGCTTAAGTTTGAAAAAGCATTTTTGATCGGTTTGTCATGCTTACATTTTAAATTGCATTTTCCTAAGTCGTTTAAAATAGTATTTTCGTTAGTTAGTTAGTTACATAAAAATTTCAAATAGTATTTTCGTTAGTTTGTTACATAAAAATTTGAAATGGTATTTTCGTTAGTCTGTTATATAAAAATTTGAAATAGTATTTTCGTTAGTCTGTTATATAAAAATTTGAAATAGTATTTTCGTTAGTCTGTTATATAAAAATTTGAAATAGTTTTTTCGTTAGTCTGTTATATAAAAATTTGAAATAGTATTTTCGTTAGTCTGTTATATAAAAATTTGAAATAGTATTTTCGTTAGTCTGTTATATAAAAATTTGAAATAGTATTTTCGTTAGTCTGTTATATAAAAATTTGAAATAGTATTTTCGTTAGTCTGTTCATATTAAAGTTTTAAGCAAAGTGTTCGTTAGTTTGGCATGGTTTCCGTTGAATATGTATTTTCGTCGGTCTGTTATAGTAAAATTTTAAATAGCATTTTTGTCGGTATGTTATATTTAAGTTTAAAATAGCATTTTCGTAAGTCTCTTATATTAAAGATTGGAATAGAATACTCGTCAGCTGATATATTAAAGTTTTAAATATTTTTGCCAGTTTGTCAAGCTTACGTTTAAAATAGTATTTTCGTAGGGCTGTTATATTAAAGATTGAAAAACTATTTTCTTCGGTCTGTTAAATCAAAGTTTGAAATAGCATTTTCGTTTGTTTTGTTATATTTAAGTTTGAAATCCTATTTGCGTCCGTATGTTATATTAAAGTTTGAAATAGCATTTTCGTCGGTTGGTTATATGAAATTTTTAAATAACATTTTCATCGGTTTGTTATATTTAAGTTTTAAATCCTATTTTCGTCCGTATGTTATATTAAAGTTTGAAATAGCATTTTCGTCGGTTGGTTATATTAAATCTTTAAATAGCATTTTCATCGGTTTGTTATATTTATGTTGTAAATCCTATTTTCGTCCGTATGTTATATTAAAGTTTGAAATAGCATTTTCGTCGGTTGGTTATATTAAATTTTTAAATAGCATTTTCATCGGTTTGTCATGCTTACGTTTTAAATAGCATTTTCGTCGGTTTGTCATATTTTAGTTTTCAATTGAATTTTCGTCTATCTGTCACGCTTACGTTTGAAATAACATTTTCTTCGGCCACGCTTGCGTTTATAATGAAATTTTCGTCAATCTGTCAAGCTTGCGTTTGAAATAGCATTTTCTTCGGTCAGTCAAGCTTGCGTTTGAAATAGCATTTTCTTCGGTCAGTCAAGCTTGCGTTTGAAATAGAATTGTCATCAAAAACACACAGATTCAATAGACGCATCTTGGAAATAACCGTCCTTGTTTAAGTAGGCGGTTTAACGAGTGTTTATCCGAGAGAGTGTTCTCAAGAACCAACGTTTATGTCGATGTATAAGCCCATAATAAGTACCTTGCATGTGTGTTAACCTTTATGACTAATACGAAATCTTCATTTTCCTCCTGCGAAATTTGTTTTATACTTTCCCATCACCGCTGTTTATATATATATATATATATATATATATATATATATATATATATATACATATATTTATATATATATACATACATATATATATATACATATATATATACATATATATATATATATATATACATATATATATATGT
>OY744533.1:80431189-80506189 GCA_963556195.1 Sepiola atlantica
TTAGGTTTTCCAATATAATATGCAGTGGAACTTAGGTTTTCTAATATAATATGCAGTGGAACTTAGGTTTTCCAATATAATATGCAGTGGAACTTAGGTTTTCCAATATAATATGCAGTGGAACTTAGGTTTTCAAATATAATATGCAGTGGAACTTAGGTTTTCAAAAATAATATGTAGTGGAACTTAGGTTTTCAAAAATAATATGCAGTGGAACTTAGGTTTTCCAATATAATATGCAGTGGAACTTAGGTTTTCTAATATAATATGCAGTGGAACTTAGGTTTTCCAATATAATATGCAGTGGAACTTAGGTTTTCCAATATAATATGCAGTGGAACTTAGGTTTTCCAATATAATATGCAGTGGAACTTAGGTTTTCCAATATAATATGCAGTGGAACTTAGGTTTTCCAATATAATATGCAGTGGAACTTAGGTTTTCCAATATAATATGCAGTGGAACTTAGGTTTTCCAATATAATATGCAGTGGAACTTAGGTTTTCCAATATAATATGCAGTGGAACTTAGGTTTTCAAATATAATATGCAGTGGAACTTAGGTTTTCAAATATAATATGCAGTGGAACTTAGGTTTTCAAATATAATATGCAGTGGAACTTAGGTTTTCCAATATAATATGCAGTGGAACTTAGGTTTTCAAATATAATATGCAGTGGAACTTAGGTTTTCAAATATAATATGCAGTGGAACTTAGGTTTTCAAATATAATATGCAGTGAAACTTAGGTTTTCAAATATAATATGCAGTGGAACTTAGGTTTTCCAATATAATATGCAGTGGAACTTAGGTTTTCTAATATAATATGCAGTGGAACTTAGGTTTTCCAATATAATATGCAGTGGAACTTAGGTTTTCCAATATAATATGCAGTGGAACTTAGGTTTTCAAATATAATATGCAGTGAAACTTAGGTTTTCAAATATAATATGCAGTGGAACTTAGGTTTTCAAATATAATATGCAGTGGAACTTAGGTTTTCCAATATAATATGCAGTGAAACTTAGGTTTTCAAATATAATATGCAGTGGAACTTAGGTTTTCAAATATAATATGCAGTGGAACTTAGGTTTTCAAAAATAATATGTAGTGGAACTTAGGTTTTCAAATATAATATGCAGTGAAACTTAGGTTTTCAAATATAATATGCAGTGGAACTTAGGTTTTCCAATATAATATGCCCTGGAACTTAGGTTTTCCAATATAATATGCAGTGGAACTTAGGTTTTCAAATATAATATGCAGTGGAACTTAGGTTTTCCAATATAATATGCAGTGGAACTTAGGTTTTCCAATATAATATGCAGTGGAACTTAGGTTTTCAAATATAATATGCAGTGAAACTTAGGTTTTCAAATATAATATGCAGTGGAATGTAGGTTTTCAAATATAATATGCAGTGGAACTTAGGTTTTCAAAAATAATATGTAGTGGAACTTAGGTTTTCAAAAATAATATGCAGTGGAACTTAGGTTTTCAAATATAATATGCAGTGGAACTTAGGTTTTCAAAAATAATATGTAGTGGAACTTAGGTTTTCAAATATAATATGCAGTGAAACTTAGGTTTTCAAATATAATATGCAGTGAAACTTAGGTTTTCAAATATAATAAGAACTTCGGTTTTTAGATTTAATTCGTTCCGAAAATTTGATCTGAAACCGAGTTCTTCGGAAAACCGAATCATATTTTCCTATTAAAAATAATGTAAAAGAAATTAATTCGTTGATTCTTATAGACATATCTTAGGTGTTTAATGGGTTAATATAAAAAAATATTAAGCATCAGTTATATTATTGTTTTCAATACTAACTTTAATATAATATATGTATAATATAACACGTATATAAAAAATATATATTTTCTGTGAATTCGTTATGAATAAAGACTATTTTTGTGTATATTTTCAGCATTTACTACACATTTTGTCATATCGATTTTTATTTTATTTTAGCAGGTATTTAAGAATATAGTTCCTAAGAAAAAAAAAGATTAAAAAAATAAAATCCCTTTTTTTTTAAATTTTAGCAGGTATTTAAAAATATTGTTCCTAAGAAAAAAAAGATTAAAATAATAAAATCCCAGATTTTTTCTTTTTTGTTTAATTTTAGCAGGTATTTACGAATTTAGTTCTTAAGAAAAAAAAAATTCAAAAAATAAAATCCCCAATTTTTTTTTTTCAATCCACAATATCTGTACTGTTTTTTTCTTCTTGGATACGTCATTAGACATCTCGACAGCGTAAACTTTGTTCTACATCCAAAGAATCTCCAATTCTTGGACGCTGTGTACAAGAAACTTTTAAAAACCAACCAGAATCATCTGTTTTGTTTTGTTTTGTTTTTAGATCCATCAAATATTGAACTATTGAATAATCGCTTGACACGTTTCTCGATTTCTTGGCTTTTTGGCTAAGATCAAAGTGTAGTATCTGTTCCGATGGATACTACACCCTATAGACCTGTACCGTCTTGGCATTTGGGCCTTGATTCCGCCGGTCTGTGGGTTTGTCCTGTGCAGTTCTAGGACGTCCACCCTCCCGGGCTTTACCTTCTCACCCTTTGAGAATGGTCAGTTTATTGCTAATCGCCTGAGGCGCACCTACCGGGGAATGCCGACGGGGCTGCCTAGACATTTTTTTGCAGGCCAGAGTGCTCTTCATTCTCTAGGGCACTGGCTTTTCGTATCCCACTTTCCCGACCTTGTGTCACATTTTCCGCTGTGGGAGGAAGATAAATTAAACGCTTGGGTTTACACCAGTTCGGCTTTGGTTACTTGTGCGTGTCCGACTAATGTTGTATGAATTTCTTTCTTCGCTTCTTCCCAATCGTATAAAGTAGTTGTGCCATGATTAGTTACTGATTAGACTACAATCAGAAGAAACAGTGACCGTAACAGAGCAGTAATAACAATCAGAAACCCTATAGCGCCAATAAATGCTCATGGACCATCAATAATCTATTATATGACAAGACTTGGCCTTTTGACTAAGATCAAAGTGTAGTATCTGTTCCGATGGATACTGCACTCCATAGACTGGTATTGTCTTGGCCTTCGGGACTTGATTTACGCCGATCAATGGGTCTGTCCTGTGCAGTTCTAGGAGGTCCACCCTCCCAGGCTTCGCCCTCCCTCTTTGGGGAGGAGTAAGTTTATTGCTTACTGCCTGCGACGCCCCTACCGGGGAATGCCGACGGGGCTGCCCAGGCAATTTTTTAAACCCCACTTTCCCGACCCGACCTTGGGTCACATCTTACTTGTGGGAGTAAGATAAAAACTGGCCTTGTGCCTAACTCCTGGAGAGGAGTAAATCAATACTCTTTGTATATAAAACAACAATCACATTTTCAGTATTAATATAATACATTTATTATTTGATTGTTGTTATATCTGATAATAATAATAATGGCTGCTATCGTTTTGTAATAGACCAAAAAAGGATCAATGGACGATATATAAAACAACGTTAAGAAGTTTTGAAAGCCGCTCGATGCGCAATGATTCTCGGGTGTTCTCTGATGCACGTTTGTTTACATCGAAACTGTCATGGCCGACCCCCGCCTCCAAGGGCAGATAACTCTGTTCTTTCTTGGGGCTCCGGGTAGATAACTCCGTCTTGCATATTATTTTTAGGCTGAGGGCCTGACAATTGTATATATTAATAAAATTATGAGACAACTAAACGTGTACATGGGTGCGTTTCCTCGCTTCAACGTAGCTCTGAATTATTTCTATTTACTATTAATAACATTTTTATGGAAATAAGAAAAATTTAGAAATAACGTAAACTAAAACGAAATGTAAAAAAAATTATATTTAGAACGTCATTAATATTCACTTTTGCTCCCTCCCTCCCTGCATTCGTCACGTAATCAGCACTCCTTCTCTCCCCGTCGGCCTGCTTGATGATTTGACTTAAATCATGTATTAATTTAAGAGTTAAATTAAAATGCAAACCCGAAAGTATTTGTGCGATTTAAAAAAAGATTATTTTGTATGTACAGCTTGCAAAGAATACAAGTTTACGATAAATGTGTACAAATGCAACATAAGACAGATCGGAATTTAAGTTAGGAGCATGCGCAGTAATGTTTTAAAACGTATTACCGTTAAAAGCGACTCTATATTATTTCGGCAACATTTTAATTAAGTGGATAGAGAATTAAACTGAAGATTTCTCCAGGCTGTTTCGGAAACTATGCTTTCTGGGTCTCCCCAGCGCACTTCCCTTTTACCCGGAGTTGGGTCAAATGTAGGTATCTTTTACCCGGTCGTGGGGAAAGGTATGAACTTCTTCACTCAGGCATAAGTCAATAACACAAAACACTACACTATCCGTCTCTAACGGATCGTTTACAATGAATCGCGTACATTTGCTATTTCGCAATATGGAACAAAGTGTTTATTTTCTTATCCGTCGATATCTTTTATTCTAATGGTTCACCACTTACAAAGGCCAAAAGCCACTCGAGAATTATGGTTAGTGAGATTTTCAGTTGAATGATAGAACGGTACTATGAAAGGATTGACAACTATGATTAATTCTCAGGACGACTCGACAGATATTTGTTTACGTTGGACTTGAAAACGACCATGTTGTAACTTGCAGGGAAGCACTCCTGCTGTGACGAAAGAAATGCTGGTCGTGGAAATTCCGTTGTGTTTTAGGTACACGGAGGAAGAAACGAGAGTTCTTTGGACGGGGCTGCCTAGGCAATTTTTAATGGCCAGAGTGCTCACCCTCTCGGGCGCTGGCTTTTCAAGTCCCACTTTCCGACCCGACCTTGGGTCACATCTTACCTTGTGGAAGTAAGATAAACCTGGCCTTGTGCCTATCCTCCTGGGGAGGTAAATAAAAATATTAGTCTCGGATTTTCGGCCAAGATCAAAGTGTAGTATCTGTTCCGATAGATGCTCACTCTGTAGACCGGTATTGTCTTGGCCTTCGGGCCTTGATTCCGCCGGTCTGAGGTACTGTCCTGTGCAGTTCTAGGAGGTACACCCTCCCATGCTTTGCCTCCCCTTTTTGGGGAGGAGTAAGTTTATTGCTTACTGCCTGAGGCGCCCCTACCGGGGAATGCCGACGGGGCTGCCCAAGCAATTTTTAATAGCCAGAGTGCTCACCTTCTCGGGCGCTGGCTTTTCAAGTCCCACTTTCCAGACCCGAGCTTGGGTCGCATCTTACCTTGTGGGAGTAAAATAAACCTGGCCTTGTGCCTAACTCCTGGGGAGGTAAATAAAAAGATCAAAGTGTAGTATCTGTTCTGATGGATACTGCACCCCATAGACTGGTATTGTCTTGGCCTTCGGGTTTTGATTTACGCCGGTCTATGGGTTTGTCCTGTGCAGTTCTAGGAGGTCCACCTTCCCAGGCTTTGCCTGCCCTCTTTGGGGAGGAGTATGTTTATTGCTTACTGCCTGAGGCGCCCCTACCGGGGAATGCTGACGTAGGCCAGAGTGCTCAAATTCTCGGGCGCTGGTTTTTCAAATCCCACTCTCCGACCTTGTGTCACATCTTACCGCTGTGGGAGGTAGATAAATAAATAGTTATTTTGATTGCATTGTTTAGGAAGGGACGGATTTTTCTACGCATATTTTCATTTTTTTTTTTCTTTCAGATTTTATCAAAACGTTTTCTTCATAATGTATTAGGTTATCTCATAAATTCCATCCCGCTTTTAATTTTCTGAAATTTAATAGTAGGTTGAAATGTCTCATGAACCCGTGGGGGGAAGGTATGAACCCGCATTTTCTCCCCATCTATGGGTAAAAATAGCAACATGTGTTCAATTAATTGTAAACAAAAATTAATTTTATAAAACGTACTAGTTTCGTCATTAAATAACCAAAAAGTACAAAAAATAACTATTTCAGTAAATAAAATATCGATGTTTATTAAGGGTGAGCGATCAGATCTTATGTTGTCTGTATGTGTTCGTTATTTAAAATTAATATTATAAGCCCCTTTAATAAGATTAAAGTTGAGCCCTGTTCGGGGAAGTTAAAAATAGAGTGACACGTAGCTATAAGGCATATTCCGACAACGTTCGTAGAATCCCTAAGTCAGTCTTTCTTGATATGACGTCCTTCGGATAAATAGAACTTAAATTCCCTTCTGGATGAGGTAATGTCCCGTGGCCTAATGCGTCAACAATCGATGAAGTGAAAAGTATATATTTTTATATATTTTCAAAGTTTAATTTTATTAACTGTAGTAGTATAACTGCGGTAATGGTCCTCTGAAGAGAAGAATTATCTTTGAAAACTCATGAGCTAAGGACTTAAGGATACTTTGCATGAACTTTGAATTCTAATAAAATTTGATTGACACTTTATTTTATTACTTCATTTTATATTATAATATTAATGCTCTATCCAGTATATTGAGCTTCAGTTTTTATCCGGATGTTTTAACTAATTATAAGATATTAGTTGACGCTTATATCTTTTGTTGGATTGCTTCATATATATATATATATATATATATATATATATATATATATATATATATATATATATATATATATATATATATATATATATATATATGTATATATATATATATATATATGTATATATATGTATATATATATGTATATATATATATATATATATATGTATATATATGTATATATATATGTATATATATATATATATATATATATATATATATATATATATATATATATATATAGGTAGTTTTGGTTTGGTAGTTTTGTTTTACGGCATATCAACCCTTTTTGGGTTATTTAATGCCGAATCTGGTCTTGTTTTCTTCTCTTTTTTGTTTCTTTCCCCTTTTAATATCTGTTTCTATTTAACCCATAGTTGGGACCCTAACAGGTACTACCACTCCGGGTCAGGGTGGACCTGGGAGCAATGGTAATTAAGAGGAGGCTCCACATTCCCCAAAGTCCGTAAGCCGGATCTCACCATCGGATGTAGTTTAAGGTCATATCCAGGACCAGGAGTAGGGTAGGAAAAATAAAAATAAAAAAGGGGAGGGAGAAAGGGAGAGGGGCTGTTGTTTTTGTTTTTGGTTTTGTAGAACATAATTAAGTTTTACAAAAAAAAACAAAAAAAAACCGTCAATGTAGGTAAATTTCGTCTCAGGGAGCCACAGGGCAGCCTGATCTGGTATCACCAGTATATATATATATATATATATATATATATATATATATATATATATATATATATATATATATATATATATGAGTATAGGCAGTATGAACATTGTATAGAAGCTTAAGTAGTTATATTTCTTTTCCATTTTGTAAGGTTATCTCAGTGGCTGAGGAACAAGGATATTGGGTGGAAGTCAAAGATGACTTCAGTCCAGCGTTCGAACCCAGCGACCGGTGATATAGCCTTATCTAGACACACTGAGCAGTCTTATTAAGCCACACATATGTATATGTGTGTGGATAAATAAATAAAAAATTTACTATAAACATATTTTTTTATATATATATATATATATATAGAGAGACGCTGGTCGACTTAATTTTTAAATTGAATGTATGCATTTCAAACTTACAAGAAACGCCTTAGAATAATCTCTATTAAAAACGTTGTCTGACTAATAAATGTCCGTCCGATTCAGCAAGAATAAATTAAAAATAAAATAAAATGATTGCATGGATGATTAAAACTGTCATTTTAATGGATGCAAACTTTATTACAAGAATATAAGACCTTATATAAGATACTTGAGCCTAAAAAAAGCCAGTAGCTACGCATGAAATTCTCTTCTATTTATATTCCATGAAAAATGCCAGTATACTGAAATCATATGCCCTTAATAGGGTTAAGATGAAAATTCATATACATCAAATGTACAAAAGCAAGGAAATTCCCAAATGTTTACACTTTTATTGTCATTAAGGGTATGGCTACATATCAACCATACCATTTCATTATCACATCACTACAGTATAAATCTCTATGCATGAGTGGATGAAGTGTGTGAGGTGCGCTGAAGAAAAAGTCCTACCAGTAAAATACATAGCCCTGTTGTGCTCGCATACCCTTAATGACTATAAAAGTGTAAAGATTTGGGAATTTTCTTGCTTTTGTACATTTAGTGTATATGAATTTTCATCTTAACACTATTAAGGGCATATGATTTCAGTATACTGACTTTTTTCATGGAATGTCACTACTTTTGTAAAGACTATGCCTCAATACAATGCCTTCTCATAACTGATATAGTTGGTAGTTTGACTAATCAAGGTATATAGTAAACTGAAATTAAAATGCCATCAACAAGACACTAGAACCTCTATCTTTGCCAAAATCAGCTGAATCCATCAAATGGTCGATCATATATAGAATAAAGTGTATGAATACTGGTCATTTTTAAGGTTTTTTGGAATTTTCTGGAAAACTAAGGTATATGGTAAACTGAAATTAAAATGCCATCAACTAGACCCTAGAACCTCTATCTCTGCCAAAAATCAGCTGAATCGATCAATAGTTGATGAGATACAGGGTGGCACATACGTACGTACGTACACACAGATAACATGATTTCATGATTGAACTTTCTGGATCTCTGGGTTGCCTTGACTAATAATGCTGAAATTCTACACACTTATAGAACCTATCAAATAAAAATTTCGTGCAAAGTTTTATCTAATTTGGTTTATTGGTTTTTTAGTTATGATTGATCAAAGAAATGAGATTTCCAGCATAGACCATTCGTGGAATCTATTAAGGGATAGAGCGCTCTCGCGCCTCCCTTAATTCTAAAACTCCGTGGATCTTGCTTGTTTGTCCCCGTGCACACTTAATGAGTTCATCAACATGATCAGATCACGAAATGATGACGACGTTACTAAATTAAGACGTCATTCATTAAAACAGAAATCGGATAGCCGAGCATCACGTCATCATTTGTGATGATGTCATCATTTTGGGTAAAAACCAGGCACGGTGGATGACGTTGCAAAATGGTGACGTCAGCCATCAACTAAGAGAGAAGGTGGGAGATCTGTAATCTAGACGAAACAAAACAAGATCTACCTTCGGATCACGGTATCATTGAGATAGAGCACTGTGGATCTTGTGTGTTTCTGGTTTAGTTGTTTGTCTCCGTATACAATTGGTGACGTCAAAAGAAGAAATGAAGTTATCCACTTAAATACTGTTGGAATAAACCGAGCAGTCAGAAAGAGAAAGCATCACAAAGAGGTGGCTTCGTCCGCTAAAACAGATTGAAGACACAAGGAACAGATCCATTATGACGTCATAAATGCGGAAGTAACAAAATAATGACTTTATCCATTCAAACAAAGAACAGAGACGAACAAAGGGCATCGTGTCGTATATATATATATATATATATATATATATATATATATATATATATATATTAATCCTACTTGCACTAGCGGGGTCTGATGGAAGTTCCGTATAATGATATTTCGAGGAAATAACACTTCGTCAAATGTATGTGTTCAATCTTAATTCAAACGTGCAATGGGTTAAGCAGTTTCCACTTTTTAATTAATGCAATACACACACACACACACATATATATATATATATATATATATATATATATATATATATATATATATATATATATATATATATATTGTGTGTATTTAGGCAGCAAGTTTTCATTTAGGCAAACGTTGTTGAATAGCACGGAGTGTTTCTGCTTTGTGATCTTTTTTTTAAATTTTTTCCATCTTCCGAATGGTCAACTTCGTACCTCGATCAAACTGGTGTATGAAATTTCCGTAGTTTTGTTGTTCCATCTTCTTTGCGAGTACATTCGATTGTATATCCTCAATATATATATCATATCATATTATATAATAATCCTACTTGCACCAGGGGGTCTGATGGAAGTTCCGTATAATGATATTTCGAGGAAATAACACTTCGTCAAATGTGTGTGTTCAATCGTGCAATGAAGGTTACTGCCAATGAGAGTTATTCAGCAGAAATTGAAAATGACCTAGAATGAAATTGAATTTTTTTTCCATTATTATTAGATTTTGCTTCAAATCTATTGTTCATCTTTAAGTCTATGTGCCAGTGTTAGTATTAATATTTTAACATTTTTAGTATGTATATTTATAAATTTTGTTTCATTAAAAATAAATTTAATTCATCGTATTATTTTATTTATTTTTTGCCCATCATGCGTTCAATTTAGTTAATTACAGTTCTATCTCCTACGGGCGAAAATAAAAATTTTTTTTTTTTTAAATAGATGGGAGCAAGACTCTTTTGTTTGTACATTTTCCCGGGCAATACCGGTACACGGTTTCCACTAGTATATAATATTATTCTAATATGGTCCTCTTTTCTTCTAAGAGCTGGTTTCGTGTGGTTTGTCCGTCTTATTGTCTGCCTGGCGATTCACACGGCTTTAAACTTTCCGCCCACGTTGTGTTATTTGATCACCTGTCTGCTAACGATGGTTGGCTCAAACAAAGTCTTTAAAAATAAAGTGTCAACACAAGTTCCACACACAATCGATCAGTTTAATACAGTATGTGATAAAACATCAGTTTAATACAGTATGTAATAAAACCTTCCCTCTTAAACTGTAAATTTGACACTGAAAATTCCATTTAAGCTTTTGGAGATATTGGTATCAAGAAGTATTCGAGTTCTAAGTTCAGGCTGTTTATTAATACGACGTTCCCTTCAGTGGTAGTCAAAACAATTATTTTTGAGATGCGCAAATGTTCAACTTATATGGAAACCGATCCCAAATTGGCGTAGAGTTTACTTATTTCTTAAGTTTTTTACCTCTACCCATCCAATTTTCGTATAATTACATTTCCTGTAATCGTAGCCAATTCCGTACTCTTGGAGACTTCTACAACACGTCAATTGGTCACGTCACTTAGAGACTTCGTCAATGATTACTGGGCCGACTCCGCCCTTTTCACTCCCACTTCCTACTGACTTTTCCCACTTCCAATGGTGTTGTGTGCATTTAATAATTCCAATTGTAAAATTCACGTAAGTGAAAGGGTAGTCTAAAAACCATAATCATTTATATTTCTTTATCGGTCCTTAAAACAGGCCAGATGGTAAACTACAGATTCTGGACATCGTATAACTCTCTCTCTCTCTCTCTCTCTCTCTCTCTCTCTCTCTCTCTCTCTCTCTCTCTCTATCTCTCTCACACACACACACACGCACACACTCTCTCTTTCTCTCTCTTTCTCTCTCTTTCTCTCTCTTTCTCTCTCACTCCCCCTCTCTCTCTCTTTCTCCTTCTCTCCTTTTCTCTTTTTCATTATAAAAGGAAGCTATTGGCGAACAAAATGGCGCTCACAGGAGTTAATGCGAATCTGACGACAGTTTTTATCTATAACTGCCATGTTTTTTTTTTGTCGTCAAAGCCAGCCGATCCACTGAGTATTTATTTATTGTCTATGGGGTGCAGTATCCATCGGAACAGATACTACACTTTGATCTTAGTCAAAAGGCTGATCCACTGAGTAATCCATGATTACATTATAAAACGTAATCTTCTTCGCCTCCATGAAAAATACACCTGGATTTTTTTCTGACTGGTAAATATAATTCTCAAAACAATAATCGCTTGGTAACTTGTTATCTCCATGTCGGATCGACCACCACTGGATGGTCTCACGCCGACATTTCATCCATGGACCTACGGTAGCAGTACTGGCATAGAGCGAATAACAGATACCTATCACTCCTACCAACCGACAATAAGGAACGATGTAGGTAAATGCAGAATTACAATTCCGCTTCGTTTTGAGTTTGATCCACGCCAAATCTCTCACGATTTTTCATTTATTATTTTATAGTATTTCTTCTGTGTTACTTTTTACGGTGCTTTTTGTTACACAGTGTTATACTGAAACGTGTGCATCAGAATCTAGACGTGGAAATTGGAATATAATATTAAATTTAGAAGGTATACATATGTTATTGTTAGAATACATAGGAACGGAAAAGAACCTCAATTAATATATTGTACTCAGACCTTGTTACTAGTAACTAGATCTGGAAATTGGAATATGATATTACAATCAGAAGACATTGAAATGGTATTGTAAAGAACGATTAAATCTTATATAGAATATTGTGCTCAAACCTGTACACCAGTAGCGGAATAAAATAATTGGAATATGATATTACAATCAGGAGACATTGAAATGGTATTGTAAAGAACGATTAAATCTTATATAGAATATTGTGCTCAAACCTGTACACCAGTAGCGGAATAAAATAATTGGAATATGATATTACAATCAGAAGACATTGAAATGGTATTGTAAAGAACGATATTGCAGTGAGAGGAACACAAATGAAATTGGACTAAACTGAAAAAAGATTTAAAAAATCTTAATTACCAACGTTTGTTATAATCTGCTTTAACTACTTCACTTGTGTGATAAGTAGATATTTCGGTGTGACCTTCACATCGATAATGGTGTTTTTAAATATGAGACACGCTCTATTTTAAAAGATATTTCAGTGTGACCTTCACATCAATAATGGTGTTTTTAAATATGAGATACGCTCTATTTTAAAAGATATTTCGGTGTGACCTTCACATCGATAATGGTGTTTTTAAATATGAGATACGCTCTATTTTAAAAGATATTTCGGTGTGACCTTCACATCGATAATGGTGTTTTTAAATATGAGATACGCTCTATTTTAAAAGATATTTCAGTGTGACCTTCACATCGATAATGGTGTTTTTAAATATGAGATACGCTCTATTTTAAAAGATATTTCGGTGTGACCTTCACATCGATAATGGTGTTTTTAAATATGAGATACGCTCTATTTTAAAAGATATTTCAGTGTGACCTTCACATCGATAATGGTGTTTTTAAATATGAGATACGCTCTATTTTAAAAGATATTTCGGTGTGACCTTCACATCGATAATGGTGTTTTTAAATATGAGGCACGCTCTATTTTAAAAGATATTTCAGTGTGACCTTCACATCGATAATGGTGTTTTTAAATATGAGACACGCTCTATTTTAAAAGATATTTCAGTGTGACCTTCACATCGATAATGGTGTTTTTAAATATGAGATACGCTCTATTTTAAAAGATATTTCAGTGTGACCTTCACATCGATAATGGTGTTTTTAAATATGAGATACGCTCTATTTTAAAAGATATTTCGGTGTGACCTTCACATCGATAATGGTGTTTTTAAATATGAGATACGCTCTATTTTAAAAGATATTTCAGTGTGACCTTCACATCGATAATGGTGTTTTTAAATATGAGACACGCTCTATTTTAAAAGATATTTCGGTGTGACCTTCACATCGATAATGGTGTTTTTAAATATGAGACACGCTGTATTTTAAAAGATATTTCGGTGTGACCTTCACATCGATAATGGTGTTTTTAAATATGAGACACGCTCTATTTTAAAAGATATTTCAGTGTGACCTTCACATCGATAATGATGTTTTTAAATATGAGACACGCTGTATTTTAAAAGATATTTCGGTGTGACCTTCACATCGATAATGGTGTTTTTAAATATGAGACACGCTCTATTTTAAAAGATATTTGAGTGTGACCTTCACATCGATAATAGTGTTTTTAAATATGAGATACGCTCTATTTTAAAAGATATTTCAGTGTGACCTTCACATCGATAATGGTGTTTTTAAATATGAGACACGCTCTATTTTAAAAGATATTTCGGTGTGACCTTCACATCGATAATGGTGTTTTTAAATATGAGACACGCTCTATTTTAAAAGATATTTCGGTGTGACCTTCACATCGATAATGGTGTTTTTAAATATGAGACACGCTCTATTTTAAAAGATATTTCAGTGTGACCTTCACATCGATAATGGTGTTTTTAAATATGAGACACGCTCTATTTTAAAAGATATTTCGGTGTGACCTTCACATCGATAATGGTGTTTTTAAATATGAGATACGCTCTATTTTAAAACCACTCCTTACATTGGTAATGTATTGGGAAGATACATTTTAACTAGTTTGGGGACTATTAATGGGAATAAGAATCGGGAATCGGAAAAATCGAAACTTTTTGGGGTATCGGAGTTTGTATCGAAATTAGAAAACAATTTCCAATGCCAAAAACGATTTCTTTAAATTGTTTTTTTTTATTTATTTTTTTTTTTTACAAAATTTTCCATTCCTGGTACTAATGATAAAATGATAAATATTTATTGATTTTAAACTAACAGTAAAATTAAAATGTATAGATCATCACCCTTACAAGTGTATATTTACATTTCCGAACATTTATACACATATTACATGTTTTTTTTAAGGCAATCTGAAAATTAAAAGAAAAAAACTCCATAGCTAAATATTTAGACGCTTTAAAAAAGAATCGAAATCGGAATCGGTAATTGTATTGGAATCGGGGGAAAAGTATTGAAATCGTCCCATCACTAGATTCAACTAAACAATTTTTTAAATAATATATATTTTTTGAATAATATATTCAGGGAATAAATTATCTTTCATGAATCTGAAGGAATTCAGAAAAAAATGGTAAAACAATTAATTTAGGAGATTCTCGAAAATGTATTTAATGATATATTTAAAAGAATTTTATCTGGCTATTCCGGTAATTATATCAGTCGCTATATTTTTGGTGTCTGCATAGTTGGAATCTTCCTGGGGATGACTTGAGTAAAACGGTTAAGTTGTTTCTATGCTTTCTAAAACGTTCTTTATCATCATTCTAACCTTTATCCTCGAGTGGCCTTGGGAACTTGATAAATTGTGACTCTTTAGTAAAAGAAACAACAATTCAACTTTCAGGTGGCTATGGTGAATAAAACGTCGTACACTCATCCGTTTGTTAACTTTGTCTCTCCGCCAATTAATTGCCTATTGAAAATTCCTTTTCTTTTTAGGGAATTTTCGAAGATCTGTTTGATGGCATATCTAAGAGTGTAACCAGATAACCCCCGGGGTGATCGAAAAAAAAGCGGGATAGTCGACAGAAATATTAGATAGTAACGATGTGTAGGTCAGTGGTATGTGTACGCGTTGCGTTTGGAATGCGACTGCGATTATTTTGATAATTTCAAGCCGGAGACTAAACTATAAATTGAATGGATTGCTTTGATTTTAACGTATGCCGATTCAGAGAATGTATCCAAAACTAATAATTGCAGGCGTAAGTCACTGATCGATAGAGAAGAGGAAAAAACAAGAGAATAGGCTTGACGCAGATTGGGGTTGGAGAGTTGATTGTAACCATAAGCGGAGTGTGGTAAAAGAAATGCCGATATGCTACATGTAATAAATGGTACGCTGTATTATTATAAAAAAACCTTCTACGTTTTGATATTTGCTGCAACTCTTTTCGATTTGTGAAACAGTAAAAGACAGGAAACTACAGAGTGATTCATAAGTCATTTCACTTAGCTATTTAAAATGATTACCATATGAAGCACAAACATACTATGAACTTTTGATAATTGTTATCTTACTTTCTAATTACTGCTATTTGTTAGGCAATGGAAACGTGATGTGAACAGAAAGCATCCTTCGCACAACACCATAATCAATCAAATATGCTACAAAGAGTCGTAAATTCTTTGCAAAAAAGAATGGAGCTATACATGCAGAACGAAGGTGGAAATTTTGAAAATATGCTGTAATCTTAAACTCCCATCAATGAATTTGTTGAATAAACTTTGTGTTTTGTATTACCGTATTTTTTAACTTTCGAATTTAAATAAATAAATAGCTAAGTGACTTATGAATCACCCTGTATGTTACAAGGGCATTTGATATTTCGATTATGATACCGGTCGGCATATATTTGCCTTCTTCGAAGCTGGAATCTGTCTAGATATGATTTGGTGAATACGAACACAATCGGTTGCTTCTATGCTTTCCTGATCATCATTCAACTTCCAGGTGGCCATGGGGAATATAACCTTGTAGACTCTCATCCGTTGAAGAGTTCTGCAGTCCAGCAACTGACTGAGAAAAAGAGTTTTGAACACTATTTTCTATAAGATCTGATTTCAAGTTTGTTTGAAAAACACCGAACGAATAATTTTGGCATCTGATGAAGGGATCTTACTCTCGAAATATTAGGACGAACATGGATAACTATAAAAATATATAAAAAGGAATAATGTATACTATAAGTTGCACACTGTCATGTTCATTGCCCCTTTCTATGGTTATTGTTCTTTTTCCTACATATATATATATATATGATACCATCCTCCCAGGCATCCCATCCTCCTTTTTTGAGAAGTGTGGAGTTAGTGTATTATCTGTTCTGTTGTCATGATACCATCTTCCTAGGCATTACCTCCTCCTTTTTGAGAGGTGTGGAGGTAATGTAGTATCTGTTCTGCTTCCAACTAGCAAAAAAATATGCGACCGGAAGCTTGTGCAGTATACCGCTCCTATGGAATACGTTTTTAGGGGGATTGTGCAGTATTGCACCCCTATCGAATACGTTTACGTCTTCTTCTTCTTCTTCTTCTTTAAATGCACCATATGGGTTCTTTGATACAACGAGGGCGCATTAATATGAGTTCTTTTTTTATGATAGTGACATTACATTAATGAACTTGATTTTTGTTCTTTGATACGATAGGAGCGCATTAATATGAGTTCTTATGTATGCGCACCAGGGTGGAGATAGGTACGTATATAGTATGTGCACCGGGGCGGCGATAGGTACATATATAGTATGTGCACCGGAGCAGAGATATGTATGTATATAGTATGCACACCAGGGTGGAGATAGGTACGTATATAGTATGCGCACCGGGTCAGAGATAGGTATGTATATAGTATGCGCACAGGGGCGGCGATAGGTACGTATATAGTATGCACACTGGAGCGGCGATTGGTACGTATATAGTATGCGCACCGGGGCGGCGATAGATACGTATATAGTATGCGCACCGGACGGCGATAGGTACGTATGTCATATGCGCACCGGGGCGGGGATAGGTACATATATAATATGTGAACAGGGGCGGCAATAGGCGCATATATAGTATGCACATCGGGGCGGGGTTAGGTACGTATATAGTATGCGCACCGGGACGGCGATAGGTACGTATATAGTATGCGCACCGGGACGGAGATAGGTACGTATATAGTATGCGCACCGGGCCGGCGATAGGTACGTATAGAGTATGCGCAACGGGGCGGGGATAAGTACGTATATAGAAGGCGCAGACAGAGGTTGTACTTTTAATAGAAATATGTAATACTTTTGCCCTGGGCAATGGAAGATGAGTGGTGGGGAAGAGACAGCTTTTGCCAAAGGTAACAGGGAGAAGGTAGCAACGGGAAAAGGGGGTTGTTAAATGGGGCGACCAAGGAAGAGAAAGGGAGAAAGATAAAGAGACGGCTATATAGAGAGGGAAATAAATATAAGTTTGAATATAAAGATGTTACACTCACTATTTTTCTTCTATTTTGTGTTTTTATGATCCCGAGCAACGCCGTGTAACCCTGCTGGTATATAATATATACCTCTTCCCCATACATAAATATTAACATATTTTAAAATAAAAAAATCTATATGTATATTTCGGACGCTTCGATGTTTCGTTAGTTTATTAAAACGTTTTGTAAACAGTCAACCGTAAGGGACCGGTGAAGATGGAAAGGCGTTCCTTTCGCTGTATGATTGATGTGAGGTCTTTATTCCCTGTATTGTCCTATTTTTTCTATAGATGTTAATCAAATGAAACTCCAGTATTAATAAAAAGTGCTCAATAACAAGTATGGTTGATTTTTAGAATAAATTTTTATTTATGCAAATATTTTTTGTTACATATGTGCATACATGTTTCAGCTGCACTCTCTTTCGTGTGTTTTATATTTTGTATTTTTTGTCTACAACAGATTATAATAGCCTTCAATCAAATACTTTATAAAATACACACAATGCTTCAAGCTAAGTACACAACTCTCGGAGAAAGGTTCCAATAAGCTCAGTAAATGTATTATTGTTAGTCCACATCGTAAGGAAATAGAAAAGTAGTTCTTATAAGCAAAGCCAACTCTTTACTTACTTTGTCCTTGTAAAATGAGCATATGCGAATTAAGAATATAGTTAAAGGGGAGATGCCCAAGGAGGCATAACAAACAAATAATAATATGCCTACGTGGTCTTCTGTTTTGTTTATGTTAGCACAAGTGTGCATTAGAAATGTCATGGCGACATTTCTGACATTAGGCCGGAAATGGGTATATAAACAGCCGATATCAAATGAAAATAGTCTATAATATAATTTTTGCCCGTTAGTCTGTTTGTCATTTTAGGCTCTAAAACTACTCGACATAATTACACAAAATTAAACCTGAAGCATTCCCGAGATATCAAGTCTGTCACTAAAATTGTTACTACTATAAACGGCTCGAAAGACTCAAACTATTCTCACTCGAGCAGTAGAGGATACGATGAGACTTGATTCTGGCATACAACACCATTAACGGAAATTTAAATCTACGTTAAGACGAGTTTTGCACTCAACGTTAAGTCGTGGTCTACACAGGCACCCGCAAAAGATGTACCACCACCGTTTTCGGTACAATAAAAACGAGGCGGCGTTCTCTGTCCGCGTTTCTACTCCGTGGAGCAACTTACAGAGGAGGTTGTGACAATGACTACCATATCCAGGTTTAAAGCGGCCTTGGACAAACATTCAGACAATATGTGGCTGTAAATAACTTCTACCTGTCTCTTTACATGGTTTGTTGCACTTTGCTATTTTCTGACAAACAGATTTGATTTTATGCATTGTTACAGGTAATACTACAATCAATAAACACTTACAGTCTCCAAGGGAATTGTTCAATATTACACTAAATTAGCCATGAAGAACTCTTGCGATATCGCATGAGCCAGAGGGAATAAGAATTGTTTTATTAATACTATTCTCTATAATATTACTACTACTAATAATAATAAACACCTCAAGCCTCCAAACGTATTAATTTGAATTTCACAAAAAAATGCATGAAAAGCTATTTGGGCGCAAAATGTGTCATAAGAGATCAGAATTAGCATACTACTAATATAGTAGTCTGCTAATCTATCTCTCTCTATATATACAACTCAATGTTTGTATGTGTGTGTGTGTGTTACATGTGTGTGTTCTCTATAGAAAGAAAGGTTAGAGAATCTACATAAAATCTTAAAGTGTATTCTTATGTAAAATTTACCGGGAAATAGAATGGAAGTATTCCCGAAGCACTAGATGGATCCATAAGAGGGCTATGAAACTTAAACTATACCCTATTTTATGACATTTAAGTCATATGTATAAAATATTTTGGCTAAGACAATGGAAGCGGTCTGGAATCTCTAAGTGTCTTTCCAACCTAAAGGAGCTATGTGGGCCAAACAAATTTTAAATGAATAACTAAAGATACATATATGTTTCATCTATTTGAAAAAATGTTTGGCTGACAATGGCAATTATTTTTACGGAAGACGTAAGGGTCTTTTTTTATTAATAGTATTGAAGGTGTATTATTATTATTATTATTATTATATTTATTATTATTATTATTATTATTATTATTATTATTATTATTATTATTATTATTATTATTATTATTATTATTATTATTATTATCACTATAGTAAATAATACAGATTCATGTAGAAAGCAACGTGGAATTTCTACGGGTCCAGTTATGACTGCACTGAATTTGTCATAAAGAGCCCTCGTGGTAAACAGTGTAATACAATTAAAGACAGACCCAAAATCCCTCCATGGATTCTAGCGTAAAAGTCGCCGAAATAGCTAGCTAGTAATAAAAAATATTAAAAAAATAATAAATAGCAAATAGGAAACACGAGTAAAAAATATAGACGGAACTAAGACGGACACAAAGGAACTAATATGGCCCGAGTACATATATAAGTAAAATCCGATTATATGACCGCAACCCCCACCCCCCAACGTCTCGCTAAAAAAAAAACTCACAAAGACACCAACATCGTTCGCTACCACAGTAAATTGTTGTCGAGCGTCTGAAAGGATCTAAAAACAAAGGAGGAATAGCACCATCCAGACCTCGAGTGGAAGGGCACGGAGAGTCGTAGAATCTTGAGCAAATATAGTGTCACTAAAATTTTACTAAAAACGATCGGCCGTTTATTATAAACGAACGTTGCAAGGTCGCGAAATGAATTGCAATGGCGATGGAAATAAGGGGAGATTACTATAACTCTGACAAGACTTGCTGTCACTCAGTCTCCAGGATACAGTCGCTGTTTTTACCAGATTACGACACGTGTGAAAACTCCTAGGGGGTCAGAAATAATAATGGCAGCTTCATTAAAGTTATACAAAGTTAAAGAAAAGGAACCGTCAATATCATTGTTGGTCAAATGTGAATGGCCCGGCGTATGTTGTGTACAGCCGCTTGTGCGTCTATAACGAATGGAGAGCGGTAATTCTAGTCGTATTTAATTAAACTCAGTCACCGGCACAGACAGACAAACAAGTTAACATAGAGAAATGGAGAATAAGCGTTAGGTCATCTACCAACGTAACACTTCACCAACCACTGCGACCCACAGGTATGTCTCGAGATAAAATGAGGTGCGCCATAAACGACACTGATTATATTTCAAACAGTGACAAAACGCATTTGTAAAAAAAAAAATACACACACACACACACACACACACACACATATATATATATATATATATATATATATATATATATATATATTATGGAACAAGGCGAAAATGTTCTTTGCGCGTTTCTCCGTTGTTCTTTTTACAAATTCTCTTCTTTCTCCAGCTATTTCGTTCATTTGCTTTTGACATCTGAAGATGATTCGACAAAGAATCGAAAACGTTCGTGAAACATAACATTGTAACATTGTGTAGATAAACAGATGTATGTGTATTTGTGGAAAAAAATAATAATAATAAATAAAAAATTTTTTTAGATAGATATATATATATATATATGTGTGTGTGTGTGTATGTGTGTGTGTGTGTATACATTGTATTAAGGGTGAAACTATTTAACCTGTTCCACCATTATATGTCTTATTTGTTCCAACTTGTGTCTATCCGTCACACCTCTGCATTGTATTGCCTTCTAAGTATCACATTTCTATATACTAATAAACAATGCTTCAAGCAAACTACATAAACCTCTTATATATGTATATATATATATATATATATATATATATATATATATATATATATATATATATACGTTTCAAACAGTAACAAAACGCATTTGTAAAAAAGACTATATATATTTATAGTATACATCCACAGACCTTTTTTCTAAAAGTCTGATGAAGTTGGTTTTCGAAAGAGAGTGCAGCTGAAACATGTATGCACATATGTAACAAAAAATATTTGCATAAAAAAAATGTTATTCTAAAAATCAACCATACTTGTTATTGAGCACTTTTTATTAATACTGGAGTTTCATTTGATTAACATCTATAGAAAAAAAATAGGACAATACAGGGAATAAAGAACCCACATCAATCATACAGCGAAAGGAACTAACGAAAAATCGAAGCGTCCGAAATATACATATAGATTTTTTTATTTTAAAATATGTTAATATTTATGTATGGGGAAGAGGTATATATTATATACTAGTAGGGTTACACGGCGTTACTCGGGGTCATAAAAACACAAATTAGAAGAAAAATAGTGAGTGTAAAACTTTTATATTCAAACTTATATTTATTTCCCTCTCTATATAGCCGTCTCTTTATCTTTCTCCCTTTCTCTTCCTTGGTCGCCCCATTTAACAACCCCCCTTTCCCGTTGCTACCTTCTCCCTGTTACCTTTGGCAAAAGCTGTCTCTTCCCCACCACTCATCTTCCATTGCCCAGGACAAAAGTATTACATATTTCTATTAAAAGTACAACCTCTGTCTGCGCCTTTTATATACGTACTTATCTCCGCCCCGTTGCCCATACTATATACGTACCTATCTCCGTCTCGGTGCGCATACTATATACGTACCTATCTCCGCCCCGTTGCGCATATTATATATGCACCTATTGCCGCCCCTGTTAACATATTATATATGTACCTATCTCCGCCCCGGTGCGCATATGACATACGTACCTATCGCCGCCCGGTGCGCATACTATATACGTACCAATCGCCGCTCCAGTGTGCATACTATATACGTACCTATCGCCGCCCCTGTGCGCATACTATATACATACCTATCTCTGACCCGGTGCGCATACTATATACGTACCTATCTCTGACCCGGTGCGCATACTATATACGTACCTATCTCCACCCTGGTGTGCATACTATATACATACCTATCTCTGCTCCGGTGCACATACTATATATGTACCTATCGCCGCCCCGGTGCACATAATATATACGTACCTATCTCCACCCTGGTGTGCATACATAATAACTCATATTAATGCGCCCCTATCGTATCAAAGAACAAAAATCAAGTTCATTAATGTAATGTCACTATCATAAAAAAAGAACTCATATTAATGCGCCCTCGTTGTATCAAAGAACCCATATGGTGCCTTTGTGCCCCTGTTCATGAAGAAGAAGAAGAAGAAGAAGAAGAAGAAGAAGAAGAAGAAGAAGAAGAAGAAGAAGAAGAAGAAGAAGAAGAAGACGTAAACGTATTCGATAGGGGCGCAATACTGCACAATCCCCCTAAAAACGTATTCCATAGGAGCGGTATACTGCACAAGCTTCCGGTCGCATATTTTTGCTAGTTGGAAGCAGAACAGATACTACATTACCTCCACACCTCTCAAAAAGGAGGAGGTAATGCCTAGGAAGATGGTATCATGACAACAGAACAGATAATACACTAACTCCACACCTCTCAAAAAAGGAGGATGTAATGCCTGGAAGGATGGTATCATGACAATAGAACAGATACTACATTACTCTAAACTTCGACGGATATCGTTTGACGCGCCAAGATCTCGCTGTATCTCGATCCGGCGCCCTGTATAAAATGACCAAAAAACAAAAAAAACAAAAAAATGACAAAAAACATGAAAAAAAACAGATAGTAAACAAAAAAAAAACATGAAAAACACAAAAATTGCCGTCAAAGAGCAAAAATACAAAATTTGACAAAAAACATTTAAAAAACAGATGAAATAAAACATCAAAATTGGCGCAAAAACAAAACAAAAAATTGACAAACAACATGAAAAATAAAAAATAAAAAAACAAAAGAACAAAAACATTAAAAAAATCAAAATTGGCTACAAAGAGAGAAAAAATAATTATATTGACAAAAAACATTAAAAAACATTATAAATAAATAAATAAATAAATAAATAAAAAAGCCATCAGAAAACATCAAAATTTGCGAAAAAAAAGCAAAATGTAAAAATAATTGACAAAAAACAGGATTAGAAAAAAAATTTCTTTCACCACAACCCAACCCCCCTAAAAAAAAAAACATTGTTTCACCCACGCCAACCACCCTAAAAATATGCTTTAACGAATTCCATCTGCCAGCACAAAGAAGGTTTACGAATGGCGATAGAAACAGATTCCAAGATTTGTAAATTGTTTTTGAATCTACCCTATGCAAGACCTCAAAACACTCTATTTTATACCTATTGGAACATCATGAATTTTCAATCAAATGCTGACCAATAGCAAAGTCTAAAGTCGCAGAGAAAGGGTGACACAGGGATCCTAGCCTTCCCTGTCGAATTTTGGATAGAACGTGCTGGTTTATGCGGGTCTGCAAATGCAAGAAAGTACGCCCTATATAGCCAGCATCACACTGGCATTTAGATTGCTAAATAAGATTACTATAATTGGTATAGGACACACTATCCTTGCGAAAGGAAGGAATACACTAAGCGTAAGGAAACAGAGTAGAAGCAATTAATAATGCTTCCAACAATCTGCTTGCCCAGTTTTTTTTTACTATTTCCCTCTATCCAAGTATTTGAGGAGTGGATTTGAAGTCAGCAACCTTTTTGTTAATGTAATCATTAATAAGGTCCTCAGGATAACCTTTATTAATGAATATTTCCCTAATCCTATTCAGTTCCGAATCCAATCTATTAGGGGAACTAATCGTAAAGGCTCTATGTACTAAAGTGTAAATTAAGCCCATCTTTCTAGATTTCGGTACCAAAGAAGACCAGTTTACATATAGACCAGTAAAGGTAGGTTTCATGTAGATGATAGTGAGATAGCCGACTCTTGAACGTTCAACAATGACATCCAAGAGGGAAAGACAATTATCCTTCTCACTTTCCATAGTAAACTTTGGGAATTTAACTTACTGGAGAATGCTAACGCTTAAGTTTACGACGAAAACATGGCAAAAGTGCCGTCAACATATCTAACATAAGTTGTGGGTATGGCTACAGAACTAAATAATACGGATTCGTAATAATTGACGAAAGTTATCAGCTGAAGTTGGGGTCAATGGACTTCCCATTGAAACTCCATCGACCTGACTATTCATAATATTGATTTCATGCACAGAAGTACCAATTCTATGAATATCCACTTTGAAAAACATGGAGAAATCAGGTCACCTTCATAGAGTGCGTCGGCACAAATACGTATAGTCTCATCCAAAGGTACATTGGTAAAGAGAGTAGAGACATTAAAAGAGTACATAAAAGATTCTCAGAACCTGGATCTAACCCACGTAGGCCTTCCACAAACCGATAGATTCAGGGATGCAGTGCGTAGTGTATAACTCACATAAAGATTGCAACATTTCTAGGAGCCACTAAGCTAAAAAATGTTTGGCGGACCCTCTCATAGATAATATAGGTCTCAGTGGATTTTAGGAAGACCATATAATCTAGGTCGTAGTAACCCAGAGCGTCTTATCCTATCATAGACCTCCTTCGAAAATAACTTCTTTTAAATAAAGAAAGTAAACGTTTCTGCATCTTGATTTCGTTCCTACAAGGATTATCTGCTGACTCGACGGGGCCAAGTTTACAGAATTTAGTTGTATCGTTAAGAATAGATAGCATTTTCTCAATGTAATCAATACGATTCATTACAAAAACTCCTGCTCCTTTATCTAGTTTGCAAATGTGTTTGCTCAAAAGCAAATACGTTTTTAAATTGCGTTTTATTCCAGACAAAGTCACTGTGGTCAATGGAAGCGTTGCTTTATTGGTGTATCAAGTCAACCAAACATAGATTTCATTCCAGCTATATTATCTAAGGAACTTGGAGAGTGATGTCTAACTTGAGAAAACAGAACCTCGAGAGAAGCGAGGGTTTTCTCTTTATTAATATGGGTAGAGGGAATACAGAAATCTGACCCCTTAGACAAAACTTTAATTTCGATGTCTGTTAACACAGTATTCGAAAGGTTAGATATGTGTTTGGTTTCATTATTTTTTTCGCAACCATATCGCCTTCGAAGAAAGAAGGGCAAGTTGTTTTTTCATAGTTGCTGTGAAGATTCTTAGCCAATAGACTGATACTTGCAGAAACGAAAGAAATCACAAAAAAAGACAAGAAGCTTTGACTACAGACCAAAGACGATGACGAATACTAATATAATATTCAAGCTTTTCTGTCATCTTATTAGTATCATCGCGCATAAAAGCACGCTCCATCGATGAACGAGGTCTGACTTTAGAAGCAGAAATACGTTTAGAGATGTAGAGAGGAGCCACCTCTTGTTTCAGACAAGAACGTCAGAAAGCAACAGAAATGGTTAGTAGATCTTACTCTTTCGTCGTATGATATTGGTTAGTTCACTAATTTGATAGTGACTTTACCTCGTTTGTATATATTTAAATAAATGTTTAGAGGTACAAAAAATATATAAGCTTTCAAAATCAATTAACGGAAATGTCTCTAAGGCCCTTTCAACTATCATCACGTCAGGAGAAAATCGATAGTTCAAATAAATAAATAATACTGGCGATAATATTGGCTATGATAAGAAAGTAAAGGTTCAACTTGTATGATCGAAACATAGCAGCACAAATAAAACTGACGAATATATATATATATGTGTGTGTGTGTGTGTGTGTGTGTGTGTGTGTGTGTGTGTGTGTGTGTGTGTGTGTGTGTGGTCATGAACGGACTAAACAGACACCTTATTATCATTAATTATTAAGACTGCTGTAAGGAGGTTCTGGTGGGCCCAGGCAAGATAATATTGATTATTTCCCCTCGCTGATGAATTAGACAATCACTAGGCTTACAATAGAAAGATGAATTCTGACGTTTTCAGTGATTTGACGCTGGTTAAGTCTATCTTAGTTTATCTTAAATGATGACATCGGATAGAAGTATACATATCTGAGACACACAAATGAAAGTCAATTAATGTTAAATATCGATGCTTTAAACTTTTACTACTACTTTGTACGGCTCCGAGTGATGGCGGTCGGCGAAGAGAGTAGAAACTTTAAACATGTATGAATTATTTTTGTGGATTGTCTATTTACTTCCTTCACACACATACACACATATATATATATATATATATATATATATATATATAGAGAGAGAGAGAGAGAGAGAGAGAGAGAGAGAGAGAGAAAGAGAAAGATGAGAATGAAAAAGGAAAAACCAAGAGATATTTTTTATATATTCATCAACGTTTCGTCTTTATTGTAAGACTTCCTCAGGATGATAATAATACGGATTCGTAATAATTGACGAAAGTTATCAGCTGAAGTTGGGGGTCAATGGACTCCCCATTGAAACTCCATCGACCTGACTATTCATAATATTGTCGAAGCTGAACACTATTGATTTTGTACACAGAAGTACCAATTCTATGAAGATCCACTTTGAAAAACATGGAGAAATTAGGTCACCTTCATAGAGTGCGTCGACACAAATACGTATAGTCTCATTCAAAGGTACATTGGTAAAGAGAGTAGAGGAAGTCTTACAATAAAGACGAAACGTTGATGAATATATAAAAATATCTCTTGGTTTTTCCTTTTTCATTTCCCATTACGTCGGATTACTTTCTCATATATATATATATATATATATATATATATATATATATATATATATATATATATATATATATATACGTGTGTGTGTGTTTATTCTAATGAGTGTGGACGGAAGCCAGCTTAGTAAATTTATGTAATTATACTTTCTCCCTCGTTTTTATCACTGTTTCAATTTCATACTCCCATAAAATAAAAGTGTCAAAAATGTCTATAGTCCTTGCCGTAATAAAATTTTGTACCACGAAAAATTTATTTATATATATATATATATATATATATATATATATATATATATATATATATATATATATATATATATATATATAATAATCCCGATAAAACATCCACAAGGTAGTAATCCAAAGAATTTCAACCGGGTTTATAAAAAGTGCTCAATATCAAATAGAGCTTTTATATATGATTATTTTTATTTACACAGACATGTACAAAATCTGCGACACTGGCATGTCGATGTTATCGATCAACAGCTATTATAAACTGAGATCTCATAAGGCAGAGTTAGAATCCGATCTTAACCTTAGATCATATTTGGATCTAAGTTTAAGATCGGATTCTAACTCTACCTGATGAGATCTCAGTTTATAATAGCTGTTGATCGATAACATCGACATGCCAGTGTCGCAGATTTTGTACATGTCTGTGTAAATGAAAATAATCATATATATATATATATATATATATATATATATGTTTTTTGATAATGATTCCGAGCTCTCTTATCGATGAGGTCAATTCAAACCATTATGTGACGAGAGAAATAAACTCTATTTATGTGAATTCAGGCGGACAATATAGTCAGTCGTCTAAACAGTGTTAAGCAAGTCACGTAGATTTTATTTATCTTTAAAATTTTAGATAGGAACTTGCGTGTATATATATATATATATATATATATATATATATATATATATATATATATATATATATATATATATATATATATATATATATATATTAGGGGTGATCAAATTTCGTCTACTTGGCAGTGATTGACAGCTATAGTTTTTTTTTAAAAAACATCATTACTAAGCAACGCCCCTTTTTTTTTTCAAAACTATGGAAGTTCATAACTGCGATAATCATCAAAATGGTCTCCGTTCTTGATTGACCCACTTTTATCTGAACGAATTAGCCAAGAACGATAACTCTATTTTGTATCATATTTACGCATTCGTAGAACGGATCTGATATTGTATGTAAAAATAGATCGAAATTTGAAAAATGAAAAACGATATTTTCCGAAATCTGAATTTTGTAACAACTTCAGCCATTTTATTTATCGGGTTGCCTTTAAGTACTGAAACTCACAGTTGAACTCAAGTTTCGATAATAAAACATTTTGAGTTGTCAATTTTACGAACATTTGTTAGAATAATAAAGCAAATATATTTTTTAATATTATTTTTACTACCGTATCCGTAATAAATTAAGCGAACATTTAAAGTAAAAATAATTTTTCGACGAGCAATATTTTATTTATATTACCATTTTAAATTTCCAAAAGTAAGGGGTCCATTCGACTGGAAGTTGATTTTTTTTTTAAAGAAAAAAAAGGACATATTAAACTACGAGGAATTATTTTTAAAAATCATTAATTTAAACATGAACTAAGCACTTTAATTTTTTTTTGCAAGCATTGATTAGTTAGGGGTGGGGAAAATGAAGAAAAACTAACCTACCCTCCACAAAAAAAAAAAAAAACGATTGCCTTCAAAATTTATAGTTAGCAATTTTCTTAAAGAAAGATCATCTCTTTACGCTTATAATACCGAAATGATTATTATAATATTATTATAATACCGAAATGATTATCATAATATTATTATAATACCGAAATGATTATTATAATATTATTATAATACCGAAATGATTATTATAATACCGAAATGATTATTATAATATTATTATAATACCGAAAAGATTATTATAATATTATTATAATACCGAAATGATTATTATAATATTATTATAATACCGAAATGATTATTATAATATTATTATAATACCGAAATGATTATTGAAATACAATAATTAGTCTATTTTTGGTGATTTTTTAAAAATTCCATTTTTCACCTTATTAGACTGATTTTTTATTACACCTAATATATAAACATGACGTTCTCTTAAATAAAATATATCTAGTTTCTGAATGATTCATAAAATAAAATATATGTGGGAGACGAGTATGTAAATTTCCAATCCAATCATTTAATCTATTGTGATCAAATTACGAACGTATATCTCTGGTTATTGGTAAAAATAGCAACTTTTGTTCAATCAATGGTAGCCAGTTAATCGATTACGTATTGTGTTTCGGCTTTAACTAATCACAATGATTTATTTGTCATATATATATATATATATATATATATATATATATATATATATATATATATATATATATAGTCATCCACATACAGCCTGTTTCGCTGTTTCACAGCTCATCAGTGCGGCTAGACCAGTTAGTGTCTCAAGCCGGGATCGAAACGCAACCGTTATATATAAATGATAATTTATTTCATTTTAACTACAAAATTGATTTGGTTTCACGAGAACAGTTTTTAAGAGCTCACGATCTTCACGTCTTGAAATCTGCTATTTCAAGACGTGAAGATCGGGATCTCCTAAATACTGCTCTCGTGAAACAAAATCAATTTTGTAGTCAAAATGAAATAAATTATCATTTATATTTATATTTCCGCTCTATATTTTTATTGAGCACTCTCATAAACCCGGTTCAATTCCCCTGGATTTATACCCTGTGGATTTATACCATACTCGAATTATATATATATATATATATATATATATATATATATATATATATATATATATATATATATATATATATATATGTGTGTATATATATTAATATATAATATATATATATATATATATATATATATATATATATATATATATATATATATTGATATATATATATATATATATATAAATATAATAATATATATTAATATAATAATCTACGGACACGTGTTTCGTCATTGAAGCTTTACCGCTAGACCGATTCTCGCCAGTGCTAAATGTATCGCCTTTTCTGCGAAAAAGTACTCTACCTAAATGCTAATTAGTCGTATAACAACGAAAAACGTGTCCGTTGATAATTATATTTAAATATATATATATATATATATATGCAGCATCTTCTCTTGCAGGCAAGTTTAGTTGCATATAGGAGACAACGCATGTCTAGATATCTTTTGGTAAATCCTTTCAATAGTCCGAATCAAGATCTTAGTTTCGGGGGGGAATTGGCTGATGAATTTGCCATAGTTTGGATTTGTCTCCCAAGTACTTTCGCATGGACGGCGGCACCGGGGGGGGGGGAGGATTGAAGCCCCCTCACTTTTTACTTGCCGCCCCCCTCACTTTACGGTCATCAATAATTAAGTTTATATGCATGTGTTTACCCGCCCCCCCACACTTTTTAGGAGAAGCCCCCCCACTTTCATAACTGTCCCGCCGGCCATGTTTCGGACCCATCTGGGTCCATCTTCGGGGGAATGAGGTTAATATATATATATATATATATATATATATATATATATATATATATATATATATATACGTCGCTCCCCGTCTACGGGGCATTACATTGGTTAGGGAAATATTTCCAATTAGGATTTAGGAAAAGTTAAGTTCTTTCGGTTCAGAAGTATGGCTGGCAAAATATTCCAATAAATAGCACATATATATATATATATATATATATATATATATATATATATATATATATATACATATATATACATATATATATATATATATATATATATATATATATATATATATATATATATATATATATGTATATATACGTAGATAGATAGATAGATAGATAGATAGATAGATAGATAGATAGACTTCTGAAGGTGTGTAGATAGTGACTGGTGGGTTTACTTTCGGCAGCCTCGTAACTCTCGTTTCCCTTATTTTATCCTTTAGTCTTCACATTCCATGTGCGATATTTCTGATAAAGGGGGAAGAATTGCTGTTTTCTGGGTCGGAATCTATCCATCTGACACTTATCGTGTCAAGGTCTAGTTTTTGACCTTGAAGTACTTTTTTTTTTAACTTCAAACATCAAATGGCTTTATACCTTGTCTGGAGCGATTCCCATAAACAAAACAAAAAAAAAACAATCTGAAAATATTAATATTAACTCATATAACAGATAGATAGATAGATAGATAGATAGATAGATAGATAGATAGATAGATAGATAGATAGATAATAATTCTTCATATTTCCAATCACGTTTCTCATAAACTGAGTGGCACCCAAGGACGTTTTAAATCCGAGGATACGTGCTCCGGATTTCTGTGTGCACGCGCAAGCGAGCTAGCACAAATGCGCGATGAGAAAGAACTACTTTTTTTTTACGTTCACTCAGCAAACACTGCAGAAAGTAAAGGAAAGAGAGAAGAAAAAAATCCAAAGGGAGACTCCACCTCGTCCGACGTGTTGTTGTTACTGTTTTCCTTTTCCTTCTTTTTCTTAACTTGATGGGCGTCGTCTTTATCTCCACACTTCAAGTCAAGGGCACGGCACGCGCGGAACCGTCTATTTAAGCGACGACTGCGAACGTTTTTTGTTATTTTTGTGGGCGGGGCATCGGCTGTCTGGTTTCAACCAATCGGTGCTAAGCATGCTATAGTGAATGTCTTTTTTTCTTTCTACTTGGGTTGATTTTTTTTTAAACCAAAAATGCTTACATCTCTTATTACGTGACTATATAAAAAAGAATGAACACACCTGTAAATGAAACACAGTGTCATCAAATTCAGATCACGCACATACATACACACCCGCGTATTACACTCCCACGCATATATACTTGTAGTATTAGCAAAATTAGTTATTTTATGCTTATTTATTCTATTTGATAATTAGTGGAATTGAACTACTTATGCATTTATTCTAGAGCTAGTGCCAGGGGCTCATACCTCCAACCCAACCGCCGCTCCACCACCAATCTATGATACGGACCCTCACGAAGAAACTAATATTTGTAAACAAACGAACGTGTTAATTTTTTTTAATCACCAAAAATCAGCAAATTAAGCGATTTTAATAAAAAAAATCAGAATTTAAGCCGACTTGCAGCAAAATCCCACCCTTTTACTGTAGAGGTCCCCAGATGCCGAAAAACCTTCTACTCTAATCCTTTTTTTCCTCGGGACGCTTGTCTTTGGAATTCCCTCCCTGTTCCCTGTTCCCTCAGGACCACAGAGTGAAGATCAAGGAGACGGGAAAACGAAGCAAATACACGGAACTTGCCAGAGAACTGAAAGGGGTATGGAGCATGAACGAAGGCAAAATAATACCAATAATCGTAGGAGCACTACATGGACGGCGGCACCGGGGGGGGGCAGGGGGGGGGGGGCTCAAGCCCCTCACTTTTTTACTTGGGCCCCGCCCCCACACTTTACAGTCATCAACAGAAACAAGATGGAAAAATTCTGTTTCCATCTATCTAAAAGCATTTTTTTTATCCCTTTTCTGAATATGTAGAAAGAAAAAGCCTTTGGTTGCATTCAATTTAAAATAATAACTTGAAGTCGGATAGGGGTGAATTATTCAGAACACATAATTCCCGTCAATTTTCGCCAAATCTTTCAGAAAAATCATAATTTTTTAAAACGTTCTCATAATTTCTCACTGTGGGGACGTGGTGTACTACAAAATAGATTTTATGCACATTATCATTAAAAAGAGCCTAATCAAAAGGTATTAAGGAGTCAAACAAAGTATTTTCTCGAAAATTCTTTATTATTCAAGGAAAATTTAAATTTTCCGGTATTTAAGTAAAATTTTGCAGAAAATGTTCAATGAACGAACAAACAAAAGTAAACTTGTCAATAATACAATTAATCTATTTGAGCTTGTTTCATAGTTGAAGCAGTCGACTTGGTATGTCTGATTGACCTTGCTGTGTGTCCAGTTTCATCACAAATATTACAGTAAGGTCGGGGGTCGTGAAGCGATTTCAGGGTGAGATATTATTAACATTCGTCGAAGTATATCATGAATATTGTCCTTGATGGACAGTTGCCGAGACAATTCAGCTGGAAAACTTAGGAAAAACCGAACGTGCTTGTTCCAAGACTCTATTGGACTCTCACTCCATTTTGCTATCGAGTTACCGTCATTCCACTTGAACTATGGGCACACATTTGATGGTAGCTCGGTATTATCATAATCCATGGTTTAGCCTTCTTATCGACGAAGGCAATTCTGAGATGAAGCATTATCTCGATGTCCAAGGTTTTCAATGCTTCCACATGCACACATTTGCTTGTGACAGACTGGGTGATAGCCAGGATGATGTTGGTGTTACTCATGAACGTTTCGAAATTTTCGCGATCCACGCTGTTACAGATGAGAGAACCTACGTAAAAGCGATTTTTAGGGGTGAAAAATCTGTTGCAAAGCGGACCATTATTTCTATTTCCTCCACTCGCACATGGTGCATCCATTAACATACCGGTGATTTTTCGGATTGCATCGATACATTCTTTTATCGCATTGTTGAGGATCCGTATAATATCCAAAGTTATTCATTCCATCCTCCCTCCAGTCCTTCTGTCCACAGAACAACCGATACAGCATCTTTTGAGCAAAGTCCAATGAACGCAATTTGAAGTGAAGAACAGAGAAACAATGCAAGTCGGCCTTGTTAATACGCTTCCAACGGGCTATTCCAATTCCAATACATACATTTATACTTTTATACTTAATACATTTAAACTTTTATACTTTTTACTTTTGTACTTTTATATGCACTTTGTTAGTTAATACTTTTAACTTTATGTATTATCTATATTTTATAAACCAATTGATTCTTGAATTTTGTTATTTTTACTAGAAGCTACTTGCTGATATGTTTCAAATGAGCCATCAAGCAGTGTCAGAAAATCAGTTTATGTCTAGATTAATCCAAAAAGGTGTATTTGGCCCAAAATGACCAAATATGGTAATTTGGGCCCAGGCCCCCCAAAATTGAAATTTCTGTTTGTTCTTTTTTCACCAGAAGCGACTTGCCAATATGCTTCAAACAAGACCTCAATCACTCTCAGAAGATCATTTCATGTCTAAATTATGTCAAAAAAAGTATTTTTGGTCCAAAATGCCCTAATATTGTAGTTTGGGCACAGGCGCCAAAAAATTTAATTTTTTAAAATGTTTCTTTATCTATCACCAAGAATATTCCATTCCGCTTCTAACGTGCCATCGACCACTACCAGACGATCATTTTAAACCAAAATATGCCCCAAACAGTGATTTTTCCCCAATTTGCCCAAATAAAGTAATTTGAGCCAGACGCGAAAAAATTGAAATATTTTGAATGTTTCCTTTTCTATCACAAAGAGGATTCAATTCCGCTTCTAACGAGCTCTCAACCACTATCGGATGATCATTTTTAGTCAAGATATTGAATTTATTCCCATATTTGGCATTCTGGGCGCAATGTGGGCCGCCCCTCCCCACCTTTTAGGGGAGCCCCGCACTTTTATAACTGTCCCGCCGGTCCTGCACTAGGAACAGTCCCGAAAACCATGGGAAAAAACTTGGTGAAATTGGAATCAAAGGGAAAACTGAGACTATGCGAAGGACGGCAATGATCAAAACAGCTGCAATCGTAAGGAAAACCCTCGACCGCGGAAACAACCCCCACAAGCTACGAACGGTAACCAGTCATATTGATGTTAGAATAGGAAGAAAACAAAACAACAGGAAGAATATCACCACACGAAACAAGGAACAGAAACTGCAAAAAATATCATAAACTTCCCCCTCGCCCCATAAAAGTGATGGCACCAACCTCGGCTGACACTACACTAAATAGTTGTGAAGGGTCCAGGAGGATGGGAAGACCTTCACTCGGGAAGTGCGGAGAGTGTTGGGGGCCTTGGGGAGGCTTATTGCTACCCAAATCCCAGGGGAGACCAATAGTCGTTCTAGCGAGAAATCAACGGTAGGCGGCTGTTGCGATACCACAAGGTCGTTTGCGGTGTTGATCGAAAAGAGGTGAAGAGTACTGGAAATATGGATAGGCTTGTTGTCACTCATATTCCAGGGAACGCCACTGGTTGTTGTCGGTGAGCAATGACTGATTATTTTCATGTGTGATGACTCTTAGTGAGCGGAAATAATAATAATAATAATAATAATAATAATAATAATAATAATAATAATAATAATAATAATAATAATAATAATAATAATAATAATGGAAATTGTGTATCTGTCTATATTTTTAATTTTAATCGTTCTCTTTTTATATCTACTTGAAGCCAGAACTATATTATTAGTTTTGATCGCTCTCTTTTTATATCTACTTATCAGCTCCTATATATACCTATTCCAGAACTTTCCAAAACATCATGCGTCTTTCAAATTTACATAATTAATTTGTTTTAAAGCTTCTAATAAATTATATTCGCAAATATACACTCACGATTGTTTTGTTTTTCATATTTCCAGATCTATTTAAAATATTTTCCTCGATAATAATCTTAATACAAATTATAAATAGAATTAATTAAATACATTGTTTTTTAATCTATATTATTGAGTTATGTAATTAAATTAGATGGTAATGGAATATGATGGAACAGCCGGAAGCCATTCCAACATTCGGTTACCCACCCTCTGATTATTGGAACGCACAGAAAGTTATATTTCGAGAAAGAGAGAGAGAGCAAGAGAGAGAGAGGGCAATTAAATAAAACAACTAGCAAAAATATGCGACCGGACGGAGTATATATTTGCTAGTAATAATAATAATAATAATAATAATAATAATAATAATAATAATAATAATAATAATAATAATAATAATAATACCTACGTGAAAGGCTAATAATGATAATAATACCTACATGAACCTCTACATGAAAGGCTAGCGCAGAAACTGAGAGAATGTATCCACAAAACAGACGTACCAGAGTGGATGACCAGATGAGGGACAACGCTAATACAAAAAGATGACAAAAAATGAACGATCCCAAGCAACTACAGACCAATAACTTGTTTACCAACAATGTGGAAAATCCTAACGGGACAACTGCGAGAACAAATCTACCACTCCCTGAACAATCGTGGACTGCTCCCCGATGAACAAAAAAGGATGCCGGAAATGGAGAAGCCGAGCGGAGGATCTGTTATACATATATCAAAAGATCCTGAAGGAGGTAAAAGCAGAAAAAAGAACATATCCATAGCATGGATTGACTACAAGAAAGCCTGCGACAGAATCCCTCAAGCATGGATGGTTGAAGGTTTTAAAATGTACAAGATACCCGACAGGATTATTAATCTTATTAAGAAAGCAACGGAAACATGGACACTAGAACTGACAGATTAAGGACAAAACCTGGCTGAGATAAAATACAGAGAGACATCTTCCTAGAAGACTCCCTATCACCACTACTGTTTATCAGAGCCATGATGCCATGAACTACATACTCAGGAAATTTGATGCCGGATACAAGTTTACAAAGACAGAAGAAAGAATAAAACACCTCATGTACACGGACGACCTGAAACTATTCGCAAAAAGCAAAAAAGAATTGGAAACACATGAACACAACCAGAATATCAAGCCAGGATGTTCAAATCGAATTCAGAATGGAAAGGTGTGCACTGCGAAAGATGAAAAAGAGAAACTAGGCGCACGGGATAGCTATAAATATTTTGTTATGGAAGCAGACACCATTAAATCTACAGAAATAAAAGAGGAGATTAGAAAAGAATATTTACGAAGAACAAGAAAACTCTTGGAAACGAAATTATATATCAGAAATCTAGTAAAAGGTATAAACACCTGGGCAGTATCACTAATAAGATACTCTGGCCCATTCATAGGCTGGAATAAAGAAGAACTCAGGCACTTTGACAAGAAGACTAGAACATTAATGGCCATGCACAACGTACTACATCCAAAAGAAACGAAGGGGGAAGAGGAATGGTAAGTATAGCAAACTGTGTGGAAGACGCAAAAACGGGCTGAAGAAATACATAACTCAGAACATAGAAAGACTAATCACCGCAGTATGAGACGCCGCCGCAATGAATTCTCGGGAAGCACCGAAACCAGAAAGAAAAAGACAAGAAAAGTGGAAAGAAAAACAACTACGTAGACGTTTCATGAGACTGAAAAGAGAAGAGACCCACAAAAATAGCTCGGCATCGCTAAGAAAAAGAAACTAGAACATAGAAACGAAATCTTTACTGACAGCTGTACATAATAATGCGATTAGAAATAACTACATTAAAGCTAAAATAGATCAAACTAAGGAAAACAGTAAATATAGACTGTGTGGACAAAGAAACGAAACAGTAAATAACATAATAAGAGAATGCAGCAAACTAGCGTCAAAAGAATACAAAAACAGACATGATTGTGTGGGGAAAGCAGGGCACTGGGAACTATCCAAACGACTGCATTTCGAAGACGCAAACAAATTGTTAAAAAATAAACAAGAAACAGTACTGGAAAACGAAAAACTCCTCTGGGATATGGAAGTGATAAACTAATACAAGCAAGGAGACCGGATGTCATAATAATCAAAGAAAAATGCTGCCAAGTCGTAGACTTTGCAATACCAGCAGACCACAGGGTGAAGAAGAAGGAGACAGAAAAACGAAGAAAATACACGGAACTCGCCAGTCAATTTAAAGGGATATGGAGTATGAAGAAAGTCAATATAATACCAATAATCGTAGAATCACTAGGAACAGTCCCGAAAAAACCTGCAAATAAGACTGGGAGAAATTAGAATCAAAGGGGAAACTGAGATCATACAACGGATAGCAATGATGAAAACAGTTGAAATCTTAAGGAAAATCCTTGAATGCAGAAACCAACCCACATAAGCTACGAATGCTAATCAGTCACATGGAAGTTGCAATAGGAAGAAAACAAAAACACAGAAAGAACACCACCAAATAAAACCAAGGAACAGAAAATGCAAGAAATTTCATAAACTATCTGAGGCTGGTTGTATTACTTTATTGGGGGGGGTGATAGAACACGCCTCGGCTGATACCACACTAAAAACGTCATGAAGGATCAAGGAGGATGGAAAGGCTGAGAAGGGCGAGCACTCACCAGACCTGAACTAGAAGACTATGACCTTGGGGAGGCTTATTGTCATCCAAATCCTAGAGAAAACCAAAGGTCGTTGCCAGCGAGAAATCGATGGTAACCGTCTGTTGTGATAATGCAAAATCATTTGCAGTAGTTATCGAAAGAGATGGAGAGTGCTGGAATTCTGAGAAAACGTGTTGTTACTCAGACTCCAGGAAACACCACCGGTGATTAACAGTGATCAATCACTGATGATGATCTGTGTGAGAACTCCTAGTGAGTTAACATAATAATAATAATAATAATAATAATAATAATAATAATAATAATAATAATAATAATAATAATAATAATAATAATAATAATAATTAATATTGAACTGAGAAACAGTCACTACTGACGGTCACACAAAACAATGCGATCAGAACAAACTATATAAAAACCAACATACACAAAACTCAGGGAAGCTGTAAGTGTAGATTTTGTTTACAACTATGCGAAACAGTAAATCACATCATAAGTGAATGCACCAAACTTCCTCAGAAATAATGCAAAAACATATTGCGTGCAGACGGAAAGAACTATACAGAGGCCTGCATTTTGAAAATGCAGACAAATGATATACACAAACGGAGACAGTAATGGACAACGAAAATCATATCTTCTGGGACATGCAAGTTTAAATTGACGTATCTAAGCAACGAGACCGGGCGTGATAATAATCAAATAAGAAAATAAACTTCCAAATCGTAGGTTTTGCCGTCCCAGAAATCTATAAAGCAAAGTAAGTGAGGCAAAAAAGAAAAATAAATAAATACGTAGAACATGCCAAAGAGCTGAAAGGAATATTTAACATGAAGAAAATTAATGTAATACCAATATTAGTAGAAGCACTGGGAACATTTTCGAAAAAACTGGAAGAAAAACTGGTAGAAAAATGGAGTCAAAGAGAGGAATGACGCAATACAACGCACGGCGCTAATGAAAACTGCTGAAATGCTGATGAAAACTGCTGAAATGCTGAAAAAAAAACTTTGAATGCGAAAACGAAAAAAAACACATGAACAAGATCGAAAGTTACTCTGGCTGAAACGGTATCTAATTCCCTCCCAGCGCAGGAATATGTGACACAAGGTCGGGAAGGTGGGGAAGAGTCAAGCCAGCGCCGCTAAAGAAGGAGCACTCTGGCCTATCAAAAATAGCCTGAGAAACCCCGTCGGCATTCCCCGGTCAGGGCGCCTCAGGCAGCAAGCAATAAACTCACTCTTCCCCAAAGAGGGAAGGCAATGTCTGGAAGGGGGCACCCTATAGGAAAACCCAGGACTGTATACCTCAGCTCGGCAGATAAAAGGTTACCAAAATGGCCCAGTTTTTGCCGGACTGATTGTCGAGAACGGATCCTCGACTGGTATAACCGCAATCCGACGTCCTCAATCAACCGGAGTTAATGAGAGACTGATCGGGTTAGGGGTGTGCGCAACTCTGGCTGAAACGTTGTGAAATAAACAACAACTAAATAATCAAAATAATCAATCCTTATTTAAAAAATTCCGAAACGCATTTTTTTTTTTTTTTGTTTCAGCATAAAAATATTGGCAGCCATCATACACATGTTTTGTGTGATATATTCATAAATTCTACTGTTAGTTTTCCAATTTCGAAAAGATGTATCGAAGGTTACTGAGGACCTGGGGGCGCCGGGTTCGAATCCAGTTCGTTCCACATAAACAATTTTATCAAAAATCCACACCTGACCTTGTGTCTGACCTCCTGGAAGAGAGGCAAAATAAAATACTTTATTTTTTAAAGAAGTCTTTCAACAAATAAAGACGAAATAAAAATCTCACCATATGAATGTATTTTATTTTATTGTGTTAGTATATCCGCTTTTTTAAATTTTGCCATCTACATTTTGTCGAATCAGAAAGTCTTTGGTTGGAATGAATTGGGTACTAAAGTAGCTGGTGTAGCCTTTACTCCTATTCCTAGTTCCCCTTAACTTTATATGAATGATTTTCCGGAGCACCCTAATAATACTCCAGAGGTTTTCCCATGTACTGTTTGTCTTGCCGCTGAAAACGGTATGAACCCCTAACATCTTATGGAAGTCGCTCCACACAAGGCATGCAGCGACTTGATCTAAGAAGCTACAAAGAACAGCGAATTTATGAAGACCACTAGACCAACAAGTAAAACGAGCCGAAACAAAGGAAGCAGAGAATAAATCAGACAAGTCTGAAGAACGCGTGTGTAAAATGCAGATGGTATTTCAAAAACCCTGTTCAATGAATTGTTAACAATAGATATACATGTTTTTGGTATCACATCCAAAAGAATAAGGTTAGGGTTAGGGTTATCAAATCTAAAAAATAGGGTTGGTATGCCGTAAAATAGACAAATAGGACAAACCATATGGCCATATATCAGCGATCTAAGAAGCTACAAAGAGCAAAGATGATGAACACAATGACAGAAATTGCGTATTGACCTTAGTCTTGAAAAGACCAATGCTATAGATAGGAGGAAAACAGTCAGCAGGAAGAGATTTCCACAAGTCTGCAGTTCTTGGAAAGAAGCTACTGGAATAGGAAGATGTATTATATCGAGATACTTGAACAGCGAATTTATGAAGACCACTAGACCAACAAGTAAAATGAGCTGAAACAAAGGAAGCAGAGAATAAATCAGACAAGTCTTAAGAACGCGTGTGTAAAATGCAGATCGTATTTAGAAAACCCTGTTCAATGAATGTTAGACAGTTAATGTTTCTAAAAAAAATAGGGTTAGGGTTATCAAATCTAAAAAAAATAGGCTTGGTATGCCGTAAAATAGACAAATAGGGCAAACCATATGACCATATATCAGCGATCTTATAAGTGCTGTTCTGGCAGAAAAATGAAATGGGATCAAATTTACGAAGTATTCCTTCAAAACAAAGAATTAGAAGGGGGAAAAAAACAAATTGCTATTTCAGCGTTTGGCTGTAAGTCTCTGAATACAGTGCGTGTGCAGATTTTAAGGGTAAGTATACAGGGGCTCGCTTATGACATGATGTAAATACTCCGGGATCTAGAATTACATGAAGTAAGGCGTGATTTCCCGCTCCTCCCAAAGAAAGAGCGAGTGAAAGAAGGGGAATAAGATGATGGTATGTCTTTTTGACAGACATCAAAACTAACAGTATGAAGTTATTGCAACGTTCAATTGACACTGACTAAACGTTACCTCTACGTATTTGTATGTAAACTTAACACTGCGTGACGACAATCTTATCTCGTAACGTTACAAATACACTGACTTGTAACGATATATTGATATTTTCTTTTGAGACTTCCTGAAACGTGCCTGAACTCTTACCGCGTTACGTTACAAATATGTGGATTCGTGGCGTTACATTTACATTCGATTAGAGACTTACTCCGATCGTGCCGTAACATTGCTGCATAAACTTCACAGCGAAATCGACTTGTAACGTTATCTTAAGATTGTTTTTGCGGCTCTCTAAAACGTTCCCGCGACATTACCTCGAAACAATACAGCTACATCGACTTGTAACGTTATCTTAACATTGCATTTAAGACTCTCCAAAATGTGCCATCGATATTACCTCGTAACGATACAGCTATGTCGGCTTGTAACATTATATTAACATTGCCTTTTTGACTCTCCAAAACGTGCCTATGCCATTACCTCGTAACGAAACAGCAACATCAACTTGTAACGTTATCTTAACACTGCCTGTTAAACTCTTCTAAAAGTACTCGCGACATTACGTGGTTACGATACTGCTACATCGACTTATAACATTATTTTAACATTGCCTTTCAGACTCTCTAAAAAGTTCCTGCAACATTATCTTGTAACAATACAGCTACATCGACTTGTAACGTTATCTCAACATTGCCTTTCAGACTCTTCAAAACTGCCTATGCCATTACCGCGTAACGATACAGCTACATCGACTGGTAACGTTATTTTAACATTGCTTTCCAGGCTCTCCAAAACATGCCCGCAACATAATCTTGTAACGAAACAGCTACATCGACTTATTATGTTTCCATAACATTGCTTTTAAAGCTTTCCAAATCTTGCCCACGACATTACCTCCTAACGATACAGTAACATCGACTAGTAACGTTATATTAACACTATTTTAGACTCTCCAAAACATTACGACGACTTGTAACGTTATCTTAAAACTGTCTTACAGCCTCTCCGAAACGTGCCCATGCCATTACCTCGTAACGATACAGCTACATCGACGTGTAACGTTATCTTAACATTGTCTTTCAGTCTCTCCAAAACGTACACATGCCATTATCTCGTAACGATGCAGCTACATCGACTTGTAACGTTATTATAACATTGCCTTTCAGACACTGCTAAACGTGCCCACGACATAACCACGTAACGATACAACTACGTCGACTTGAAACGTTATTTTAACATTGTTTTTCAGACTCTCCAAAACATTCCCGCGACATTACCTCGTAACGACACAGCTATCTCGAATATAACGTTATCTTGACATTGTCTTTAAGACTTTTCAAAAAGTTCCTGCGACATTACTTTGTAACTATCCAGCTACATAGACTTGTAACGTTATCTTGGCATTGCCTTTCAGACTCTCTAAAAAGTTCCTGCAACATTACTTTGTAACTATCCAGCTACATAGACTTGTAACGTTATCTTGACATTGCCTTTCAGACTCTCCAAAAAGTTCCTGCAACATTACTTTGTAACTATCCAGCTACATAGACTTGTAACGTTATCTTGACATTGCCTTTCAGACTCTCTAAAAGGTTCCTGCAACATTATCTTGTAACTATCCAGCTACATAGACTTGTAACGTTATCTTGACATTGCCTTTCAGACCCTCCAAAAGGTTCCTGCAACATTATCTTGTAACTATCCAGCTACATAGACTTGTAACGTTATCTTGACATTGCCTTTCAGACTCCCTAAAAAGTTCCTGCAACATTACTTTGCAACTATCCAGCTACATAGACTTGTAACGTTATCTTGACATTGCCTTTCAGACTCTCTAAAAAGTTCCTGCAACATTATCTTGTAACTATCCAGCAACATAGACTTGTAACGTTGTATTGACATTGTCTTTCAGACTCTCTAAAAAGTTCCTGTAACCTTATCTTGTAACTAATCAGCTACATAGACTTATAACGTTATCTTGACATTGCCTTTCAGACTCTCCAAAAAGTTTCTGCAACATTACTTTGTAACTATCCAGCTACATAGACTTGTAACGTTATCTTGACATTGCCTTTCAGACTCTCTAAAAGGTTCCTGCAACATTACTTTGTAACTATCCAGCTACATAGACTTGTAACGTTATCTTGACATTGCCTTTCAGACTCTCCAAAAGGTTCCTGCAACATTATCTTGTAACTATCCAGCTCCATAGACTTGTAACGTTATCTTGACATTGCCTTTCAGACTCCCTAAAAAGTTCCTGCAACATTACTTTGCAACTATCCAGCTACATAGACTTGTAACGTTATCTTGACATTGCCTTTCAGACCCTCCAAAAGGTTCCTGCAACATTATCTTGTAACTATCCAGCTACATAGACTTGTAACGTTATCTTGACATTGCCTTTCAGACTCTCTAAAAGGTTCCTGCAACATTACTTTGTAACTATCCAGCTACATAGACTTGTAACGTTATCTTGACATTGCCTTTCAGACTCTCCAAAAAGTTCCTGCAACATTATCTTGTAACTATCCAGCTACATAGACTTGTAACGTTATCTTGACATTGCCTTTCAGACTCTCTAAAAAGTTCCTGCAACATTACTTTGTAACTATCCAGCTACATAGACTTGTAACGTTATCTTGACATTTCCTTTCAGACTCTCCAAAAAGGTCTTGCAGCATTTAATGTTGTCTTAACATTTCTTTTTAGGCTCTCCAAAACGTAACTACAACATTAACTCGATGCAAATTCGTTCACTTGTAACGTTACTTTTTTATTTTCAAATCTCTAAAGGCTTTCTGAAACATTAATTTGTAACGTTTTCTGCTATGTTACATTTCTATTAAGACTTCTGAAAAAGAAATTTTGAACTGAAATAAAATTAATGGAAATGGCGAGGTATACATCTACGAATAATTGAACCGACATTTTAAAAAAAATTGTCGTTGGAATTTTGGAATTTAAAGTTGATATCAAATGGGTTACAGATAAGCAGTTACAAGTCCCAGATATATTGTAGAACGTGCATTCGTTATCTACATTAGTCGTTATCATTTTTTGTAGGAAGTAACATAACGGTTAGAATGTTTGCTAATGGGCCGGGAGACCGGGGGTCAATCTTCGGTCGATTCATACCAAAAATGTCTCCTTGCTAAACACTCAACTATATAAGGATTAAGGATTAGGGAACAGAACAGTAGCTAATAAAATGGGGGCCTTCAAGTCGCTTTCGACTACGGTCAATCCATTTTGAGTAAACAAAAAATATTCTGGTAGTATTTGACCTTTAGGAAATGTACAGCATTTCGCTGTCATAACTATAAATAAATAGGTTAGAGAGGTGCGGTCAGTACGGCGTGGGAGATAGTTAATTACAAATAGCAAGTCATATAATCCCCCGCCTCCACTATATTTCCTTGATGAGACTTTTTCTTTCTTTTTATTTCGTTCCTACTTTCTATACCGATTTATATGTTTTTTTGTTTTTTTATGATTTACACTTTCCAGTTTGAGACGTTTTCTCTCGTTCTTATGTCGTGTTTTTTAAAGTTAAGTAGCATAAAATCGAAAGTCAATTTTCGGGGTGAAATATGTATAAATTGTGTGTAGAAAATATAAAATTAGAAACTTTAATAACTACATAGACGTTTATATGTAGCTTAGTTTTCATAAGTATTGTATGTATATATATATATATACACACACACACATATATATATATATATATATATATATATATATATATATATATATATATATATATATATATATATATATCCGTTGGGCTACTTATAAAGCATCGACAACTGAAAATTATAAAATCAGATTGAAAACCAGATACTTGATGCGAGTTTTTTTTTAATAAATGAAACATTTATTTATTTTTTTTATTTAAATCATATATTTCGACATAAACATGTCATCTTCAGTGTTTACAGACATTTTTTTCTTTTTTTTTTCATTGTCGAGATCTCCCTATAGGCGACGCCGATGAGAAATCACGAAATCTCCCGATGGCGACGGAGTGAGTTTCTTTTTTAATCCGAGTAGTGTAGCCTTCACGCTGGCACATGGCCGCTTAATAAATCCGTTGGACTACTTAAAAAGCATTGACAAGTGAAAATTATGAAATCACACAAACACACAAACACACACACACACACACACATATATATATATATATATATATATATATATATATATATATATATATATATATATATATATATATATATGAACGCGAAACAGATATGTATCTATGGATATAAATAAACACATGTATTTATTAATAATTATTATTAAGCTCCAAATACGTTAAACCGTTTCGAGAGTAAATAAACTGATAATCTATAAATATTAGCCACGTTACATGATTCTTGCACTTGTGATATAGAATCCTATATTAGAATCACACTACTTGTGTTTGCATTAATAATACAAGGCATTTCTCTCGTGTTAATAGCGTGATCAGGTCGGCGGCTAAGTGGTTACGATACCAACGTCCATAATACGTGGGATCGAGGTTCGAATCATTCGACCGGCGATGCAGTTAAGTTATTCCACACTGACGAGCGTAAAATAAAAAAAAAACGCGAAATATATATATGTCTATGGATATAAGAAATGTTTATTAATAATTATATATATAGTATACATTTTTATTTATACAAAAATTATTGGTTACATATGTTCATACATGCTTCAGTTGTACTCTCCCATAGAAATTGATTTCAATTCCTCGTTTTTGTCTGAAGAAGTTGATTCTCTATGAGAGAGTACAACTGAAACATGTATGCACATATGTAACCAATAATGTTTGTATAAATAAAAATGTATACTAAAGAACAGCTCTACTTGCTATTGTACACTTTTTATAAACACATGTACTATATATATATATATATATATATATATATATATATATATATATATATATATATATATATATAGGCATGCTGATGACGGCTTATAGCCAGAAACGCGCGTCCATGTCTAACTTTCGTGCACGCAAAAAATTAATTTGTAAATTAATTATAAAAATATGTATACAATAAATTGGTTTATAAATTAATTAGTTAATTAAGTTTTAAAAATCTATATACACAATTGACGACTCGTCCAATTAAAGGAGAATTGAAAAAAGGAAAACGCGCTCATTTGTACATTCTTAAATAATAAAAACAAAAAACGCTCAGGGTAACGAAAAATAAAAACGCACCGTAAAAACACCGGTCGCTATCGTCAAAAATAACAAATAATCTACGTAACAGTATAGGCGATAAGAAGCCGTGTACAAATGGGCGGGGCATTCTTGTTTAGTGGTTAGAACGCTAGTCTAAGGTTCGATCCCTTCCCGGGTGGCATGCTGATGACGGCTTATAGCCTGAAACGCGCGTCTATGTCTGCGTTTTTGTGCTCGCAAAAAAATAATTTGCAAATTAATTATACAATAAATTAGTTTATAAATTAATTAATTAAATAAAAAAATCCATCTATATATATATAAATTACATGTACAAAAAATACAATTAGAATCTTAAGCCATTACATTAAATCATAAAATAGAAACTAAGAATTTATAGTCTAATTGTAGACATATACACAAGTATTTGCTTTGCCATTTAAGAGCTGATTAATAAAAAGAAAATGAATTTTTAAAATGAAGAAATAACAAAATAAATCAATTCATAATATAGAAAAAATAAATAACATAACATTAATTAAGAAAATTACCTATGTGTTTGCTCTTACTTCGCGCATAATACATAAGATGAATGTTTTTCTTAATATTTCACATTTAAAAATAAATGTTTTCATTAGTAATTTTACATATCTATGAACATTAATCCGTCATGCATGCGAAACGTGATGTTGAACGATTGCGTTATGCAAAATGCCTTTGAAAAATGCATGTTGCATGACGTCAATAATTTAGATGATGGGTGCAGAGTGTAGTATGTGGGTGGGTGGGTGGGTGTATTTGTGCGTGTGTTTATGTGTGTGCACGTATGTGTGTGTGAGAGAGAGTAAAACTTTGTGAAAGGTCTTAACCAATTTTATAATTAATGTATACCGAGTTCTTTGTAGCTGGAAGTAATTTTTTGTTTCAACGGTCTTTAACCTTACAATAGATATTTTAAAACATCTGCCAAACTTGCAGGGGCACGTTTTCGGGAAATGGCATTCAAATACACATGATATATATATAAATATATATATATATATATATATCAGTGGGGGTAGAAAGTTAGAAAGAGCTGTATGTGTCGTCTATATTCGTAATAAAATAGACTTTTACAAGTCCAGGCGTGTCTACCGGTAACAATAGATGAAAACAATAGCTACCGGTTGAAGTGAGAACTATATATAATTTGAACTTGTATTAAAATGTATAAGGGCATATGGGATAATGGTATGCTTTTGATGATTAGATCTATCGTGAACCTGCAGTAGAGTATTAAGATAAAGAGGATATCCACCGTCTGTTGAGACTGAAAGGAGGCCTTTTAATTAATATCAACCAAATCTCGAGTGAAGATATCTTGTTCTTTATAGCATGTCATTGTATCGAGATGATGAACAAAGCCAGGGGGCTTCTCTACCTGATCCAGGGATCCTTTCTAAGCTTAACAGCAAACGCTATCAAAGTGTAGTATCTGTTCCGATGGATACTGCACCCTATAGACTGGTATTGTCTTGGCCTTCGGGGCTTGATTTACGCCGGTCTATGGGATTGTCCTGTGCAGTTCTAGGAGGTCCACCCTCCCAGGCTTTGCCTCCCCTCTTTGGGGAGGAATAAGTTAATTGCTTACTGCTTGAGGCGCCCCTACCGCGGAATGCCGACGGGGCTGCCCAGGCAATTTTTGATGGTCAGAGTGCTCACCTCTCGGGCGCTGGCTTTTCAACCCCCACTTTCCGACCCGAGCTTGGGTCACATCTTACTTGTGGGAGTAGGATAAAAACTGGCCTTGTGCCTAACTCCTGGAGAGGAGTAAATTACGCAGACGCTTTTCATAAACATAACTCTAGTATAGACCATTGTTGAGTACACCAACTAAGCATCAAATCCTTCAAAATGACATTGTGTATTTGGAGCATCTTAAATGGTTAGCAACAACGATGGTGACCGTATTCTCCACGCTTACCTATGAAGAATGACTTCAAAGACTAAATCTGTTCTCACGTGGGTTTCAAAATTACCAACCACTTTTGTCTTGACATAGGAACCTGAAATCTTATGGTAATAATGTCCTACCAATGCAGGGTTTCTTATATGAAATAGCCACAAAATGTGCTCACTTTTAGTTTTGATTCTATCTAAAGAATGGTGAAAGCACACAAAATTATATCATGGTAGTCTACCTTATTACGTCACTACATGGACTCTTCCCGACACTATAAATAGTTATAATAGTGGTAACAGGGAAAGTTGCTATAACCAATCTAGAAACAGTCTCTGGCAAGACATTACTTTTTTCTTTTTTTTTCATGAATATTTTTGTTAACTACCACATTGTTGTCTTATTTCTTCTCGGCTCTTTACGGTCACAATGCTTATTTTCAACAGTGAATCAAAATTCCTACTTCCAATTAAAATAAACACCTTTCTAAACCCATAACTTCAGTCATGTACGCTGTAATTTTGTATAGCTTTTCGTATTTTTTTTTTGTTTTAAAAAACAAACACATATATATATGAGTTTGAATTACCTAACAGACACTATCTTTGAATGTCTTAGGTCTCTCTCGACAAGGGTTTGTCAGAATAACCTGACATGATGGTTACTTAACTCTACAAGTAAACCCTGACCAAATATTCAAAATAACATGATATTCGTAACCCCAAAAAGATCCTCTCGGCACAGCTATACACTGGCTCATACGAGGAATGATATACCATCTCTTAGTAATGTTACCTCAAGTTACAACACTTAGATACTCCACCAGACTAGATAAATTATTGTCCGGGAATCCGGTAGGATTAAAAAGCCACAAGACAGATATTCTATAAAATAGTTAACTGGTCAGTTGCGGATAAGAAAATTAATGTTCTGAATATCTTTACTGACTCAACGTTAGAGAGGTAATGGAGAACTTTTGTTGAGCACTCGGATATCTATGTATCTCATGTAGAGATTAAGTGTTATCCCCAGTAAGGGTCCTTTAATTTCTGAGACTTACACTGAAATAAAATGAATATATATATATATATATATATATATATATATATATACAATAATTTTTTTTTTTTAATAAATATTAAATATATATATATATATATATATATATATATATATATATATATATATATATATATATATATTCCTCCCACAAGGTAAGATATGACACAAGGTCGGGAAAGTGGGATTTGAAAAGCCAGCGCCCGAGAAGGTGATCACTCTGGCCTACACAAAATGGCTGGTCAGCTCCGTCGGCATTCCCCGGTAGGGGCGCCTCAGGCAGTAAGCTATAAACTTACTCCTCCCCAAAGAGGGAAGACAAAGCCTGGGAGAGTGGACCTCCTAGAACTGCACAGGACAAAACCATAGACCGGCGGAAATCAAACCCCGAAGGCCAAGACGATACCGGTCTATTTGGTGCAGCATCCATCGGAACAGATACTACACTTTGATATTGGCCAAAAGGCCAAGAAACGCTATATATATATATTCATTTTACTTCAGTATATATATATATATATATATATATATATATATATATATATATATATATATATATATATATATATATATAAGAGCCAATCTAATTTTTATATATATTCATTCTGTAGTTTTCGATAGTTTTCGTCCTACAAACTGTATTCCGATTCTTCAGTTTCTATTATGGAAGCTTGGACTACATTTTTAACAACAAAATATTTTTTTCTTGTTCAATTTCTTTGAAAATAAATGTTATCCCGTTCGGAATTATTTTAAAATGGTGACACTTTTCAATAACAACCAATAGCGCAAAAGAAGCAGCTACCGCCGTTATTAAGACTTAGCTTAATAAAATATCGAACCTCCAGTACAAAGCTCATTTGGTACAGGAGCAGGCTGAACATCTTAATGTTTAGTTTTCGATCTCAAGTCTCGGCTTCCGCTTTTTCTGCTTTTTTGAATTTTCTCACTTTTTGGAAAATCCATTCCATAATATTAATACATTGATTACTTTAAACATTAATACAACAGCGTAAATCACTAAAACCAATGCATTTCCGGGGCTTTTTTATAATAAAAGGTACAACTATTTAATATTTTATATTTAGATGACTTGTTATCCGTCAACAAATGAAATTCATAATGTCATAACTAAACAAAACTGTAATAATTAAATTTAACTTTCACAATTAAATTTACAAACAGAAAAATAACACTTTTCCAAAATAAATTGGCTCACTTAAAATTTAAGCGCTTCATTTTGTGCAAAGACATTACTATATTTTGTAGGATCAATGTAACCAGAATAAAAACACTTAACTGAATTTTGCTGTTTTCATTGTTTTTATTACTTATAAATACGCAAAACTATTTGAAACAAGAAACTGGAACAGGATTTTTTTCTATGCTCTTTTTTGTTTTTTAATCTATTCTTTTTATGTTACTTCAATCAATCAATTTTCACAAATATAGATATTTTCTTACGATAAAATAAAATGAAATCATAAAGAGGCGCAACGAGTAAAACAAAAATAAAAGTAAAAAGACTCTCGCGCTGTAGAGACGAAGTTTACCTTGCGATGCCAAAATGAAATTGCTTAAACTCGTCTCTTCACAAACGTCTCGACGCGCGCATGCGCTTGAATTAATAAAAACAAATAAAAAGATTTTAAGCGAATCAGATGCATTTCTCTGGAGTTTTCAAATTTGCCGTTTTGATCTACCCGGAATACATATAAAGCCAGATTTCTCCTTCAACAAGAATGTTTAGCTAAAATCCACGACAGAGCTAACATCGATATTTCTCCACCCCTTTTCCCTCTGTTGGGCCTTGGGGAAGCTGAGATGCCCTTTCTAAACTCACGTGACATTTAAATATTTAACAGTAAACCCATTTTACAATTTACTGTCTTTATATCTAAATTTTGAAATATAAATGAATTGATCTGAGATTTACTGTCTCTTGTCATTTTTTAAATTTTTTTTTATTCCACCTTCCGGTTTTTCAACATTGCATTGCTTCTGCCTCGGAATTCTCACCATCATATTTTTTTTAGATTTCAGCCTCGTAAATTATTTAATGGGGTAAAAATAATCCGCTAAGTAGAGGAAGCTAGCAGATAATCAACTACTCATTTAAGAAAAACGAATGAGATCGATTCATCACCGAATATTGGTGGTTGTTTTCACTGATTGTTAAAAATTAAATGTAACCCATTTTAAAATATTTTCTTCCAAAATCGAATATAACTTCATAAATAGACTGTTGAAGTCATTGACTCAAAATGTTTTAAAACTTTTTATTTGCATTTTTTTTATTTTAATGTAATTTGAATACACGTCTAATTGTTGCATCAAATTGTATTTAACTTATGAAATGGTGTTTATTGAATTCATAGTGCCATCTCAGATTATGTTTATACGAACGTTTACATGGAGTAAAAACTAGAACGAAAAATACTTGATTTGGGATTCGACTCTAGCGTTCACACCATCCTTAGCACAATTCTGTAGCATCGTTTTGACAAATAGGGTCCAGCTTGATCTATCGGACTCTTCTATGTCGGAATGAGGTATAGTCTTGCTTGGTCCTAGGGGGGTGCACCCTCCCAGGCGTTATATCTTCTTTCAAGTGGTAGTTGGTTTATTGGAGCCCTACAAAATAAATGCTGACGGGTCTGTTCTCGGCTAATTTTATACCTCACTAGAATGTCCGTTCAGGGGAGCTGGTTTTCACCACCTTCCGGCCTTGTGCCACCTTTTGCTGTGACGGAAAGCAATTAAACATTGTCTTAAGATGCGTCCATTCAATCAGGGCGTTTAATGAAAAAAATGCTATATAAACCTTAAGCGTGACAGACAAACGGAAATTCTATTTTAAACGTACGCGTGACAGACCAACGAAAATTCTATTTAAAACTTAGCATAACAGACCAACGAAAGTTATATTTAAAACTTAAGCGTCACAGACCAACGAAAATGCTATTTAAAACTAAAGAATAATAGACCAACTAAAATGCTATTTCAAACATAAACATTACATTCTGACGAAAATGCTATTTCAAACTTAAGCCTGACAGACCAACAAAAATTCTATTTAAAACTTAAGCATAACAGACCAACAAAAATTCTATTTAAAACTGAAGCGTTACAGTCAAACGAAAATACTATTTTAAATTTAAGCGTAACAGATCGACGAAAATGCACGTGACAGACCAATGAAAATGCTATTTCAAACTACAACATGACAGACCAATGAAAATGCTATTTAAAACTTAAGCGTGGGAGAACGACTAAAATACTATTGTAAACATACGCTTGTCAAACCAATGAAAATGCTATCTAAACTTGGGCGTGACAGACAAACGAATATACTATTGGAAAATTAAGCGTCACGGATCGATGGAAATACTATTTTAAACATACGTGTCACCGACTAACGAAAATTCTATTTATAACTTAAACGTTACAGACCGACAAAAATACTATTTTAAATTAAAGCGTGACCGATCGACGAAAATCCTATTTTAAACATACGCGTAACAGACCAATGAAAATGCTAGGAAAATAGTAGTTTAAACATACACGTGACAATTCAGTAAAAAAAATGCTATTTTAAACATAAGCGTCACAGATAAAACGAAAATCATATTTAAAACTTAAGCGTGATAAACAGACGAAAATACAATTTAAAACTTAAACGTAACAGACTGACGAAAATACTATTTAAAACCTACGTGTGACAGACAAACAAAAATGCAATTTAAAACTTGATCGTGAAACCAAAATACTATTTTAAACATATGCGTAGCAGACCGACGAAAATATTATTTAAAATTTAACCGTGACAGATCGATGAAAATGCTATTTTTAAATATACGCACGACAAACATACGATCATGCGATTTCAAATGCAAGCGTGACACATTGTCGAAAATGTTATTTTAGACATAACTGTGGCAAACCAAAGAAAATTCTATTTAAAACTTAAGCATGATAAATCGAAAGAAATGCTACTTTAAACTTACGCGTGACAGAAGTACAAAAGTGTTATTTTAAACGTAAGCATGACAGACCGATGAAAATGCTATTTAACACTTGAATTGCAGAGTCCGGTGCTGGTGATATTATTTTAAACCTAAGTGTGACAGACCGACGTAAATCTAATTTCAAACATAAAAATGACAGATCGACGAAAATGCTATGTAAACTTAAGCGTGACAGACTAACGAAAATGCTATTCAAAACGTAAGCATTACAGACTGAGGAAAATGTTATTTAAAATTTAAATGTGAACGACATACGAAATGGTATTTCAAACATAAGCGTGACAGACCAACTTATGGACAGAGTTTCTTAAAGTTATGTTTGGACGCATCTAAATATTCATTTGGACTTTCAATCTACGCGTTTAACGATGAAAATGTTATTTTAAACTGAAGCGTGACAGACTGATAGACGCGTGATAGACCGACTGGAGGACAGAAGTTCTTGTAAAGATGCTGTGGACGTATCTAAAAAGTTAGAGAAGTTTTATAGTTTTTTTGTTTTTTATTCGGAGATGGAGAGGCGGGAAAATAGCGCGCGTAAATGCAAATTCCTTGCTCCGTCTGTGGAATCGGATTGTTTTCGGCGTCCAGTCGTCATCCGATGCGTGTGTGCTTCGCGTGACCCACGGGTTGGGCTTGTTTAATAAGAAGCCTCTCCGGATCGGCCTCCCCTCCATTAGTGCTGCCGACGCTGCTGGTTTCTTTTGGGGTAAAAGGCGCGGGTACCAACACACAGACACACAGTGGAGAAGCAGCTAAAGGCGTCGAAAAGCGCAAGAATGACACGCAAACAGGTTGCCGCTTGCCTCGTTTCAGAGGTCCTACCACCAATCCCACACCAACCGGGACCCCACCGGGACCCCACTCTAACCCACCTTTCCGACCGAGACAACAAACACAGTCAACAGAGGCAATCTTTCTTTCTTTTTTTAAATTTCTTTACGTATTTTTTTCGTTCGCTTTACTTTGTGGTCGGTTCTTTTTGTAGTTGATATAGGCGTTCTCCACTCGCTCGCTTTTAGCAGCGATCTTATGCCTGGCTCCAGATTGCTTGGGATAAAAAATTGAAGTGACAGAGATGAGGAAAGAAAGGAGGAATAAAATATAATTAATGAAGAATTAAGTACATAAACAAACCAGGAAGGAAGAAAAGAAGGAAAAAAGTAAATATAGAAAGAAAGAAAGAAACAAATAAAAATAAGGAGGAAGAGTAAGAAAGAATAAGAATAAATAAAAAAGACAGAAGGAATAAAATTAAAAAAGGAAATAAAGAAAGAAAGAATCAGAGAAGATAGAACTGAACAAGGAAGGGAAATAAGAAAGAAACGGGGAAGGAAGAAAAGATGAAAGTGAAGAGAGAAAAGGAGAAAGTAAGAAAGAAATAATTAAATAAAAAAGGAAAAAAAGAAAATAAAGTATTGAATCAAAAAAGAAAAGGAAAGAAGAGGAGAATAAAACAATGAAGTGGGAAATAAATACAGAAAGAAAGGACGGAAGAAAGAAAAAATCAAACAAGAAAGGGGAAAGAAACAGATAAAAAACGAAAGGAATAAATAAGAAAAAAGAAGAAAAGAATCAAACAAAGAAAAAAGAAGGAAAAAATGGATCAAACAAGAAAGGGAAGAAGAAAATGACAGAAAGAAAGAAAGGTGAAAGAAAGAAAAACAACAAAGAAGAAAAAAAGATAGAAAGAAAAGAAGAAATAATTAAAGAAAGAAGGAAAGAAAGAAACACAGACTGAAAAGGTAAAGAAAAAAAAAACAAATCAAACAATGGTCGAATGAAATAAAATAAAGAAAATTAACGACAAAATATATTTTACAAGCATTATAAAAATGTTATCAAATATATACTTCTTTTGAATTCAGTTCGAATTGTCATATAGATTCCCGAGTTTGACATAAAGATTCACAAGTTCAAAAAGACGCACCCGCACCTGGAGAAGATTGAAGGTTATATGGCCGGGGGTCGTTTCTTGGACTAAGGGTTAAACCCCTGTGGGATGTCCCCCGACCAAAGGTTGTGGGAAGGATGCCTTTATAGCAGCATGTCATTCCCACTGTTCGATGTGGCCCTACCACGTGTGGATTGTTCCAAGTGGCCCGACCACGTGTGAATATAATTAATAGAATAAAACAAACAAATGAAAGAAAGAGAACATTATTATAATATCTGAAATTATATTCGACAGAAAGCGAAGGAATAATAAAGCTAACACACAACAAATGGTATTTTGTAAAATCAATAATTAGAGTAAAACATTTATATTAAAACAAAACAATTTATTTGACTAAGACATTTTGTATGGCTATCAGTTACAGAGTTCCTTTTTAAGGAGTGAAAAAGTTCCATTTGTACGAACGTGTACGAGTGAAATGTTCGGTTTGTTTAAGCCCATGTTTGTTTGTATTCGTATATGCGAGCGTGTTTGATGTAAAGTGATTTTTGTGGCAATTGTAATGGGTATGTGTGCTTGAGGAAAAGTTCATTATTCGTGGTAGGAATTAAAAGAGATTATCTACATCGGCCGAAACATTGCGAATATAACAACCAAAATGAGAATAGTAGTCCGAATAATGAAAATGATACAAATTATAAATCTTCATCTCAATTTATCTCAAGTAATATTCAGGTAGTTTCTGATGCTTTTAACATCGTACCGAGTAAACACTCATTGATCTCAGCAATGAGTGTAAAGCTGTGCAAGCTGGATTCGATTGATAAACCATTATGCACAAACATTTCCTCATTTAGAATGCATCAACATTAATAGTTTAGTACCGAGTCTAAACAAATAGAATTTCCTCTGTTGGAATGTAAAAGGACCGAGACATCTAAATAAATGAATAAACGCGAAACCTTTTTGCATTCATGACTCCTAGATTACTTTCAAAACGGGTTAAGGCTATTTGAATTAATAAGACAAGATAATATTTTAAAATACTGTATATCTATATAATACTAAAAGTCTATTGTTCTTGTATGTTTGCAATCAGCTTTCAGCTTTCCGGTTTTCAACATCCGGTTTCGCATGCGTAAATAGCATCGTCTTCAATCTGTTATTCCAATTCCGTTATTCTCTATTATGATTAACGAACGCATGAAATTTTTGATTCTGGAAATTTTTAAACAATTTCATTTAATTTCATCAAATAGTTTATTTGTTTTCTTCACGGCTAAAAACATTCAACGGGAGGACTTCGTAAAGTCTGTCGCAGTTTCAAAAAAACTCCTCCCTTTTAAAAAACAAAAACAAACAAACAAAAAAACAACACTCATTATTAATATCAGCCATACTAGCGGTAGGTGAACGAAACCACCTCCCACTTTCCCTCTCATAGATTTCACCACTCCTACTCCCTCTGTTTTCGTTACGTACGCGAGAAAGCGAGCTGTACCCCCTTCCTTTCTCAAATCGCCCTAACCAACCACTTATAATTCAGTAACTGTAATTTAAAAAAAAAACAATTATAATAAACAGAACGACTCATAGAAATCTATCTATATTCTTTTTTCATTTTAATATACTTTCATAGAAATGCTTCTGTTATGTAAAAAAAAACTATTTTCTTTATGCCACAAGTGTCACGCTCATACATGAATTCCATAGCTAATATAACAAACTGACCCAACGGGTCACGGGTGGTCTAGTATATAATAAAGACGAAAGGCACAAATAACTCTTTTCATACCTAATTTGCATAACTATTTTAAAAACAGTTCATAATTAATTGATGTTGTGTGTTTTTCTTTCGTAATTTCATCGTCTATTTTATCCATATATATGCAATATTTTTGTCGATATTAACAGTAATTAAGTGAATAATTTTAATACGAAAAGGATAATTTATAAAACTTTTCTTAAAATATCAGCTGATTTTCAGGGGAAGTAATTTGAGCTAAACTTGATAGAAAGATATACGCGGCATAAGAGTTCTAAAAAGGGAAATAATGACAGACTGATCCCCCCCACCACCACCACAACCACTCTCTCTCTCTCTCTCTCTCTCTCTCTCTCTCTCTCTCTCTCTTTCTCTGTCTCCCGTTAACGACGCCAAATAGAGAAGGGTGTCTGACTGCTACCGTTAGCGATCGACGCCACTTTTTTTTTTTTTATTGTTTTTAATAAGTCAAAATAAAGAACACACACACACATATACACATACACACACACAAAGGACGCACGCGCACGCATGTACACACAGGAAATTGATTTCCTCTTTCTGTTCATTTCGGTTTTATTTAAAAGATCGAAGTCACCAAAATGTTAATATTTATTTGTATGAATAAATATTGAGGTTTATCTATTTATATTAATAAATGCGTTGTTATAACAATCTTATAAATGAAATGCTTCATATTTAATATTTTGGTTTCAAGTATTTCAAATAGCGAAATTTGCGAATCGATAGCGAGCTGGCAAAGTCAGCTAGTATTCAATATGATTGTTCAGGCAGATCACGTGGTAGGTTAGGGAAAAGGAGTGTTTAAATAGTAAGTTAGTTAACGCAGCTGGCGCTAAATGAGGCGGGCTTACAGTTGCCTCATGGGGACTCCATTCCCCACGGCCATCTAGAAAAAAAATACTAAACAGCGAAAGGTTCTAGAACGTATGAATGTGTGTGCGTTACTACTTGGCCTTTTCGCTAAGATCAAAGTGTAGTATCTGTTCCGATGGATACTACACCCCATAAACTGGTATTGTCTTGGCCTTCGGGGCTTGATTTACGCCGGTCTATGGGTCGGTCCTGTGCAGTTCTAGGAGGTTGACCCTCCAAGGCTTGGCCTCCCCTATTTGGGGAGGAGTAAGTTTATTGCTTACCGCCTGGGGCGCCCCTATCGGGGAATGCCGACGGGGCTGCCCAGGCAATTTTTAATGGCCAGAGTGCTCACTTTCTCTGGCGCTGGCTTTTCAAACCCCACTTTCCCGACCCGACCTTGGGTCACATCTTACCTCGTGGGAGTAAGATAAAACTGGCCTTGTGCCTAACCTCCTGGAGAGGAGGTAAATAAATACTCTTTGAGATTACGCGGGACGTTCAAAAAATTATAAGCCTTGTTCAGAAGAAAAAGTCATAGCTGAACATCTTTGTAGTTACACCGCTAACACTTTTAGAAAAGCTAATATCGATTTCTGTGCTCATAAAGTGTTCAAAGTGAGACCTGTACAAAGATGCGAGGTGTGCGACAAATCTAAACATTGAGAAAACAGTAATCTTAAGGTATCTGCAAAAGAAACGTATGATACCCAAGAAAATACATGAACACGTGATACAGATACTGTATGAGGACTCTGTTCAACTGTGAAGAAGTGGACTGTGGAATTCAAAAGAGTCATAAAAAGCACAGAAGATAATAAACCTCAACAACTAAGGAACAAGTTGATCCCATGTCTACCGTCTTAATGACCGGCAGATAGCTAAACATTCATATAAGTTAGTTCTAATTTGGTCCACACTGTTTTAACGTCGACTTTGGCACTAGCAAGCTGTCTGCAAGTTAAATTCCAAGAATTCGAACAAAAATGCACAAACGGAAAAGGGTCGACATTTCATGACAATTATATAGAAATAGCAAGGGCCAGCAAATGTTGTTTAGAAATATCGACTCTCGTTTGGACAATATCGGAATTAGCAGCTTCTGTAAAACAATCAGAAACACCGAAATATTAACCTCCGCATGTTAAAATATTTCGCGCGTAATATAAAAAATAACAAATACAACAGCGTTCTCTCTCTGTACAAGTTTGGCCGAATGGAACATGACAAACGCAACAAAAACTACGGCAAACTATTGAACACACAGCAACAGCATATACACCCTGCTAACTGAACTCACTTTCGCATATACTCTCACGCTGAATATACAAAGGCAAACATACATGCACACACTGTCTACTAGTGTACTGAACTTACACACTATCAAACGCAAACTCATCGACAGTCTACTAATCTTCTTACAAACTTACTGATTTCTTAATTTGGAAGTTCTAAGATACTCAGAAATGATTCACGCGACCATAGTCGGGGTTACCAAAACATTTCCTATTTATTAGTGTACTGAGGGCGCAACTCCTTTGCCGTGATTACTCCACTTACTCTTGATCCTTTTCCTTATAATGCTGAGTGTAAACATGCAAGGGGGCATCAAGTACCAATCTTTTAGTCTTTGGTATGACTCGACCGAGATTCGAACCAGGGTCTCTTAGCCCATTAGCGAACACTATTATGATAAATGGACCGGTAATTAACTACTAACTCTTTATTATTGGTTTTCTTAACAAGTTGTCAATAAAAATACAAATATTTTTGTATGGATAGACTTTGTCATTCATTCGTTTCATATTGCCTTTTACTCTACACTTCTCACTCGTTCGTCGCTAAAACTTTCCTGACACTTTGTGCGTAAGATGAAAACTAAGTTCACCACTTCGATCCTGAATCAGAAGTTCACAAGTAAAAGTGGAAACATTTTGGTTCACAATCCAGAAGAAGTTCAAGCAGGCAAGGTGATGGCTTTCGTTCTTTGGAATTCTGAACGTGTAATAATGATAAGCTCAATTATTGCATCTGGATCAAGAAAACTGAAAGTTGAAACACAGATATAAGGTAAACGCAGTCGTGGGCTTCGTCCAGGATAATGCGTTCGTTCATACTGTAGCTGAAGAACCCAACTGTGACTTTGAATTTCTACCCCTTACTCACCAACATTAACTCCATCTGACTTCTTCCTGTTTCCTGCGTAGTCGATGTTTTAGAAACAACGAGCATGTGATGTTAATGAGTTTTGGGCTGATGAGGATATTATCTTTTTTATGTGATGAGATTCCAATGATTGAGTATAATTGTAGAGAGTCTATTTATGCCAAGGAAGACTATATTGAAAAATAGTGGGAAAATGCGTTGATATTTTTGAATGACACCCCTATGTCAAATGCGGTAGGCGGAGTTAATAACAAACTCTCACAGCGAACACATATTTCAATACAGTAGTAGATACGATTTCTCACTGAAGAACGCCCCTTTTCTGAGACCTTGTACCGTACTAGAAACAACTATGTTAAAGTTGTGTTATTCAATAAATGGCTAGAGTGCTTGTTTCTCTTCTATTACTGTGGACTTGGTCTTTTCTGGATCTTTAAACCTTTTTTCTTTCTAAATTTGGAACAAGTTTTGAAAATTAAATATATATCTTAAGATATATCTTCTTATTTTTTTATCTCCCTTCCACAGCGGTAAGATGTGGCACAAGGTCGGGAAAGTGGGATTGAAAAGCCAGCGCCATAGAGGAAGAGCAGTCTGGCCTACAAAAAATGCCTGGGTAGTTCGGTGAGTATCCCCCGGTAGGGGCGCCTCGGGCGATTTGCAATAAACTAACCCCTTCTCAAAGGGTGAGAAGGCAAAGCCTGGGAGTGTGGACCTCCTAGAACTGAACAAGACAACCCCTAAGACCTGCGGAACCAAGGTCCGAAAGCCAAGAGGGTACCGGTCTAAGGGGTGTAGTATCCATCGGCTCTTAACATTTCTTAAAACGTTTTCTATTTCAAGTGAGGCATGAACGCTTGCTTTCCCTGGCATAGTAGTTTGGTTTGTCTGTTTTACGTGATATCAACCTTTTGGTTATTTAATGACTAATACAATACCTATTACAAATAATTACTACGCATTACACAAATCACTGTTCCACTCATTGCTGGGTAAGGGGGCCCATACCTTTCTTAATAGTATTAGCGGCGTAAGCGAATGTAATAGACCCGATCGGGTTTTAACTCATCTTAGACGATTCCATCGTCTGTGCTGGTATCCATTAAACCTACGTGCCTCCTCTCTGGTATAATCTCCCATTAACTGATCCATAACATCTTATGGAAAGAAAAAAAAATCAACTTAAATGTATTACGTAAACAGACTTTTATTTTGCGAGAACAGTGTTCGATCCCCGTAAGATGATTGATGTTGCTGTCATCGTTGTTGCTGAGCACAAATCCCACGATAACCGTGCCTCAGGATTGTGTGATCTGCATGAAGTATTCTCCATTGGCCGCAGCTATCAGTCAGACCTTCAATATTGCAAGTTTAACCCCACACATCGGAAGCAGCAAGGCCAAACGGTTGCATACGAAGTCGGGGAAGGTTTCGTCTCTGGAATGGCGGTTGCACATTTCCACAACAGACATTGTTATCTTCACTCCATCGATTTACGATGCCAGACCTTACACCTTATTGCTAGACGCAGAGACAGAAAAGAATCAGAGGACGACGGATCCTAATTTTCTGCGAAACTTCTAATCTTTTAAAAATAGCTATGATTTAAAATTTGAAAAAATTACATTTGCTAAAAAGTATAAAATCCTCAACAGAGCTCTGTTAGCAGAGTTGCGACCCTGGATATCAAACCTGTTTACCGTGGGTGACCCTGCAAAGAAAAGGATGTTCCAGACGGCATAGCTTTTATATTACCACGTGCCACCGCCTCTACCTCGGTGAGGAAAGAGGTGGACTTTAGATAGTGATGTTCTCATTGGAACATCACCAAAGCTAGGGGCAGCTCCCCTCCCACCCCACCCAATCTATGATAAGGGGCTCCGACTTGGAGATTACTCTTTGTAAACAAAGCTACATTATATTTTTGTATGACTCGCCAGTGTTCGCACTAATATTTAGATACAATCATAGCATTACATCAGTAATTAAATTTTTCATCTCTAAATTATTACCATTTCTGATGACCTAAAGAAGACAAAAAAAACATCGTTGACTTGTTATTTAGAGTAAAAGGATTTATTTCCGAATTCATTTCAAGCGGCGGGGTTTGTTTAACTTACTATTTTCTTTCTCGCTTCCACTCGCCACTAGAAATGGCTACGTCCGGAGTCTAGAAAAAAAAACACGTTTTTTACTCGCTAACTTTTGTGTGACGGGACGGATTTATATTTATTTATATACAAATAAATACACATTGGTCTTTATTATAGAGTGAAGGATTATATTTTTTTTTTTTTAGGAAATGTAATTTTTAAATTTTGAATCATAGCGATTGTTAAAAAGGTTGGAAGTTTAATTGAATTTAATTTGGGCTCATATAAACGCGTGTGCGCAGTAACGTTCTTTTTAATATGTTGTTACTGTTAAAAATAGATTGTATACAGACTATCCGGCCTGTGAGCTAAAACCCATGTGTAGTATGCAATTTTTATTTTTGTTCCAATCAAGAGAGCCTTTTTTTAGGGGGGGGGGCTGGATTTTCATCACATTTAAAACCACATTGTGTCCAACATTGTCCTCGTGGGGAGGCAACTAAATAGGGACTGTATATGACTTTTTTATAACGACATTTTAAGTAAAGAGACCTCCAGAGCTTTGCTGAAACGATCCCTTCTGGGGTCTCACAACAACCCCCCCCCCCTCCCTCTATCCCTCTCCTGTCCACAATTCGGAGAGCTCAGAGGTAGGTAGAACCGGCTCTGTGTTGCTCTGTTTAGATTTAATAGATATTTGTTCATCTAACATAAGCAATATTTTAAGGTCTTGGCTCGTTCGACAATGTTTTCGTTTAATTTTTAGTGTTTTTTTTTTTTTTTGTATTTCTGGTTACGTCATGTCATGTCATGTCGTCTGCTTTGTACTCATTTATTCCATCTATCCATTTTCTTATTTATTCTAAATCGCACTTCATTTTGTGCACCGCCCACTTAATGCCAATCTGCATTTCTGCTGCTCGTGCACACTCTTAATAACATCCCTTCTTTCTCTCTCTCTCTCTCTCTCTCTCTCTCTCTCTCTCTCTCGCTCTCTCTATCTATCTATCTCTCTATATATATCTCTCTATCTCTTTCTTACTATATATACATAGTGCAATTCAGTTTTTAGGAGAAATAACAAGAGTGCCCAATTACTTGTGCAATAGCATATATATTTTCATGCAATGGACGCTGTACATTATTTTGATCATATATATATATATATATATATATATATATATATATATATATATATATATATATATATATACTTTTTGTTTCATTTTACTTCAGAAATAACAAGAGTGCCCAATTACTTGTGCAATAGCATATATATTTTCATGCAATGGACGCTGTACATTATTTTGATCATATATATATATATATATATATATATATATATATATATATATATATATATATATATATATATATATATACTTTTTGTTTCATTTTACTTCAGTCGAAGTTCTCAGAAATCAAGAACCCCTTCCTGGGGCTTACACTTGATACCTATATGAGATAAATAGATATTCGAATATTCTATTAAAGTTCTCCTTTACCTCTCAAACGTTGAGTTAGTAAACAAGTTAAGAACATTAATGTTCCTCTCCCCAATTGACCAGTTAACTATGTTATAGCATATCTTTCTTGTGGTCTCTTGGTCTTATCGGATTCCAGGACAAGAGTTCATCTAGTCTGGTGGAGTATCCAGCTGAGCGTTGTTACTTGAAGTAACATTACTTGGAGAAGGTGCTCTATTCCTCGTATGAACCAGTGTGTAGCCGTGTTAAGGGGATCTTATTTGGGATTCGAATACTATGTTATTTTGAATATTTAGTCAGGGTTTACTTGTAGGGTGAAGTATCGTCATGTCAGGTTTTCCTGACAAACCCTTGTACAGAGAGACCGAAGATACTCAAGGATGGTGTCTGTATCTGGTATGTAATATCTGTGTGTGTGAGTTTTGAGATTGAGTTATGTTTAGAAAGAATTTAATTTTACTCACTCTAATTAGCCGTACTTTAAAAGTTTCTGTCGATCACTCTTTCCTCTCTCAGTCTGTCTGTCTGTCTGTCTGTCTCTGTCTCTCTCTCTCTCTCTCTCTCTCTCTCTCTCTCTCTCGTTGGCTGTCTCTCTTCCCCTCTTTCCCTTTCTACCCCACCCCTGTTAACGACGCCGTATTATTTTGTTATTGCTTTTAAATTAATTATTGCTTTTTTGTTGTTTGTTTTTTGTTTGTTTTTTTGTTTCGTTTTATAAAACATTTAAGACCCAAGAGTTATCTCCCTTAAGACATCATATGAACACTTATCTCTCTTGTTCATTAACAATCAAAGCTACTAAAGAAAGGAAAAACTAAAATGATTGAAATATAAATAAAAGAGAATAACGCCACAAGCAGTAATATTGTTTCATCCGTACCTGAGAGGAAAATAGAGAAAAAAAAGATAGAATGGGGAATATAACGGGTAGAAAGCGACTAATTTGAAATTGTGTCGATTTATTTTTTATATATACTTTGCAAACTAACATTTTCTAGATTCAAACTATCTAATCCGAGCTTAATGGGTGAACCAATGTGTCTCATTTTTAGCATTTCTTTATTATGGAAATCGCTCCAGACAAGGCATGAAGCCATTTGATGTAAGGAGCTAAAAAATACTACTTCAAGGTCAAAAACTAGCTATAGCTAACGATAAGTGTTAGATGGATTTATTCCGACCCAGAAAATGGCAATTCTTCCCCCTTTGTCAGAAACGTTGTTCATGGAATGTGAGGACTAAAAGACAAAATAAGGGAAGCGAGAGTTACGAGGATACCGAAAGTAAACCAAAAATTAATTTTCTACTCTTCTTAAGTCACTTTCTACTATCTATCTATATATAATTATTATGTTTTACTGAATATTATTTTTATATCTACGTACATGTTTCATCTTCAGTACGAATCATCAGTCATCATTTATTGTCAACATCTAATGCGTTACTCATGTGGCCACCGTGACAGCCGTATGAATGTGAGAGAAACAAATCCTATTTATTTTAAGAACACAGTTATTCTCAAAAAGTGCTGCATTTCCAAGACAAATAACTTTGGATAGATAGAAACGTTTTTCATATTTCTCTCCAGAAAGCTCGCTCCCAAGGTAACTTGAATGTATATATATATATATATATATATATATATATATATATGTGTGTGTGTGTGTGTGTGTGTGTGTGTGTGTGTGTACCTGATCCCTTACAAATGCTCATTTTCCAAAGGTGCTTATGTTTATCTTTTTCCCCTTTTAAGACACATTCGACCTTGTCTTAACATTTATTTCATCTCTGAATATGATCAGAGATAACCCAGAGTGAAATTACAAGAAATGATTAAATCCGTAGTAGAATGGGGTAAAAATGGATGGTTACATTTAATGCTACCAAGACAAAGCCCCTTTGCTTTAATAATCATAAGAAACCTTTCCAAACAGCCGATTGCTATGGATGATAGAATCCTTCCCAATCGTTCTAACTCCACAGTCTAAAGTCCAGAGATAACATGAATGTGGATAAATACATAGAAGATATTGTCAAGTCTGCTGCACAGAAGGTTAACTCCCTCTACCGGGCTAGAAAACATTACACATCTACCAGTATCCTATACCTCTATAAAGCAACCATTTGCCCGTGCATGGAGTGTTTGTCCACATCTGAGCTGGTGCACCAAACACTCGTTTCTTCATCTTGGACAGCGTACAAAAAAGAATTTCTAACCTCATAGGTCCCGCACCGTCTGCCAAGCTTAACCTCCGTCACATCGCTGCAGAGTTGCATCCCTGTGCCTTATTTACAAATACTTCCACGGAATGTGCTCCGACAACGTAAATATATCTGCAAAATCCCAACCTTTCACTGTAGAGGTCCCTAGATGCCAGGAGATTTTCTACTCCGATACTTGTTTCCCCGGACCGCTTGCCTTTGGAAGTTCCTGTTATATTATGAGAGGCCCTGTATGCCTAAAAGCGTGTAGGTCCACTAGTTTTGATTGTGAGAGGGGTGAACTTTGTTCGAGTTAAGTGCAGGTCGAAATGACATCCATTTTGCAACAAATAGATTTGTTCTCAGAATGAGTAATCCCAAGAAGTTATAACAACTGGTGAAACCTAGCCGACTTCAAAAGTTGAGGTTCAGTAAAGGTCAGGCTAGCTCTGGTGATTATTTGTATGACAGGACAAAGGACGGTGACGTCACTTGTTGTTGTCGAAAACGGGAAATGATCAGTCCGTCATGGGAGATCGAAACGACAAGATCGCCGTGAGAAAAAGCGGACGAAATTGTCCAAAGATGTAGAAAAATAAGTTAAGACTGCGTTTCTAAAAATGAGACAGAAGATCGACATCTCGCCCCGGCTACAGAATTTAGAAGTTAGCAGATAAGACAAGAAGAAAAGAAGCAACATTAGATGACCACTCTCTCCCGAGTAAAAGAATATTCAGACCAATAAATCGTTCACGACTCTCTGAAATTATCGTCGAAGTCTTTTGTTTCCCGTGGGGAGAGTTTTCAGTTTTAGGTGACCAATGCTCCACGCCAGCAAACAGGAGGCCACTAGACGAAGGAAGAAACCCCCACGGCAAAGCTATTAACGATGAAGAGATCCGGCCAAGGTATATTTAATTGACTCGTATCGTTACATTCCTACTTGCTCCCTGTTTCCCAAACTGTACCAACATGCAGAAATTTAAATGTAATGTAAACTAACATCTTGCTAGCCAGATCCCCACTAAAACTGCCACCTATAACCATAGCCCCTTACGCTTTAGTTGCAATTTGACTTGTTTGGGGCGAATAAAAGTTGTTTTTTAAAAAGTATTTTTTAGTTGAGCTGAATTATTTTCAGAGTTGACCTATAAGCTTTTTTAAAAGAGTTCAGTGCGGAGGGATATGAACTAGATATGAACTGGATATGAACTAGATATAAACTGGATAGTTTTACTTCTGATTTTTATGAGATATAAACCTTAAGTAACATTACCCCCTCTTTTCTGATGGGAGGGGGTGCCGCCTGAGGCGCCCTCATTCTCGAGGGAGTACGGATAGGGTAATACAGGTATTTATATTCCTACGTAGAGGGACCCTTTTTTTATATGAAGTCACGATAACCTAAACTGAAACAAGCGTAGATCTGGTCACCCTTTTGAATTAAAATCAGTAAAAAGAGTTGGCCGAAGATTTTTTTCAAATGGTGAACAATATATTATAAGGCCACCAAAAATATACTGAAACAGCTAATATATTGGGGTGTTATATTATAATAGTGTACACCCTCTGTAAAAATGGTGGGGAATATTATGTTTCGCCAGGGTTCGCACTCGCTATTCATAAAGATATATTACTAAATATTCATGGAAAAGCATAGAATGACGTCAGTAATTTAATTTTTCATGTATAAATTATCATTATCAGTTCTGATGACCTAAAGAAAAAAGTCCCACCGTTGACTTTTTATTATGGAGTGCAGAATTTTTTTTCCGAATTCATTTCACGCAGCTAGGTTGTGGTCTTATTTACTATTTGATTTCTCGCTTCCCCTCTCAACTTGAAATGGTTTTGTCCGAAGTTTAGAAAAAGGCACACGTTTTACTCGCTGACTGTTTCGTAACGGGATAGAAGTTCACATGCTTATTTATCTGCAAATAAATAAACACATGTTGCTGGATCTCGGTAGTTACACTGTTCGATCACGTCTGTAATTACGTCATCCGAAAGCGCTACAGCATCGCGCCGATTGAGAGCAAGATGAGGAATCGGAGAGTTCAGATTAGAACTAACGCGAAGAAAAAGAAGAACAAATACGCATTGGTCTTTAGTATAGAGTGGATGGTGTCGCCTACGCTAATCTATGTGTTCGCTGTGTGTTGATTTGATGTTGTAATGAGCGGGTTTAATGAGAATGTCAATCGTCTGTTTAACAACATCCGTTGTTGTTACTTGCGGCATACAAGCAGGCCACGACAATACTTTACCATAGCTATATATTCGTTATTGCTCCGAAATGTTGCTTGCACTTATTAAACGTCCCAAGTGTGCCCTATTACTATAAATATATCCTGAAAGCAAACAAGAAAAATATACGTTGTATATTTCTTTTCCTTTGACATTTATCTCCCTCGTCTGTTTTGGCGCTTCTCGCTGTTGGTGGAGGATGAATGGGGGTGGGGAGTCAATGGTGAAGAGACAGAGAAATGTATATTGTAAATAATCCTGACCACCGAAAGGCGCTGAGTACCTTCGCATTACGACGATCTTGTTGTACATCCTAACTGCGTGGGACGCTCGGAAAATAAAAATTTTAAAAAATTTTTAATTAAAAAAAAAATAAATGAATAAAATAAAATAAAAAATAAAATAAAATAAATAAAAATAAAATAAACAAAATAAAATAAAAAAATTAAAAAAAAATTAAAAAAATAAAAATTATTTACTCCTCCCCAAGAGTTAGGCACAAGGCCAGTTTTAGTTTACTCCCACAAGTAAGATGTGACCCAAGATCGGGTCGAGAAAGTGGGGTTTGAAAAGCCAGCGCTCGAGAGGTGAGCACTCTGGCCATTTAAAAATTGCCTGGGCAGCCCCGTCGGCATTCCCCGGTAGGGGCGCCTCAGACAGTAAGCAATAAACTTACTCCTCCCCAAAGAGGGGAGGCAAAGCCTGGGAGGGTGGACCTCCTAGAACTGCACAGGACAGGCGTACAGTATCCATCGGAACAGATACTACACTTTGATCTTAGCCAAAAGGCCAAGACCGTATAAACCACATTTTTAGAGCTTTCACACGTGTGACCGATGCAAACACATCCTCCACACGCAACGTAATAGAGAAATAAGTGAATGACGCCAGAAGACAGACAAACTTAAAATTAACTTTAAGGGAATCCTAAAAACAAACTTCTCCGCTCGGCACTATTTCAAAACATCTTATTATCGCATAAAACCATTATATGTAAGGTCTTTATTAAAAACAAGTAAGTTAAAGCATGTTGAATAGTGCACGCTAAACGTTGACAAAAAACATTTCGTCTTCTTAAAACTTTCAAGATGGCCGATATAAATAATTCCAAGATGTTGTGAATGGAAATAAGTATAATGCTACAAGGTAGATAACATAGCATAAGACATACAAATAAAAGATGTTTTTTTTTTGGGGGGGGGGGGGGTTGTTCTTATTTGTTTGTTTTTTGTTTGTTTGTTTGTTTTTTGTTGTTCTTTTTTGTTTATTTGTTTTTTGCTGTTTTTATTTTTTTTCGTTTTATAAAAATTAAAGATCCAGGGATTATCTCCCTTAAGACATCATACGAACAGTTATTTCTTTTAGTTTATATCGGCCATATTAAAAGTTCAACATGACGAGATGTTGGGTTTTTTTAGCGCTCGCGTGTACGATTTAACTTAATGATTTTATGCAATAAGTTGTTTTAAAATAGTGTCGATCGGCATTTTTATGATTAATCTAAAGTTACTGTTGACCGGAAGACCGCACCGTCGCTAAGGGTTCCTACACCACCAGCACTCCCCCCACCCCACCCACCTATACACTAGGATACAACTCTTTTTAGACCAAACAATATGTTAAAAAATGTAATCACCGGAAGTCAGAATAAAAATAGTGGAATTCTCCAGTATTCATTCAAATTAATAATTAAATATTTATTTATAAATATTATATATATATATATATATATATATATATATATATATATATATATATATATATATATTTCTGTACGTATAAAATCAATAAAAATATATTAACGGAAAAAAATACGTCATATGAAGTTAAGGGCGACTAATATTGCAATTTTCTGCATCTTAATCACTTAGGAAAGTGAGACAATCGAAATAATAGTAAGCAAAATAACAACGAACGCTACAATCACCAATAAAAATAATTACATAAAAATACATTAATATATATATATATATATATATATATATATATATATATATATATATATATATATATATATATATATATATATATATATATGAATGAATGAATACTGGAAAATTCCACTATTTTTGTATATATATATATATATATATATATATATATATGTGTGTGTGTGTGTGTATGTGTAGTTATATATATATATATATATATATATATATATATATATATATATATATCTTAATCACTTAGGAAAGTGAGACAATCGAAATAATAGTAAGCAAAATAACAACGAACGCTACAATCACCAATAAAAATAATTGCATAAAAATACATTAATATATTTAAACATATATATATATATATATATATATATATATATATGAATGAATACTGGAAAATTCCACTATTTTTGTATATGTATGTATATATATATATATATATATATATATATATATATATATATATATATATATATATATATATATATATATATATCTTAATCACTTAGGAAAGTGAGACAATCGAAATAATAGTAAGCAAAATAACAACGAACGCTACAATCACCAATAAAAATAATTGCATAAAAATACATTAATATATTTAAACATATATATATATATATATATATATATATATATATATATATATATATATATATATGAATGAATACTGGAAAATTCCACTATTTTTGTATATGTATGTATATATATATATATATATATATATATATATATATATATATATATCTTAATCACTTAGGAAAGTGAGATAATCGAAATAATAGTAAGCAAAATAACAACGAACGCTACAATCACCAATAAAAATAATTGCATAAAAATACATTAATATATTTAAACATATATATATATATATATATATATATATATATATATATATATATGAATGAATACTGGAAAATTCCACTATTTTTGTATATGTATGTATATATATATATATATATATATATATATATATATATATATATATATATATATATATATGTGTGTGTGTGTGTGTATGTGTAGTTATATATATATATATATATATATATATATATATATATATATATATATATATACTTATATCAATTTTCTATTATCTTCTCATTTGTCAAATTTTGAAGTTTGGCTACTTCCCCACCAACTTATCTATCTATGTAATTCCTCTGATGATAAGATCCCAATCTTTGAAAAGCCTGGCTTAAGGAAAATAAAAAAATAACTTGCCTTTATTGTTCAGAAAGGACAAAATGTTATCAGTTTGAAAATTATACATCGTGGCGTTACATTAAAGACAAACGTCCAAAAACCAAAATAAAAATTACAGTAGATTTTCTTACTGCTGCTAACAACGAAGCAGTCAGCCATTTTGAAAAACTCAATCTTCAATCAAGAGGTTGGTATACATAAAGTATAGAAGATGTATGCTAAAAAATATATTTTAGCACTCTCAATATATTCCTCTCTCAATTGTTTTCTCCAACTGAAACAATTTACCGTCATTTCTCATTCGATGTTCTTTGTTTTTAATTTATCATTCTGGCGTTTTCTCTTAGAGGGTCAGACGATAAGGCCTTAAGGAAAATTTTAGCATTTTTCTTTTTTATTCCATCCGCCCGTTTCATTGATTAAAATGTTTCCTCTTAAATTTATCTTACCATTTTGTTACAGTCGAAATCTACTTATATGTTTACACACACACACACACACACACATATATATATATATAAAATAAAAATAAAAATAAAATATGAAACTAAAAGTATACTTTTAGAGAATTGAACCTACAGTGAAATGGTTTAAGCTCAATATACGAGATAGAGCAATTATAAAGATAAATGAAGGAAGAGAAATAAAGATGTACGGATGACAAATCTATTTCAACTTCGATTGTTCAATGCAAAGTGTATATATATATATATATATATATATATATATATATATATATATATATATATATATATATATATTATCATTATTATTATTATTATTATTATTATTATTATTATTATTGTTATTATTATTGTTATTATTATTATTATTATTATTATTATTATTATTATTCTAAGCACCTTTCAAGTAAAATTGAAAGTCGAGCACTGTTGGAAAAGTTTTAAAAAAACATTCACCTAAAAGCCTCAATGGCATACCCGACTATGGCGTTGAGTACTATGGAATGTTTAGATATTTATACTCGCAGCTTTCAGTGTAAATCAGGGGGTTTTACCCCGCCGAATAAACCGGTATTGTCCGGGCCTTCGGGTCTGGATTTCGGTTGTCCGTCCTGTGCAGTTCTAGGAGATGCATCCTCCCAGGCTTTGCTTTCTCACCCTTTGAGAAGGGTTTAGTTTATTGCTAATCGCCTGAGGCGCCCCTACCTGGGAATGCCGACGGGACTGCCCAGGCAATTTTTAAACAGCCAGAGTGCTTAAATTCTCGAGCGCTGGTTTTTTTCTCCACTTTCCCGACCTTGTGTCAAATCTTACCTTGTGGGAGGAAGATAAATAGATTCAGTGTAAATATCACTTAATTTCTCCGTTATTACATGGCAATCCCTTGTGGCCTAGTGGGACTGGGTGACGTTTGCAGATTCAAGGTGTCTGTTAACCGAGTTCGCGCCCTATGACCGTCTAAGTTTGTTAATTGCCTGCGTTGATGTGAGCCATAAACTTGAAATGACGTCGTACGTAGGTAAAATATAAAACAATAATTATATATATATATATATATATATATATATATATATATATATATATATATATATATATATATATAGGAGTGTGAAAGTATATGTAAATATATTTTAGCGAAGTATATATGCCCAATAACACAATACAACAATAATTCTATCATTATTTCTATGGAGCATGCTCGTTAAGCCCCTAATCTCTGGTTTCTCCTTATAAGACATTTACAGCAAGAACTGGCTTTTCTACACAACGAAAATTTTAAAAAAACAAAACATGTGTTTTTATCTTTGTGTAAGGCGGAACTTCTACAAACAGCAGAACCTCTTCGCAAAGGCTTCACGCCCGTGGAACACATTACCACGGGTATGCTTCCCTGCAAATTACAACAGGGTCGTCTCCAATGTAAACAGATTCCTGTTATGAATCGTCATAACAAATAATGTGAGCATTGTCCATCTGGTCCATTTTTTCTTAACCCTCTCATAAATTTCTTCATTTCTCAACTTACAATCATTCCATGTCGAGTGGCTTTTGGCCTTAATAAATGCTGAACCATTAGTAAAATAATTTTTAAAATGGCTACTCAGAAGCAAAGTCATGTTTGTTAGCTTAAATGCTATTTGGGTCTGACTTTGAAAATTCGACAAGATAACTTTATATGTTAGATACAAGTTTCCAAATTAAATAGCGATCTTCAAAACTGCAAGTTAGACGCAATTTAAGTGTGGGACAGATTTGTGCATATCCGCAGCCTCCGCTGGTGGATTCAGGAGCTTGATAGCGATGTCTCTGTTCACACGTGTGGCCCGTGAGAACACACGCTTGCTCACGCTCAAGGAGTAATGGTGGAATTTCTTGATGCGTTTAAGTTAAAATCTGGGCAAACTGCGTCATAGAAAAATAACTCGGCGATACCAGCAGAGACACGTATACGACTGGAGTTCCGTATACAGTAAGCATTATAATCTTGATGTATTTCTGTCCCACGCGAGCACAATATTTCCCTCTGTCGCCTGTTCGCGCACCCACACGTATGAACGCGCTCGGCAGACCAGTTATACGCGTACGCACTCACAGCGATTTGCCTGAACTTAAATAAACACGTTCTCTCTCTCTCTCTTACTCTCTCTCTCTCTCTCTCTCTCTCTCTCTCTCTCTCTCTCTCTCGCTCTCGCTTTCGCTCTCTCTCCCTCTTTCTCTCTATCTATCTATCTATATATTTATCTCTTTCATCGGCCTCGCACACGAACGCAGAGAAAAATAGATAAATACGCACACCCCGTTGAAAAAGAGACATGTGTTCTTATCGACGACGCGAGCTCGTCGTTCATCAAGAAGAAGAAGAGGAAAAAGAAGAAGAAGAGGAAGAAGAAGAAGAGGAGGAAAAGGAAGAAGAAGAAGAAGAAGAAAGAAGAAGGTAGTGAAGAAGAAGAAGAAGAAGAAGAAGAAGAAGAAGAAAGCACAGTGCGACGAGCTCTCCCACTTGTTGAAGAAGGGAGAGCTTGCGAACAAATGCGTGCCGCCCTCCTCCGTCGTCTCTCGCTCTTGTTTTTATCAACCACTGCTCTCTCTCTCTCTCCTTCTCTCTCTCTCTCTCCTTCTCTCTCTCTCTCTCTCTCTCTCTCTCTCTCTGCTAACTACCACCAAACCCAGCCCACAACGACCGGCTCCCAATCCGATTTTCTTCTTCAATAGTTGCTGCTGCTACTGTATTTCTGTTAAGTGGGTGACGTCGTCCTGTAAAGCCTCACGAAAAGTACGAGCGAGCGAGGCCCGTGTCTGTCGCGTCACTTCGGAGCTGGTGGGACGGATTGCCTGCCAGAAAGCACGACACCAGCGACATTGGAAACACGTTTTTAAAATATCCGGGAACAGCTACGACCGGCTGCGCACACTGACACTTCACTTATTCTCTGAATGGGTGTGCATGTATATATATAAATATACACGCGCGTGTATATATGTACATGGTATATACACATCGCTTTCGCCACACACAGATATTATTTTTGAATTAAATTCTTGACAACTCAAAATGCACTCGGAAAAGGTTTCTACGGCTACATCGACGTCTTCGAACGAAAGCAGGAAAGTAAGTGATCCACGT
>OY744533.1:80508689-80511189 GCA_963556195.1 Sepiola atlantica
TAATAATAATAATAATAATAACAACAACAACAACAACAATAATAATAACTGCAGAGAGAAAAACAAATAAGTAAATAAACATTAAAACAAAATAACAAGTGTTTCACGGGATACTTGAGTATAAAGTAATGATATCTATATAAAAAAACTGTGTTAACGTTTATTCTTGACAGAACAAGTATGTCGAAATATATATATATATATATATATATATATATATATATATATATATATATATATATATAAAATCGACTTAAACAATTTCTATTCTCTTTAAAGCAACAAAAATATCTATTTAAATATATTTGAATTGATGAAAATATTGCAAATATTTGCGAAAAAAAAAATATAAATTAAAATGTTCCAACGATATGTCAATACACGCACGCACGCACACACTCATATATATATAACAGAAAAAGAAAGACAATTTCTCAAAATCGGGATCGAACCGAATTAAGACAACAGATCTTGAACAAACAAAGGGCTCGATACCCTTTTGTATACAGTGATATCTCAAATAAATGATAATTAATTGTAATGAGCTTACATTTCACTACTTGTATTAACAACTAATTATTGCTATATATCACTTGTTTGTGCGTATTTATGTGTGTGTGTATGTGTGTTTGTGTATGTGTGTATGTGTGTATGTGTGTATGTGTGCGTATGTGTGTGGGTATGTGTCATGGATGGTGGCACCGGTGGGGCAGGGGGGGGGGGCTCAAGCCCTTCCACTTTTTGACTTGGCCCCCCCCCCCCACTTTACGGTCATCAATAATGAAGTTATATATGCATGTGTTTAACCGGGCCCCCTCACTTTTTAGGAGAGCCCCCCCCCCCCACTTTTATAACTGTCCCGCCGGTCATGTGTGTGTATGTGTGTATGTGTGTGTATGTATGTGTGTTGAAGGATCACAGCCAGTTTGGGTTAACTTAAACTCGTTTTCCATGACAGTTCATTTAAATTAAATTACCGTACCTTCTTACGTAAACAATCTGTGCCACAGAAATGTTCCTGTCAACCAACATTTCTATAGAACGGAACTATAGCCTAATTACACACCACATACACACACATACATACACACACACACACACACGTGTGTGTGTTAGGAGTGAGAGAGAGAGAGAGAGGGGAGGGAGAGTAGGGAGGGAATTAACTTTAGTAGGGCAACTCAACAATACAAACGTTAAACATAAATACAGACATATTTGTATTGGTAAACGGCGTATTGTTATCTCGTTTGACATATGCAGTGTAAGGATTCCCGACCGTCGGGTTTCGCCCAAAGATCGAAGATCAGAAATGACGGCACGTTACTGACATTGCACAATTACACACACACACACACACACACACACACACACACACACACACACACATCATTATTATTATTACTAGTCGAAGTAATTGTAGTAGTTGTGGTAATATATATATATATATATATATATATATATATATATATATATATATATAAAATACAGAAATTCAATGTAACATCAGTACCGTCGGTTTCAAAGCGGGAGGTTAATCCCGATTATCGTCAGCTGATAAACATTATAGAAATGGTGGAACTTATTCGGTCACACCTTAGAGCCCTACGTGATCTTAGGCGTGACCGAATAAGTTTCACCATTTCTATAATGTTTATCAGCTGACGATAATCGGGATTAACCTCCCGCTTTGAAACCGACGGTACTGGTGTTACATTGAATTTCTGTATTTTATAAATAAATATTTACGCTCTTAATCCTCTGAAATCTCGGATTTCTTAATTAATCGAGCACTCTGCTGGGTTTTTCCTGCCCTACCACACAGTACTTATATATATATATATATATAAAATATTATTGTATATATATATATATATATATATATATACAATAATATTTTTTAAATAAATATTAAATATTTAAAATATACCTAGAGACATCGATGTTTCATGCTAACGCAATCTTCAGTCTAGGAACTAATTCTCAACGGTCGGTGGGCGCGAACCCCGAACACAAATCGCCACTGATTCGTAGTCGGAAATCTTACCCTCAGGCCATTGCCAACCAGTTATATATGTATGTGTGTGTGTGTGTGTGTGTGTGTGTGTGTGTGTGTGTATATATAAATATATAAAGAGTTAGACTGCAAAACGCGATAAACGCCATTTACAAAATGACGAAACTGTCACTACGAAAAGTGGTCCATGTGAACACTCGACCATACCTCAAAGTAATGTTTTACATAATATGATAACGCCATAATTTCTCTTTGTTTCAATCAAAATAAGCTTGTGGTCAAATGCTACATTTAATATATTCCACTTTTTATTGTTTAAGGTAGCAATTTGAACTAATTGGATATATCGCGTTTTGCAGTCGAACTCTTCATATATATATATATATATATATATATATATATATATATATATATATATATATATATATATTGTCATTGTTATTATAATCTTTGAACTTACGAATAGGGTAATATATGGTGGCTTAA
>OY744533.1:80516189-80518689 GCA_963556195.1 Sepiola atlantica
AGGATCGAAAAAACTAGCTAAGCTTTTGGTAGGCGTAAAAAAAACGCGTGTGGCCACATCGAGCAATTACCATAAAAACAAAGCTTAGCGCGTACGAATCTGGCGTCTTGTCTTTACTTTTATATTTTTCGGAGACATGGACAACATTAAGAACCGGAGAGGTTTCACCAAACATGGCTTAGGAGGATCGTAAACGTTAATTGGCAATCGCAAACACCAGACACAACTGTACTATAGCAAGTTGGTGTGTCAGGCATAGAAATTCACGCTATAAGTAGTCAGATGCGCTGAGTCAGGCAATGCCTAGCCCAGGGCACCTGACTACGTATGCCTAGTGAGTACCTAGCCAGGATGAAAGACAACAGACTCCTTAAAGAACTGTTATATGGTAAACGCCCAGAACAGAAACAAAAGACACGTTTTAAGCAGGGTTGCGTAGTTTGAAGATCTAATCTCTACTCCGACTCCTAGGATTCCAAAAATCCCGACGCTAGCTCCAGACTTTGACCCCTAGAATTCCAAAATATTCGACTCTGACTCCTTATTTGAAAGTCTTCTAATACTCAATCTACCTGTTGATTCTTCGAACATTAAAACATCTGACTCTGACTTCTATCATTCTTACGAGTCCGACCCCGACTCGTTCAAAAAAGTTACAACTCTCTTCGATTCCGACTCTGCAACTCTGGTTTTAAAGCATGTTTTTCTTCTGTAAAGATTATGTGTATCAATGAGTCTGTGAGTGAGTCTGTAGGAAGTAAAACTACTCGACATTTTTTTTATGAAATTTGAAACGAGATTGTAGGCATAAAATGGAGACTGATAGGTTGTGTCGATTCATTTTTAGGGGTGCGAAGGGGGGGGGGGCAGAAACTTCAACGACAATAAATGTACACATGAATTCTAAAGCTACTGAACAGATTTTTATAAGAATTGGAACATAGACAGTAGATGTTATAGGGACAGTAATGAGCTATATTTGATTTATTCTATAGCCAAAACATTCACTTGTCCTTGAAAATAAATTTTCCCATAGATTCAGAAACGATTGTATATATTTTTATGAAAGTTAGAATATAGGGTTAGGGTTAAGGTAAATGTACTCCTTCGTCTCTACTATACTGTTGAATGTGATGTTAACTCCTTGCCCAACCCGGAACATGCCGGGTAACGCTGCTAGCATATATATATATATATATATATATATATATATATATATATATATATATATATTCCCGAAACAGTTTTTCATGGTAAACAACTGATGATCCCTTAAAATAGTGTTAGAAATAAACTAATATAATAACTGTAAAAAATAAATTGACTTACATGAGTGATTTTCCACTGGAAGACTTGGGACTATAAGTTTGTTTTTTTTTCTTTTTTTTTAATATAGTTTTAATGGTTGAGAAACTTCCGAGACTATATGCATATATATATATATATATATATATATATATATATATATATATAAGTATTTTATGTTTTTATTGCTGATGGTAGCGTTTGTTATATTACCATCACCAATAAAAACAATTACATAAAATGTATTAAATATTAAGATGATAAAAACAGTACATATTTCCAGGCAAAGTATCATGGTCCGGAGGTAAAACTACAGACATCAATATCGAAGGTTCGATCCTTGTCTAAGTTAGCCATGCTGATGACGGCTGTAAGCCAGAATCACGTGTCTATGTGTACTTTTATGCACTTAAATTATATATATATATATATATATATATATGTGTGTGTGTACTTTTATGCACTTAAATATATATATATATATATATATATATATATATATATATATATATATATATATATATATATATGCTTTAGCATTAACATGCATTATGATGTGGAATTGAGTTTAATAATCGGTGTTGAAGTATTGTTGAGAAAATGTTTCTTGTGATTTGGTTCAGTTTTAGGTGGAATTTTGAGTTGTTTCCATAATTATATTGTACGTGTTTATTTTGTGTGGCACTTACGAAAATTCTACTTTTATTTTTTTTTAATTTGGTTCTAATGATAGTCAGCATTTATAATGTTTATCATACATTGTATTTAAAGTAACGCTGTCTCGAAACAGCTGTAAACAGCCATAATACCTTGGTATATGCTTTATATTTGGAACTTGATTTGAAAAATGTTTTAAATCGCCGAAATTTCTCACCCCCCTCCCTCTCATTCTCTCTCTCTCTCCCCATATATATATATATATATATATATATATATATATGTGTGTGTGTGTGTGTGTGTGTGTGCGTTGTAAGCATTTATATATATATCATATATTTATATATATATACATATATATATATATATATATATTGTGTATATGTATATATACGTGTGTGTATATATATGTACATATAAATATATATATATATATGTATATATATGTATGTATATGTACATATATATGTATATATATATGTATATATGTATATGTATATATCTATATATATATGTATATATGTATATATATATATAT
>OY744533.1:80523689-80533689 GCA_963556195.1 Sepiola atlantica
TTGATTTGATTGCACCAGGCATCCTGAGGACTCTTCATGTCAAAATCGGTGCAATTATATCCAACATAGCTTTATTATTATTCCATTTTGTACTAGGAGTTGTTACTGCACGAGTAATCGCTTACTGGTAAAAATAGATGGTGTTTCCCTGGTATCTGAGTGATAAAATGTATGCCCAGATGTCCAGCGATCTCCGCCGTTTTAATCTCTGTTGTGTTTTGCGTTCTCGCAACAGCTGTTTACCATTGAATTCTCGCTGTTAAAGGTCGTTAGTTTCTCCGGAATATGAATGGAAATGAGCCTCCTTTGGATTCCAGTAGTCTCCGTGCCCTGCAAGTAGAAGTTTTCATGGTGCTTTTTTCCTTTCGGTTTTTCAATTTTCCTTGACCCTTTCACGGTCATGTTCGGTGTCACCAACCAATGACGATGCTACAGCATCTTTTTAATTTTTTTTTTTTTTCGTTATCTATTTCTTGCGGGGGGGGGGGTCAGATTATACGATTATTGTTTCATATCAAGCCTGGAAGTTTCAGTACCTTTGGTTTCGTTTCATTTTCTGTATATATTTTTAGCTGTGTTTAAGAAACGTTATTCTATATCAACTTACCTAGTTGTGTCGCCAAGTAATGTTGGTCCAAAAAAGAGTCGTCAACTTAATAGGTTCTTCACTATCCACCAAGCTCCAGTCCCTGTCCCATCGCCGCAATGTTGCTTCCTTGTGCCTGTTTTACAAGTACTTCAATGGATTGTGCTCTGATGAGCTTGCTGCTCTGGTACCCCCATGACGTAAATTCACTAGACCAACCCGACAATCTGCCAAATCCCATCTATTCACTGTGGAGGTCCCCAGATGCCGAAGAGCTTTCTACTCCAACAGCTTCTTTCCTCGTGCTGCTGGACTCTGGAACTTCCTCCCTGCTCCCTGCTCCCTGCTCCCTGCTTTCCTGACGTTACTGACATGCAGAAATTTTAAACTAATGTAAACAGACATCTCGCTGCGCAGTTTCTAAATTAGGTTGACCCCCCCCCCCCCAAAAAAAAACCTTCACTCTTTTTTTTCTCAGTAGCCCCTTACGTCTACAGTGGCGGCCTGCCTTGTTTTGGGTGAACTATGTTAAAAAAAAAAATTAAATGTGGGTACGATTTTGCTTAATAGTTCAGGTGTTTTCTATCAGTGACCTGGCGGGAGGCTTGACACCATACAGATATGGTGTCATACCTCCCTTTAATTTCAATTTCTCCTAGTCGTGTTTTAAGGATTTTCGTAACAGTGCCTAGTGCTCTTACAATGATTGGTATTACTGTAGTTGTCTTTAAGTAAAATATTCTGTTCAACTTTCAGTATTTTCAGTATTATTATTATTATTATTATTATTATTATTATTATTATTATTATTATTATTATTCACTCACAAATCATTATCCGTGGTTGCTCACTAACAATTATTGTTATGTTCTCACTAAGAATTCTCACACAGTTCATCATCAGTGATCGCTTATTGATAATAACTGATGGCATACCCTGGAGTCTGAGTGACAACAAGCATCTCCAGATGTCCAGTACTCTCAACCTTTTTCCGATAACCATTGCAAATGGCTTTGCAGTATCGCAACAGCCGCTTACTATTGATTTCTCGTTGGTTACGACCATTAGTCTCCTCTGGGATTTGGGACGCAATAAGTCTCTCCTAAGGTCTTAGTACTTTCCGCACTCTTTCCAGCTGATGTCTGGTCAGTGCTCTCTCTCTCTCCTCGGTCTTCCTATACTCTTTGACCCTTCACGGCTATTTTGTGTAGTATCAGCCGAGGCTGGTGCCATCACTTTCGAGGGGAGGGGGCAGTTTATGAAATTTCTTGCAGTTTCTGTTCATTGGGTTCAGGTGTTGGTGTTTTACCTGTAGTTTTGTTTTCTTCCTATTGTAACTTCCATGTGACTGGTTACTGTTTGTAGCTTATGCGGGTTGGTTTCCGCATTCGAGGATTTTCTTCAAGATTGCAGCTGTTTTTATTATTGCCGTCCTTTGTATGTTCTCAGTGATTTCTTTCGATTCCAATTTCTCCCAGTCTTTTTTCCAGTTTTGGGGGAGACTGTTCCTAGTGCTCCTACGATTATTGGTATCATATTGACTTTCTTCATGCTCAATATCACTTTCAATTCTCTGGCAAATTTCGTGTATTAGCTTCGTTTTTCCGTTTCCTTAATCTTCAGTCTGTGGACTACTGGAACGCCAAAATCTAGGATTTGGCAGGATTTTTCCTTCTTGTTGACTATTATTACATCCGGTCACCTTGCTTGTATGAGTTTATCTGTTTGTACCTCCATGTCCCAAAGGATTTTGTGATTTTCATTTTCCAGTACTGTCTTTGGCTTATGTTTGTACTAGTTGTCCACGTGTTCGAAAGGCAGTCGTTTGCATAGTTCCCAGCGTACTGCTTTCTCCACGCAGTCGTGTCTTTTCTTGTATTCTTTTGTGGCTAGTTTTACTGTTTCGGCTCTTTGTCCACACAAGCTGCATTTACTGTTTTCCTTAATCTTATCTATTTTAGCTTTAATGTAGTTTGTCCTAATCTCATTGTTCTGTGTAGCTGTCAATAGAGATTTAGTTTCTCTGTTCAAGTGTCCTTTTCTTAGCCATGCTCAGGAATGTTGGCGATTCTCTTCTCTTGTCATTCTTATGAAACGTACATGTAGTTGTTTTTCTTCCCACTTTTCTTTTCTTGTCTTTTTTGTGTCTGGTTTCGGTGCTTCCCGAGTTGTTAATCGGGACGGTATCTCTTGCTGCTGTGATCAGCTATTCTGTGTTCTGTGTTATGTATTTCTCCAGCTCTTTTTTGTGTTTTCCACGCAGTCCTCTATACTTACCAGTTCTCTTCCCCTTCGTTTCTTTTTCCGTATCGTCTTTTGGGTATAATGCGTTGTGTATAATCATTAATTGTCTAGTGTTTTTTTAGTCTAGCCTATGAAGGGCCGAGAGTATCTTATTAGTGGTATTACCCAGATTTTTATTCTTGTTACTAGATTTCTGCTATATAATTTCGTTTCTAAGAGTTTCCTTGTTCTTCTCAGGTATTCTTTTTTAATCTTCTCTTTTATTTCTGTAGATTTGATGGTGTTTGTTTCCAGAACTCCCAAAAATGTATAGCTATTCTGTTCGCCTAACGCCCTCATCTCATCTTGCTTGGGAAGTTCCATGCCATCTATTGTCTCCAGTTTTCCTCTTTTCATTTCTAGCAGTGCACACTTTTCCATTCCGAATTTCATTTGAAAATTCTGGTCGTATTTATCAGTTGTTTCAGGGTTTTTTTTTTGCTTTTTGCAAATATCTTCCGGTCGTCCATGTACATGAGGTTAATTATTCTTTGTTCTGTGTTTGTAAACTTGTATCCAGCATAACATTTCCTGAGTCTGTAGCCGAGTGGCATCATGGCTATGATAATTAGTAGTCGTAACAGGAAGTCTCCTTGGAAGAAGCCCCTCTGTATTTTTATCTCAGTCAGGTGTTGTCCTCCAGCTGCCAGTTCTACTCTCCATGTTCCAGTTGAGTTCTTAATAAGATTAATAATGAATAATCCTATCGGGTATCTTGTACATTTTTAAGCATTTAATTATCCATGCTTGGGGGGTTCTTTCGTAGTCAAACCATGCCATGGATATGTTCTTTTTTCTGCTTTTTATCTTCTTCGGGATGTTTTTCATCTCTGTATAACAGATCAGGCGTATCTCTTTTCCCTTTCCAGTCCTTTTTGTTCCTCTGGGAGCAGTCCACGATTGTTCTGGAAATTATTATGATCAGTAGTAGTAGTAGTAGTAGTAGTAGTAGTAGTAGTAGTAGTAGTAGTAGTAGTAGTTTACACCTGTTCCTTGGCGGTGTTAATAGAGTACTTGGGGGTGACAAGTTTTATCTTGTCTTAGCTTCTATCGTTTTATTACTAGTACGAAATTTCATTAAAAAAAGAGACGCTACTTAGTATTTGCCTGAGAGAGTAAATAACTACGATGAATGTATTCATGCATTGCTTTTATTGCCTAAAAACATTAGAAATTATGATTTTTTAACCCATTAATGCTAAATTTTTTTCAGTAATTTATTACCAAAAATCTTTTGAAAATACAATATTATTTCATGCTAAATATGTAAAAAATACAAAAAAAAAATTTATCACAACATTCTAAGACAAAATCTATTTCTAGTTCAGTCCTTATTTTAGGACCAAATTTTCAGAGCGTACTATATTTGTGACAAAATTACTTTCAAATATTTGCTTAACTAGTAAGACCATGCATTTATACTATATATAAATGTGAGTTGGGTTAGGGTTAGGGTTATATACCATATATAAATGTGGGTTGGTTTTAAGGACTACTTACCAAATAATTTTTATTGAATTAAACTGATTGTATGCTTTTATTCTAGATGTTTACAGTATACTGAAAACTGACTCATCAGTGTTGCCAATATAGATCAGACAATATAGTTGTAATATATGAAAGACATTCGAATCTTTATGAACACATATAGATAATCTCTGAAAAATACAGATGTTGCTGACACATGGTTAATTATCCATCTGGTCTGTGTGTTAAGCAAACATTATTCGATGTGAACTAATACTGAATATATTCCATGATAAATGCCAGTATACTGAAATCATATGCCCTTAATAGGGTTAAGATGAAAATTCATATACACTAAATGTACAAAAGCAAGGAAATTCCCAAATGTTTACACTTGTATTGTCATTAAGGGTATGACTACATATCAACCAAACCATTTCATTATCACATCACCACAGTATAAATATCTATGCATGAATTGTAAAGGCTATGCCTCAAGACAATGGTAATTTTAAAGTTTTTTTTAATTTTCTGGAAAACTAAGGTACATAGTAAACTGAAATTAAAATGCCATCAACTAGACCCTAGAACCTCTATCTTTGTCAAAAATCAGCTGAATCTATCAAATAGTTGATGAGATACAGGGTAGCACACACGTACGTACGTAGACACGGATAACACAAAATCACTCCTGACCTTTCTGGATCTCTGGGTTGCCTTGACTAATGATTCTGAAATTCTACACACTTATAGAACCTATCAAATGAAAATTTTGTGCAAAGTTTTAAATAATTTGTTTTATTGCTTTTTGAGTTATGACTGATCAAAGAAATGAGATTTCTAGCATAGGTCGTTTTTGAAGTCTATTAAGGGATAGAGCGCTATCGCGCCTCCCTTGATTTATGTCTACATTTTTACGTATTATAAAATAAAATGGTCTTAAAAATATTTATCTAATGTCTTTTATGTTTTTGTTTTTTTGTTTTTTTGTTTTTCGGGTTTTATTTGTGAAACAAATATCTAGTTAAAAAATATTTTAGACTTACGGGAGATTCGAACTCAAACATTATAAAAGCTATTGCCTTAATAATTTGTATTTTGCCCATTTCTTTTTTGTTGACAATCACATGTTTCTATTTACGTACGAATGGACAAACTCGAAACTCGTCATAACTTTTTAATCGTATATAGATTACTATTAATTGAAAAATGAAATCAAAGAACCCTGATAATGATTGGGTAGGAACGTGTCGCATCAAAAAGCGTTCACGCATTCTGCTGCTCTTTTACTGTTTGTGAAAGCAGAAATCAGCAAGAGTTCAAGCAGGGAACGTTCAATCATATCAGATCGCAATACAAAATGGTATCTCAAACTGATGGAAAGCTTACCCTAACCCTAACCCTAACCCTTTCTTAAAAGTATTACAGTTCATAATGTTTATATACACAGTCAAATTCCCCTTTACTCATGACTTGTGCTGTTGGTGCAAGAATGAAGAATTTGCAAAGGTCGAGAAAACGGTTGGGTTAAAATCTTAGCTTGCACCTGCCTTTGCAACTTCATCGAAGGGCTGTGATATAAGAAAAACAGTGTGTATCTCTCTCACACTCTCTCTCTCTCTCTCTCTTTATATATATATATATATATATATATATATATATATATAAGAGGATTTAATGAATAAAGAACATTCCAATTGTTCAAAAAATTAGATCAACAAGTCTAGTATGGCGTACGGTCGTTTCCAAAACATTCTGGAAATACTTTTTTTTTTTTTTTTTAATTTAAATTTTTTTTTTTACAAAGCCACTCCAAAACGTCACTTCATCAGCGCCTTTAGCAGCTCATCTTACAGAAAATTCAAGGAAAAAATAACAAGTTCGTCTTAGAGGAACATCTATTGACAGGAGGGGACGCAGGGACAAATATTAGAAAAAGGAATAAGTTACAAATATAAAATAAAAATATAAATGTAAACCGATAATAATAATAATAAAACATTATTAACATAATCAAAATTATAGAAATAAAATGAAAATATATGAGAATATATAAAAGAAAAAGAAAATAAAAGGATAAGAAATTAAAAAAAACAAAAATAAAAAATAAAATATAATATATATATATATATATGTGTGTGTGTGTGTGTGTGTGTGTGTGTGTGCTCTTCCATGAAAATAACGATAGAGTAGAGAATTACTAGCAACGTCTCTGCTGTGATAAAGGGATAGTAGGGACGATAAGAGGACATCGTCGACTAGATTTCGAAGTCGGTTTTATACTCCGTCAAGGTATGAAATGGCGCTCTGAACAGAAATTTTCCAGGTGTGGCAACTGTACTCAATCTTAGGACAAATTTGGCTTCTATACATGCATAAGATTGCATCAGGGGTGAGACATCTTCTGAAGCGGTAGAATTACGCGCGTTTCGCAACCCAGTAAGAAAAAGGTAGCTTTTTGGTTCACCGGCTGCTCATCAGAGACGATAAATAAATAATGAAAAATCAAGCACGTTGGTAGAATAATCTGCTTGTGCCTTCTAAAAATCATTTTATTATAACTATTGTATCAGAGCATAGCTTGAAAATACTTTTATGATTTTTCCTCATCAGCATATAGACTTTATCAATTACAGATATGGATATGTATTCAGAGAATGTAACGCCAAAAAGTCAATGGTGGTCGTTTTATTTTTCTTTAGGTCATCGGAAATGATTACAGTAATTTATATGTGAAAAATTAAATTACTGGCGTAATTCTATTGTTTGATATGAATATTTTAGAAATATATATAGAGAGAGAGATAAATAGCGAGTACGAACACTGGCGAAGCATTCATATTTTGGCATTTTTCAAGAAGGGTGTATAAAACACTTAAACAGGGAAAAGTGTATAAAATACTGAAAAAGGGAATAGCGTATAAAACACTGAAAAGGGGAATAGCGTATAAAACACTGCTTCCAGCTTACTCCTAGGTCGTAAACTGCTCAATGTTGAAACCACAGAGCCAAATAATAATGAAACAAGAAACCTTACAAGTGACCATTAAGAACGTTACTGCAGTTTCAAGTCTCGCGACTCTTGGCAAACGTTTAACATATATGTCAAGAGCTTCTTGACATATATGTTAAATGTTTCGCGATCGTCGCGAAACTGTAGTTACGTTTGTATTGGTCAGTTTATTTAGATTTCTTGTTTGGTTATATCACACACGCACGCTCATCTGGAAGTCTTGTGGCATCTACATACTTTTCTCAATTCGTACTGAGCCCTGCCTTTCTTTTTAAACAGTCTTATGAAACGTGTCAGAGGTCAAGATATCGTCAAGTGTGTTTGCCCCTCGACTCGCTCTTTTTAAAATTCCTCTACAGGCTTACCTATCACCCTCCCCCCTTTTCGAGTTCAACTCATTAATTGCTTGCCTCTTTCTTTTCGTTTTTTCCTTATCCGTTTCCTTTTTTTATTTAGTTATTGACTATCTTTTAACGTTCCTTTCTTGATTTATTTTTTCTTCTTTCTTCTTTTCTTTTTTGTCGGTTTCTTTTTCGAATTCCTATCCTCCTTCTTCATCTTTTTCTTCTTCTTCTTCGTCTTCTTCTTTTTCTTCACTTTCTTCTTCTTCTTCGTTTATTTCTTCTTCTTCATCTTTTTCTTCTTTTTTCTTCTTCTTCTTCTTCTTCTTCTTCTTCTTCATCTTTTTCTTATTCTTATTCTTCTTTTTCTACTTTTTCTTCATTCTTCTTCTTCTTCTTCACTTTTTTCTTCTTCTTCACTTTCTTCTTCTTCGTTTATTTCTTCTTCATCATCTTTTTCTTCTTTTTTTTCTTCTTCTTCTTCATCTTTTTCTTTTTCTTCTTCTTCTTTTTCTTCTTTTTCTTCATTCTTCTTCTTCTTCACTTTTTTCTTCTTCTTCATTTTCTCCTTCTTCTTTTATTTCTTCTTCATCGTCTTTTTCTTTTTCATGTTTTTCTTTTTCTTCTTCTTCTTTTCCTTCTTTTTGTTCATTCTTCTTTTTCTTCTTCTTCACTTTTTTCTTCTTTTTAACTTTCTTCTTCTTCATCATTCTTCTTTTTCTACTTCTTTTTCTTCATCTTGTTCTCCATTTTTCTTCTTTTTCTTTTTCATCTTTTCTTTTTCTTCTTCTACTTCATCTTTGTCTTCTTCTTCTTTTCTTTCTCCATCTTTTTTTCCTTTATTTCTTTTGTACAAACCAATATTTAATCAGGTCTTTATTCCTACTTTATTTCATTTTATATTCATTTCTTCTTTTTCTCTCACTTTACCGTCTCGACTCTGTTCTTCGTCCTTTCCCTCTTTATTTCGCGATCTTTTTCGCTTTATATTCTTTCTGAATTCATTTCAAAAAACGAAATAAAATATGTGACTTGTTATTTGCTTTCTCGTTTCCTCTCACAACTTGAAGCTTTTATTATTTTCTATTTCCCTTCTTCATTTTTCTTTTTCTTCTTCTTTTCTATCTTTTTTCATTTTCCTCTTTTTATTTCTTCTTTTGTGCATTTCTCTGCTTTTCACTTTTCTTTTCTTTGATTCTTTTTATCATTTGCTTATTTTCATCTAAATCTATTTCAGAGGTCGGGGTAAAGTCGGAGTTAGTTGTTTGACTTTTTATTTTCTTTCTCGCTTCCCCTCACGACTTGAAACTTCTATATTTTCTCTTGTCTTTCTTTCTTATTCTTATTTTTTCTCACTTTCATTTCCTTATTTCGTTTATTTCCTTCTCTACTTTTCATTCTTTATTCATTTTCTAATGTTTCTCCTTCATTTTCTTCCATATACCTTCCTAATTTATTTCATCATTTCTTTTTCGTCTTCATCATTTTTATTTTCATCATAATTATTATTATTATTATTATTATTATTATTATTATTATTATTATTATTATTATTATTATTATTATTATCATAATGTTCTTGTTATATCATTAATGTTGTTTGTTTAGCAATTATCATTATTTTTATTCATAAAATATATCTCATCAGATATCGTGCGTATGTAAGCGTGATTTGTAAAATTTATAAAATAGCACCAATGAATGAATTAATAATTTATTTTTCAAATAATGAATAAATTTAAGTTTCGAAATTATATCTCAAAGAATAATTTATTAAATAAAAAATCTTGACATGCACCTCCGTCTATTAGCTTTTTATTTATAAATTTAAAAGTTAAATATATATATTTTTAATGTGATTTAAATTACAATATTTCGTAAAACGTCCGATTGATTTTAAGGCAATCTCGATTTTTTAAATACATATAATTAATCCTCCATTCAATTATAATTCTAGATGTGTAAATATTGTTTTTAATTTACAAATTAATGACTAACTTTTGACAAAAGTCTTATTTTTAAAAAAATAATTTGGCAACTTTCTTAATTAGTATTTTTAAAACACCTCTCTTCAAAACATTTAATTTATTAATATTTGATGAAATATAAATAAATTAAATGTTTAATATAACATTCCTGAAGACGAGGTGCATTATAGGAAGTCACTTTGTTATACGAATGTTTTCATGGTTTCGGAGCAAAAAGGAGCCAAATATTTGATTATTTTTTTCTTTTACGTCAATTTAAGCCAGTTTTAAAGCTGAAAAAGTAATCAAATCTCAAAGTATCGTAAAAATTCTAGCCATTTTA
>OY744533.1:80543689-80566189 GCA_963556195.1 Sepiola atlantica
ATTACTTGAGATAACATTACTTGGAGAAAGCCCACCATTCCTCGTATGAGCCAGTGTATAGCCGTGTAGAGGGGATTTTACTTGGTCTTCGAATACTATGTTATTTTGAATATTTGGTCAGGGTTTACTTGTAGGTAGAAGTATCCTCATGTCAGGTTGCCATGACAAACCCTTATACAGAGAAACCGAAGACATTAGAGTATAGTATCTAGTAGATAATTCAAACTCTCCTGATATGTTTGTGTACCTATGTCTCTGTGATACATATGTATGTGATGTGTATGTGTATTTTAGCTTGTGTGTACATTTGTATGCAGTGTTTATGTGGTGTGTATGCGTGTCTATGTCTTTTATAGTGTGGATGTCAGTGTATGTTAGCATGTGGTATATTTGTATGTACCTGTCGCGTGCATATAAATGATATGCTGTGTGTAAGTGTGTGTTTGTGCTTTATACCAGTATATGTGAGTTCATATGGGAGGTAGGTATATGTATTAAATATATGTTTGTATGTGTACTATACGTGTGTATAGTGTGTGTTTAATATGTACAACAGTGGTGTGTATATGCTGTGTATATATGTATGTGTGTCCTTTATAGGATGTGTGTCGAATGGTGTGTTTACATCCGTGTAATATATACATTGTGGCATGTGTGAGATATATAAACTACACATTTATGTGGTATCTATCTCTCTCTCTCTCTCTCTCTATATATATATATATATATATATATATATATATGTGTGTGTGTGTGTGTGTGTGTGTGTGTGTGTGTGTGTGTGTGTGTGTGTGTGTGTATAAGTATGATGAGAATTGTATATGTGTGTATGTCGGTGTGTATATATGTCTGTGCGATGTGTGTCTGCATGTGTTTGTGCCTTAGTATGTGTGTATGTGTTATTATGTATGTAACGTAAAACTAAATCATATTGAACATTCGTAAATCAGATAAAAGCAATCAAAACATTGGAATACCGGACGTTCGCTTCTGTTACAGCAAAATGGTGTGAAAAGAAAGCAAATGTCTGGTAATTTAATGTTTTTATTGCTTTTGTCTGATACCCACTCCCGGCTGTGAACATTTCTATTTCTCTTGATTCTCGTGACTAAAACGGTCAGTTAAACTTCTGACGATCTTAAGTTGAAGGCAATAAATCAGTGTGGTTTGAGTTATTTCAATTCTAACTATATAATATATATATATATATATATATATATATATATATATATATATCTATTATAGGTGAATGTCAATGATCAAAACAAACAATCAATCCATACCTTCCATCTATTCATACAGTTTCCTAGTCTTTAAATTTCATTAAACGACCACACTCATAGTTTTTTTTCTGTTCTTCTAATCATTGTTGTTGTTGATGTTCGATGAAATATGAAGACTAAGATATGGGTATATTGTTCCTTTTCTCATTGGAATGCATCTGTTATATATATATATATATATATATATATATATATATATATATATATATATATATGTATATGCTCTGAAGCTTGTAATGTAACTTCATTGCGCCTGCAATTTGGAACATTTACAGATATAGAAAATATACATATATACATTTTTTGTAGAACCCACAAATATATATATATATATATATATATATATATATATATATATATATATATATATATATATATAAATGTAAGTTCGTAATCCGAGGCAGGAGCAATGTTATATAGGTACCGGAAGGTGGAACAGATGAACAAAAATAAATGAGAAGAGAAAATATGAATGGAATCTCAAATCAATTTATTAATATTTCACGGTTTAAATACCAAAACAGTAAATAGAAAAAGGTTTACTGTCAAGCAATTTAAAAGGTCCGGAATAAGAAGGTTCGGACCTTTTAAATTACTATGTACTACAGACTGAAGGGCATTGTCCAGGGATTCAACTATTGACTTGCATTTGTCCGCATTTGATTTGTTTTCCGGAAATAGTGCCATCACCAAATACTACGATCTTTGACGCGATTGCTTCAGGAGGGTTATTTATGAATTTAACTGATTCTACAGTCGGCTATGGTATTCATTACGGCAATGCTTCCATTTTAAAAATCTTCCGAGGGGTATAAATTATTTTGAGGAAAAGAATTAAATCGAACCACATTTTTTGTCGTTAAGAACATGGACCAATATTTGGCAAAAGAATTGGCGACTCAGAATCTAATATTGATTTCGTAGGAAGAAAGCTATTAACCACAGAGATTCGAGAAGCAGACTTGTTTTACTTTACATATTATATATATATATATATATATATATATATATATTTCTCCAACAAATACGGACGTCCACCCAGCAGTGACCATTATTTACTTCTACTTTTCCTCCCAATATGTCTACCCTACATGTATCTGTGCTTGCATGACATTTTTTCTCTATTTTATCATCCTGATGAAGTCTTATAAATAAAGACGAAACGTTGATGTACACATAAAAAACATCCATTTTTTTGGTTTTCCTTTTTCATTTTCCCATATATATATATATATATATATATATATATATAGAGAGAGAGAGAGAGAGAGAGAGAGAGAGAGAGAGAGAGAGAGAGAGAGAGGGGTGGGAGAGAGAGAGAGAGGAGAGGAGCGAGAGAGAGAGGAGAGGAGCAAGAGAATGAGAAAGAGAGAGGGAGGGAGAGAGAGAGAGGAGCGAGAGAATGAGAAAGAGAGAGGGAGGGAGAGAGAGAGGGGAGAGGAGCGAGAGAATGAGAAAGAGAGAGGGAGGGAGAGAGAGAGGTGAGAGGAGCGAGAGAATGAGAAAGAGAGAGGGAGGGAGAGAGAGAGAGAGGAGAGGAGCGAGAGAATGAGAAAGAGAGAGGGAGGGAGAGAGAGAGGGGAGAGGAGCGAGAGAATGAGAAAGAGAGAGGGAGGGAGAGAGAGAGAGAGGGGAGAGGAGCGAGAGAATGAGAAAGAGAGAGGGAGGGAGAGAGAGAGGAGAGGAACGAGAGAATGAGAAAGAGAGAGGGAGGGAGAGAGAGAGGAGAGGAGCGAGAGAATGAGAAAGAGAGAGGGAGGGAGAGAGAGAAAGAAAGGGTGCGTATCCCGACATTACACAGGAATAACCCCTAACCCCTGTCTACTCCTGTCCCAATCCTTGAATCCTACATACGATTTTTATTATCATGTTATAATTTCAATAATATTTTATAGTTTACAGGTTATTAACAAAATAAAGTTAAACGTCATATATTCCGATTCATGATTGTTCTGCGCGAACGCAGACCCCATAAAAATATTGTAAAGAAACAACTGGTGCAACTTGAATGGCACCAGTTTATTCCTCGTAAAAATATACTCGAAAGATGTTGTATATTATCTTGTTTTTAATAGCACCAGCGAATAGAAAGACAGAAAGACTGAAACACAGCATTTACATTATAGATGTATAGATGGTGATATGTTATAAAAACCTGTCCTTTGTTTAATCGTGTTATATTCGGCTATGATGCAAGAGGCTATTGTTAATCTGAAAACGTGCATGTTCTTTATTATTTCCATGTCGTTTCCGTGAAAAGTGGGATCGGTTTCTGACATCTATAACCTGCCTGTTTAGTGTGTACACATTACTCATTGCTCTATTATGTTTATCAACACGTTTTGTGTAGAGAACGGAACGTCTATATTATACAGGGTGTTTGGAAAATCGCTTGCATATCTTCGGGAGTATGTTTTATATGTGTACATAAGTTCGGAAACTCTTAGTTTCCGAGTTATAGGCCATTGAAACAAATACTGATCAGAAGTATTTATCGTATACATCTAACACGTACAATATGTGTGATGGTTATTTCTACATATGGGATAGATGAACAATGTCCCTGTGACAGTATCAATAGTAAAATAAGCCTAGACCTGGTGTTGCCACTTACACCAATAAACACATGAAAAAAATGACACCAAACAAATATTAAAAACCGTGAGGCTCAGAAGAAAGGTCTAAGCGTCATGATCGACAGGGGGCACCTTTGATGGCCAACGTTGGGGTCGGCATCCTGCGAATGTTATCTTTTCTTATTTCATGTAAAAATGCAAGGTCTTACTTAATAATAAAACGTCTTTAATTAATAATTTTACCAAATATAAAAAATATACAAATGTTTATGGAGGAGAGGACTTACTTATAAGGTACTCTACCGCCTAACTCTTTAACAGAATACAACAGACCAAATAAATATGAGCAGCATAAACCAAAAACCAATAAGAGAAGTGAATGGAACGATAGGATCGCCCGATCGTCAAGGGAATTATTTATTTTAATTTATATATGATGACGCTGTTGTGTCGAACGCAAAACTCAAACTAATGTGCACATTCTTGGCACTCGGGTTAGGGTTAGGGTAAAAGTGTACTTTCAGTTCTGTCCAAAGTTTGTACAATAATATCGTGGGGTCTGCATTCGCGCCGGACGTCCAGGAAATATATCACAAATTCCTACAAATGTTTTGCAGATATACTCCCATAAGCAGATATATTCTGAAAGTATATTACCCATAGTACTGAGATAGGTATGTTTCGGTTTGAACAAAAGTGATACAATAATATCGTGGGGTCTGTGTTCACGCCGGACGTTCATAGAATGGAAATATGTTACAAACACTTACAAGGGTTTTGCATATTGACCCTTATAAGCATGACAGCAAAATACAACAGACGAAGGATACAACCATGGAGTTTCCACGGGTCGCGCTAATTTTAAAAAGTATTTGAGGGGAGAGGTGCATAGTCGTTTATGTAATTCTTAAAACGTGTGAAGTGTTTGGACCCCAAATACTTCGAACCAGATGAAAATCTTCGGATTTCGTATTCGAATCCGGCTAGATTAAGCCACTCTGACGAGTTGTAAAATGACGAAACACGTGTCCGTGGATAATTATATTTTTTTAAATATATACGTTCCCATATACAAGGGCATAACATTGGTGAAGGGAAAAGATATTCCCACCTAGCATTTAGGTAAAATGATTTTCCGTACGTTCAAGTATCGCAAATAAAAATATAAAGAAATAAAATTATATATATATATATATATATATATATATATATATATATATATATATATATATATATATATATATATTAGAGAGAGAGAGAGAGAAAGAGAGAGAGAAACAAATGAAAGAATAATCCATTCTTTGAAAAGCCATTGCTTAAGGAAGGATCAATAAATATTCTTTAATTGAATATACCTTGTTTTGAACAACTAAAGACGTAATAGATTTTGTATTTTCACAAATTCTATTTCTCTTCTATTTATAATTGCTCTATCTCGTATATCGAGCATTAAATCTTTCATGATAGGTTCAAATTTAAAGGTATACATTATACCTTTATTTTCATATATTCTGTGCGTATATATATACCATATATATAACATCTATATATATAACATATATATATAACATATATATATATATATATATATATATATATAGAGAGAGAGAGAGAGAGAGAGAGAGAGAGAGAGATAGATAGATAGATAGATATAGATATATATATATATGGGAAATGAAAAAAGGAAAAACCAAGAGATATGTTTTATATATTCATCAACGTTTCGTCTTTATTGTGAGACTCAGGATGATAATTTTAAGAAAAATGTCATGCCTGTACATCGAAATATTGGCTTGACATGATGGGTTGATGAGAAAAAGTAGTAGCCGTGGCTACTAAGAGTGCTGGACCAAGGTCCGGTCTGAGAGAAAGAAATCAGCCAGTGGCAGAGAGTGAAATGAATGTGAACAGCTGTGAGTGAAAAAGAGAGGGGTGGGAGTGTTAGTGAATTTGTCTTAAGGTGGGAGAGAGAGGGAGGGGTGCTGAGGTTTTTGTCGTGGTGAGGTGTAGCAGGGATGTTGAGGGGTTGGGGAAAGAGGATGGAAGGGGGAACTCTGTGTCTTTGGTATGTAAGTAGTATCATAGTTTTAGATAAAGATTTCCCCAGACCCTCAAAATCCATTTCCCATTACGTCGGATTGCTCTCGTCCTTCCTTTCTCATATATATATATATATATATATATATATATATATATATATATATATATATATATATGATCATTTTTATTTACACAGACATGTACAAAATATATATATATATATATATATATATATATATATATATATATATATATATATATATATATATATGCGCTTAGGTATGAGTTCTTTATACTTTGCCCAATTCACTTTCCGCTTTTATCTTTGCTTATGTCACCGTGTTCTTTGGTCGCAATTCGAGCAGCTGTTTGAAATGCAGCCTCGCTCTTTGCTGGGTGACGTCACCGAAGCGTTTCGCCCAACAAACAGCTGATATCGCGGAAACCGGGACATGAACAGACATGTTCAGACTTGTTCAGTTGAAGGAAAAGCGTCGACACCTAATTTTTTTTGTTGTAGTTGTTGTTGCTGTTTTGTTTTGATTTCTGTTCGAGAGTGGGTGGGTGGGTGGGTGGGTAGGTGGGTGGGGAATGATCGCACCTGTTAAGGAATACGAATGTAAACAGAGATATATAAATAATCATCTGTAGACAACAAACATTACATGCAGAGAGAAAGATAGATATCTAGATAGAGAGAGAAGAATACTATGTTTATTTTATATAATGGTTTCATCATAAATATATATATATATATATATATATATATATATATATATATATATATATATATATATATATATATATGTATGTATTATTTATGTTTATTTTATATAATGGTTGCATCATAAATATATATATATGTATATATATATATATATATATGATGAAAACATATAGAATAAACATAGTATTCTTCTCTCTCTATCTAGATCTCTCTCTCTCTCTATATATATATATATATATATATATATATATATACATATATATATATATATATATACTAAACCACCAATGCCCCGTTGGGTCAGTACTTTATATATATAATATATTTTATAGATGCATTCCAATGACCATAGAAATAATCAATGCATAATTATGACTTTGACCTGTCATTTCAAATTATTTATCTTCATATATTGTTGAACACACATAACTTTATATATATATATATATATATATATATATATATATATACATATATATATATATATATATATATATATATATATATATATATATATATATATATATATATATTACCTACAGACATCAATGTTTCATGCTTATGCAATCTTCAATGTAGGGATGTTCATTCACGTAGGTTGGAGGGCTGGAACCCGGTTTCTTACAAATCACCACTGGTTTGCAGTCGGGTGTCGTTCCCCTCGGCCTGTGAGAATTCACATGACAATTAGGAGGGATGTATACCTATGAACGACAAATCGGCGGGCGCGTATAGCGAGCAGTTGAAAGTGATTCTACAACAATAACAAACGGGATCGGAATCTCGCTTTTAAGCCATAGTATTACTACTTGTTTATAAATTATCTCAGAGTGCTCCAATCCTAGTAAAGGAAGCTATAATTATATTTTATCAAGTAAATATTAATTATTTTTACCTACGGACATCGATGTTTCATGAAAGAAGTTTTCCAAATATGATCTAAGGTTAAAATCGGATTCTAACTCTGCTTGATGAGATCTCAGTTTATAATAGCTGTTGATCAATAACATCGACATGCCAGTGTCGCAGATTTTGTACATGTCTGTGTAAATAAAAATCATATATATATATATATATATATATATATATATATATATATATATATATATATATATATATATATATATATATATATATATGAAAACATTCAATTAATTAAAACATTACAATTGTTCCAATAATTAGAACATCAAGTCCATTAAAATATATAAATCCCGTAAGTCAATATTATGAATATCGTATATTTGGGCGTTACTGTTTTGGGGTTTAATGACGTGTCTTCTAAAGGAGTTAGGGAGAGAAGATGGGTTTAAGGAGTAAAGAGGTTCAAAGGAACATTAATTAAATTTGTGTTTAAATCCTGGATTTAAGGACTTTAAATCAATCCCAAAGGAATTTAAATAAAGATATCATCCGGGCAGTCTAAGGACAGTAACTCTGTAGGGTTTTTGAATTATTTGTATTCGGGATTTAACATTATAAACTAAGGTATACTGAATGCTTATGGGGGTGATAAAATTGGTATGCTGATTAAAACTGGTTTAGAGATAAGAGTAAGGATTGGGTCGACAAGATTTTATCTGTTTGGAAGATATGGGAGATTACCATTATGACCGAGAAATGGTGGGGACTTATGGGAGTAATAATAATGTTGTGAAATGGGGGTGTTACCCTCTTAATGACTGGGGAAATATTTTTGGGAAAGTTATAATTATTGCCATTGAAAGGTAGTGTGGATATGGGTTGATTAAGATATTTGTTGGTATTTTTTAATTTTATATATATTTATGAGGGGTGATAGTTGGGAACATTTTCTGGAGTGGAAGTCGGTATTTAATGGGGCAATTATGGGCTTATGTATTTGGCAGAGAGGGGTGCTGGGATTTTTCCTGCTATATTACAAAGAAGTTATATATATATATATATATATATATATATATATATATATATATATATATATATATATATATATATATATATATATATATATCGGACATTTTCTTGCATTCGGGCAGAGTTTTTCCCTGTGTTTCTTTCCCTACAACTTTTATTTTATTTTTTCAAATTTTAAATCTTGGCCTTTGCCAACTTATCTATCCTAGCGACTTCCTCTGATGATAAGATTTTGATCTTTGAAAAGACTGGCTTAAGGAAAATTTAACTTGAATAAATTGCCTTTTTGCGGAATATACCTTGCTCTGAGCAATTGAATTGAATTTTGATTTGGCTTTTGCTTCTCTAATTCCTTTCCATTTTTCTACATATCTACCTGCTCTATCCTGGATATTGAGCTGTATACTCTTCACAATAGGTTTTACCTTTCCTAAAAGTTCGCTTTTAGTACACCACTTTATATATATATATATATATATATATATATATATATATATATATATATATATATATAAGACTGGCAAGCTGACAGTCAGTGCTTTTAACCCCTGCGCTATCATCCGATTCCTGCTGAATGTAAGCGAGATCTCAATGTAAACTCAGTGTAAACATTGTCAAGTGCCCGAGAACTCGAATTGTCTTTACCCAATGAGCAATGCTTTTAAAAGTTAGTGGCATTTATCGATTTCATTACGAGAGCTCTACCCAGAAAGGAGGCATATAGTCATCCACAGGCAGACAGTTAGCTGTACCATAGCTCTCCAGCTCGTGCGGCTAGACAGGCTCATACCTCAAGCCGGGATCGAACTGTCTAGACGGCAGTCTGCGTTTCTAACCCCTACTTATATACATATGGTTTGATGAAGTTGGAATATCTGTTTGATAGCAATATATTACAATTGTTTGAAAGTGATAATTATCATGAATTATTATTTGTTTCTGGATCTACACCGAAAATATTTGTTCCTGTAGACTTAACTAGATTGAAAAACGGAAAGATTTAAAGTTTTGAATTCTCTCAAACAGCCGATGCACATGCCATCAAAATCGAATGTGACAGAGTTAAGAACACATAATTTAACAAAATGTACCGATGTTTTAGCAAGTCATGTCTTTTGAAATTCGTAACTCTATTTGAAGTGGCACGTGCATTGTTGCAGCTTAGACTTATCCCTTGGCAAAACGCGGGTTCACTTTCTGTCATAATATGTTGCCGTTTTATGCAGTGATCGTATTCATCTATGATGGTCTGTCATGAAATAAATTCTACACGCAACAAAACTATTACAGACACAACTTTATTCACCAATACAGACAAGACTGGGGGCGAATTAAAGCTATCGTTCATGTAGCTGATTTCGTTTTTCTGTTCTCTCTTTGGCACGCTTCCTTTTTCTGATTCTGCTTCCTTGTGTATTATTTTCTATGAATATTAGTTATATGTTCGGTCAACCGAAGAGAACGGATGACTGCGGTCATGGTCAACCTTGTGGGTGTCGCTCATTCCCTCAATAACCGGCATTAGATAGATTTATATACCTCCCACAGCGGTAAGATGTGACACAAGGTCGGGAAAGTGGGATTAGAAAAACCAGCGCCCGAGAAGTTGAGCACTCTGGTCATTAAAAATTGCCTGGGCAGCCCCGTCGGCATTCCCCGGTAGGGGCGCCTCGGACAGTAAGCAATAAACTTACTCCTCCCCAAAGAGGGGAAGCAAAGCCTGGGAGGGTGCACCTCCTAGAACTGCACATGGCAAACCCACAGACCGGCGGAATCAAGCCCCGAAGAACAAGACGACACCGGTCTATAGGGTGTGGTATCCATCGGAACAGATACTACACTGAAAATGGGAGTTAGTTTCCAAGGAAATTCATGCTGACAGGGATGCTACATTAAGGACGGACACCCGAGCTTAATGAACAGTGCCAAATGAGTATTGATTTACTCCTCTCCAGGAGTTAGGCACAAGGCCAGTTTTTATTTTACTCCCACAAGTAAGATGTGACCCAAGTGGTTGCGCAATCTCCACCCACACTTCTTATCAGTCGATACTGCCTTGTTCCAGTGGCAAGGGGAAGTCCAGAACGATTATGCGCAAGCGGAGAGCACATACAGCACCTGGTATTCCCAAATGGTAACCCATTTTAGTACTGACCAGGCTCAATGTCGCTTAACTTTAGTGATCTAACAGGAACCGGTGTATGAACGTGATTATGCCGTAGATATATTTTTTACTTATCAATTAAAAACCTATTGCTTTGAGGAAGTATACTTTAGCTAGAGATGTCGGTATAACAGAGTCCCCGTTTACTTGCCTCCCCACGAGGGATGCTTTAGACACAAAATCGGTTTTTAATGTGGAGCAAACCCAGCTTCCTAAAAAATGGACATTCTGGACTGATCCAAAAATTAAAATCGCCTCATTCTCTGACCAAGGACAGAAAAGATTATTAGATAATGGCTTAGACGCATCTGTTAGAGACGGGTTTGACTTGCGCGAATTGTGGCGGAGTCATTCCGTGCGGTTTGGTTCGATGTGTTTTCCCATGGTGCGCGTCGACGTTGATTAACCTTAGGGTTACGAGAGGTCAGAAAGTTGACATCACACCTGCGTGTTGGTCGCGAGATTTGATAGCGAGAGTTCGGCGTGGGAGAATTAAAATCCAGATTGAATCAGATTTGACTTAGAAGCGAGAGAGTAAACATCACCAAAAATGTAACTGTACGAGAAGGATTCCGAATGACGTAAATCTAAGAGCCAATTAGTAAATCTCGATACTTCTCTCTCTCAGGCAATTAAGGATATTAACTAGTGAAGTTAGTTAGCGTAAACTTTCTCTCAATCAACGAAATCGTTCAGGTGGCCAATTAAAGTAATTAAATAAAAGCGGCTCTTTAACACAGAAAAAAGGCTTGTTATACATTAAGAAATTGATTTCAGAGAGCGAAGACAACAGTCCGAAAATATTGACACGCGGCGGCGGGGACGAACGACGAACTATAGCAATCGTGACAACAAAAAGTTGCCGAAGAAAAAGGAGCGCAAATAGTCACAGCGGCAGGAACAAGCAATGCGACAATGGTTTGCAGGCGAGAAAATGCAGTACGAATATTAGCGACCACAGAGACTGAGAAGCACGCACGAGTGGTTGGCGTGGCGGCGACGGCGATTGAAAAACAGATCTAAGTAAATACGACATATCGTCCCCTTTGAGTCAACAGCGAAGTTCGACGAGAACGAAAAGAGTTGGTGAACTTAATAGCCAGTAATAACCAGTAATACAACAAGATGAAATGTAGTATCATCATCCGGTGTTTTTGGCACATTAAACAAGAACTCAGCAATGAGACGGAGCGAATGTAATAGAATGAGCGTCTAAAAATAACCTAAAAATGTCGTCTGAATTACACAATAGACTAGTAGAATTATGATAACCAGATAAAAAAAATTGTCATATTATTATGTGCTCTTTTCTTGTACAATAATTAAATTAGTTAACGTATTAAAAAAACAAGTGACTGCGTCTTTCATTTCTGAGGGGGGGAAATAGAGAGATGACTAGTGAATCTATTTGTCTATAGTGTAAGGACCGGATTATTTCCTGTACTTGAATGGGTAAACTTTAGTTTTAGTTTCACACAATTTTTTAATATTTCTTGTGCTCTAAAATTTTTACCATTCAGTGACAACCTAGTTTATTTTGTATGCAGTCTGCCAGGCATGGCGATGGGTTGTTATTGACTATTAAGGGGTACAATGTGTGCCACATAACAAACACTTATCTGGTCGCAATTGCTATATCAGAAAGTACCTTGTCCTAGACTAGTTGGGCTACCAAGGTTTCAGTGTCTAGTTTATCCTACTTTTCCACTAATAGTGATGCTGTAGTGAAGTGATTTGTGAGATACAAATATGAAGAAATAAATGGATGAAAACGATTCTATGGAGATCAACAATATAAAATGATTTATTAACAATAACTATCCTTTTGTCTTTGTATTATGAATTCATCTCTGTCTAGTTTTGTCATTTATTATTCGAGACTTCTTCACCCATGAATAAATCTTTGATCAAGAGATCAAAGGTATTCAGGTCATGTCCGCATGAAAGACAATATCTGCAAACGAAGGCCTTGAAACAGCAGTCAGTCACTTCATGTATATAAATATATACATATATGTATATATATGTATATGTATGTAAATGTATATATATATGTATACATATACATATATATATATATATATATATATATATATATATATATATATATATATATATATATATATATATATATATATGGAACCGGCGGAACATAGTTATAAAAGTGGAGGGGCTCTCCTAAAAAGTGGGGGGGCGGTTAAACACATGCATATATAACTTCATTATTCCTGACCGTAAAGTGGGGTGGGCCAAGTCAAAAAGTGGGGGGGGGGGGTGAGCCCCCCCCGCCCCCCCCCCGGTGCCGCTGTCCATGATATATATATATATAAGAAACTACGGATACGAGACATAAAATGTAGGCTTTATCCTAGGTATTATAATAACTATAGAAAAATAATTATATATATATATATATATATATATATATATTAAATTCCCGAAACAGTTTTTCATGGTAAATAACTGATGATCCCTTAAAATAGTGTTAGAAACTAACTAATATAATAACTGTAAAAAATAAATTGACTTACATGAGTGATTTTCCACTGGAAGACTTGAGACTATAAGTTTGTTTTTTTTTGTTTTTATTTTAATATAGTTTTAATGGTTGAGAAACTTCCGAGACTATATATATATATATATATATATATATATATATATATATATATATATATATATATATATATATATATATATATATATATATTCACATTGAGATAGTCGCTTGTATGAAATAATTCATTGATTTAAAACTGTCTAGGTCAAAATTAAAATAAAGAAAAATGTAAGAAAAATAAAAATGCTCACATAATTTTAAAAGAGAATAGCGTGCACCGATGAAACACCTACAAATGTGTGTGTATATGTGTGTGTATATGTGTGTGTATATGTGTGTGTGTGTGTGTGTGTGTGTGTGTGATTTCGCATGCGTATGTGTGCGTTTAGATGTAGAGATCAGAATTTTACACGGCAATTTTCAGCGTAAAATCTAATGATCGCATCGATCAGATACTGCCAGGTTCTCAATTTCAGTTTCTTTTTCATCCAGAATTCCGTTACAATGTTTTCTTCGTAGTCAATTTATGATGTGTTCTTTATTTATCTAGAGTTCGAAGCCGATCATGGAAAAACGGAGAAGAGCCCGGATGAACGCCAGCCTGACTGAACTGAAGTCCCTCCTCTTGGAAGTCATGAAGAAAGATGTAAGTCCAAACCATGCATACGGGCATAAAAAAAAAAAATTTTTTTTCATATACTCATCCCTGAAAAGGTTTATAACGAATAATCTATGTTTATAGAGGGTGTGAGCTTTGGTCTTTTTGAAAGAGCAGGGCGTCAAGTCCTACACTATTTAAAAGTAATCAAAAACTGAAAACTGTGTGAAAAGAGAGATTACACAACTGAAGTTTTGGGCTTAGAAACGTTTTAATACTTGTGAAATTAAGCCCCATTTGGGGGTCTTATATGATCGAACTTTGCTCAGATTTTGTGGAATCAGCCGAATTTGTGGGGTTTTTTTTACCGATTCTTAAAATATCATGATAATTTAAGATAAACATCTTTTCAATGTATGGATTCCATGCTTGCTCGTTAATAGGGGGTAGAGGTTCTAGACTAATACATAAGAAATATGAATATATATATATATATATATTTAAATGTTGAATTAAATTAACGATAATTGAATTATCGTTTAATAATAATCTATCGTGATAATATGAAGCCTAATATATTGAATAGAGCAATCAATTTTAGAGATGAAAGATGAGAATAAAAAACTGTAAAGATACAATATTTATTAGAACATCAAAAGTTCAGAGCAAGGAGCTTCATATCCTTAATCCATAGAATTTCAAAGATAAACTCTTGCACAGACTGGATAAAATGGACGTTACCACTTGCCGTCGGAACACCAGCCTCTTACAAAAATATTTGGATTCCTAAACAATTTGAGTATTGTTCTTTTTCAACCATTCATTTCCGAAATAACAGCTGTTTTAATTTTTGTTTCGACGTGTTTTTGGATATCATCCACCCTGACTTTACGCTCTCATCTAAACATAAGACTCTTTACCTTTTGGCCTTCATTTTGTTTTTATTTTGTTTTATTTTATGCAAAATTTGCAAAGTTAAATGTTACCGATAATATTTACAATTACATTGTCGGCGTTTCCCTATCCTCTGATGAGAAGAGTTTATCTTTGAAAATCCATAAATTAAGGATATGAAGCTTCTTGCCTTGAACTTTTGATGTTCTAATAAATATTGTATCTTTACAATTTTTTATTCTCATCTTTCATCTCTAATATATATATATATATATATATATATATATATATATATATATATATATATATATATATATATATATAATTTTTGGTTACTAGATCTAGGAATGTGAAATAGTTGAGGCTAATTCTTTACCAAATTTTACATCCACTGATAAAGAAAGTAGCGAACATAAAACGAAATTGGAAAAGTGAAGAAAGAAAGAAAGAATGGGAGAAAGAAAGAAATATAGAAAGAATGCAATGAAGATCGAAGAAGAGATGAAATGGAGAAAAACATAGGGACAGAAAAAGAAAGAGAGAGAGAGAGAGACAGAGAAAGAATAAAAGAATGAAAGAATCAAGAAGTAAAGAAAGAAAGAAGTAAAAAAGAAAGAAAGAAAAAATCAAGAAGTAAAGAAAGAAAGAAGTCAAAAAGAAAGAAAGAAAGAATCAAGAAGTAAAGAAAGAAAGAAGTAAAGAAAGAAGTAAAGAAAGAAAGAAAGAAAGAAAGAAAGAATCAAGAAGTAAAGAAAGGAAGAAAGAATCAAGAAGTAAAGAAAGAAAGAAGTAAAGAAAGAAAGAAAGAATCAAGGAGTAAAGAAAGAAAGAAGTAAAGAAAGAAAAAAGTAAAGAAAGAAAAAGAAAGAAAGAAAGAATCAAGAAGTAAAAAAAGAAAGAATTAAAGAAAGAAAAAGAAAGAAAAAAAGAATCAAGAAGTAAAGAAAGAAATAAGTAAAGAAAGAAAGAAAGAATCAAGAAGTAAAGAAATAAAGAAAAAAAGAAAGAAAGAAAGAAGGACACATTGGAGAAGTGAAGGAAAAAAAGGGGCAAACGATGGACATGTTTTTTCTTGTTTCAATTCGCCTGGGTCGAGACAGAAGGGTGTGGTCTTTGTCTGACCAATTCCAACAATGTTGTTTCTAGTGCCCCACCCAAGAGATGCCTTAACCGTTTGGATCGAAATGAAATCCATCCATCAGAAGAAAAAGATCTGCTAATCATATGAATTGTAAGCTTCCCTGAATACTTCCCATTGTTTGGTAAATAAGAAGACGCCGGAGACATTTGTGTTACACCCAGAAGAAAAATGAAGTTTCGCTTCCAAAAAAACACATTGGATCCTACAGTCGGAATGTATACAAAACCCCAGGGGGTTATTAAAATAAAAAAATAACTTTTCTGTTTAACGAGTAGGGTTTGAGGTCGATCGAGGCTCGTGCATCATATCACGAATAATCTTTAAAAACGGTGTGAATCCATATCTCCTGCCTCTAGATCAGTGCTCTTCAAACTTTTTTTGTCGCGACCCCTTTTTGGAAAAAAAATTTTTTCGTGACCCACCAAAATTTTTTATAAATAAATAATAAGTTAATGGAGTGAAAAAATTCCATAGTTATAATTTTGGCGACCCCCTTTCTATGGTTACGCGACTCCCCTGGGGGTCGCGACCCCCACTTTGAAGACCTCTGCTCTAGATATTAGTATACTCATCTCTCGAGCTTTGGTAACGCAACTACAGGGGAAACAAAACTACACATATATACATAGTCATACACAGACATACCGTTTCGCTGTATCACAGCACTTCAGGGCGGCTAGAAAAGCAAATGCTTTAAACTGGGATCGGAACTCGATCATCTTGACGACAGCCGGCGCTCCTAACAACTTAGCCATCATATGGCAACTGATATATATATATATATATATATATATATATATATATATATATATATATATATATATATATATATATATATATATATATATATATATATATAGTCTCAGAAGTTTCTCAACCATTAAAACTATATAAAAAAAATTTCCAAGTCGTTCAGTGGAAAATCACTCATGTAAGTCAATTTAATTTTTACAGTTATTATATTAGTTTGCTTCTACCATTATTTAAGGGATCATCAGTTGTTTACCATATATATATATATTAAGTGCTGGAATGATATATATATATAGATAGAGAGAGAGTTCTTTACTTATGAATCGAATGGCGTAGATAGATATATAATTATTTACTTTGATAGATAGATAGATAGATAGATAGATAGATAGATAGATAGATAGATATATTAGTGTTTGCCGAAACAATTGTATGCTGAATAAAAATAAGTTTGTTTTATGAAATGACGTTAATCTGTCCGTTTTAACATTGAAATGGTATAAAATTACATAAAATATTGAATATATATATATATATATATATATATAATATATATATATATATATATATTTATATATATATATTTATGCACTGATGAAGTAAAAAACACGAAACGACGTTGTCTGTAGGTATAAAACACTTTAATATTGAAAAAACAACATATATATATATATATATATATATATATATATATATAGAGAGAGAGAGAGAGAGAGAGAGAGAGAGAGGTAAAAAGTTCTTTAATTATTAATCGAATGTCGTAGATATATATATATATATATATATATATAATTATTTACTTTGATAGATAGATAGATAGATAGATAGATAGATAGGTAGATAGATAGAAAGTAATTAAAACAAATTTTATTTAATTAACAAAGATTACTGAATGTTTTATTAACATAACAAATCTTTTGTTTATTTAATAATATATTTTTTATATATTGTCCTTTTTTTTGTTTTAATTCAAAGGGTAATCGTCATAGCAAAATGGAAAAGGCCGACATTTTGGAGATGACTGTCAAACATTTGCGACATTTGCAACGACAACATTTCACCGGTAAGCATTGCCTCGTTTTCACCATCGGAGATCAAGTTTTGTCGCTAACGTAATGGAGATTGTACACATGCGTCAGTAGGTTGGTTTCCCGGTCTGCAATAAACAAATACATTTATTATCAAGCTTACACTCTTATAGATGTATTAATGGTATGAATCTACCCGATGTTCAGGACAAATTTAATACTTTTGGGAGAAGAAAAGATAAAACGTTATACCTGGGACAATAATTAGTGGATTCTCAAAATTCAAATGGTATTTCTTAGAGGATATTGATTTACTCCTCTCCAGGAGTTAGGCACAAGGCCAGTTTTTATCTTACTCCCACAAGTAAGATGTGACCCAAGGTCGGGTCGGGAAAGTGTGGTTTAAAAATTGCCTGGGCAGCCCCGTCGGCATTCCCCGGTAGGGGCGCCTCAGACAGTAAGCAATAAACTTACTCCTCCCCAAAGAGGGAAGGCGAAGCCTGGGAGGGTGGACCTCCTAGAACTGCATAGGACAGACCCATAGACAGGCGTAAATCAAGCCCCGAAGGCCAAGACAATACCAGTATGGGGTGCAGTATCCATCGGAACAGATACTACACTTTGATCTTAGCCAAAAGGCCAAGAGGATAGTTTGCCAAATACAGCGCATTCGAAAACAACTGCCCCGAGCCGTCACAATGGTCTTCAAGTTGAACCTGATTCTGAAGCACGCGGCCTTCACGATCTCCATTCAAGAGACGCCTGAACACTAGTTTGAGCTTGGTAATCAGCTCGTCCTTGGAGTCTTTCTCAACTGCGTTCCACACATAATAGTCCATGATGATGCAATCAGACAAGTTGGCGGTCAAGTGTTCAGACTGGTGAAGTAGCGAAAGTTCTCAGATTGCAACTTTCGGCTTTTTTCTTGGTGGTTTCATACGTGTACTTCTTTTGTACGGTATTATTATAGGACATAAATAACGCAAACAACGGAATAACGGATCACTGCAACTCACCGTTTTGTTTATCAAACCCGCTTCATGTTTTGGGACGTTTTCCAGAAGCATGGTTAGTATAGTGTTAAATAAATAGTTGTTTTTATTCTTTTTTTTATTTCCCAATTGGGAAATGGAATATTCGGCGATTCCTACCGCCTTCATCAGCAAAATTCGAAATGCGAAAATATACTAAGAGATGTGACTGTTATTAGAAACACATAAAACAGTTGAGTCGCATTGGTTTTATATACATCCTTTAGTCAGGCTTACTTCAAATGTAGTTCAAAAATCCGTTTTATTTTTAGATATATAATCTCTCCGACGACAGTCGTTTTTGCTTTCGTATTTTGGAGAGCTCCAATGCGTATTTGGCTAAGATCAAAGTGTAGTATCTGTTCCGATGGATACTGCACCCCGTACTGGTGTTGTCTTGGCCTTTGGGTCTTGATTTACGCCAGTCAATGGGTCTGTCCTGTGCAGTTCTGGGAGGTCCACCTTCCCAGGCTTTGCCTCCCCTCTTTGGGGAGGAGTAAGTTTATTGCTTACTGTCTGAGGCGCCTCTACCGGGGAATGCCGACGGGGCTGCCCAGGCAATGTTTAAACCCCACTTTCCCGACCCGACCTTGGGTCACATCTTACTTGTGGGAGTAAGATAAAAACTGGCCTTGTGCCTAACTCCTGGAGAGGAGTAAATCAATACTAGTCAATTTGACTGAGGGGTTGGATACACGTGGGATTTTCTGCTCACTGGGCAAAAAGAATGTCACGATGTCTCTGAAACCTAAGGTATAAATGGATAACAGTATTATTTTATAGTATGATATAAAAAATTATATATATATATATATATATATATATATATATATATATATATATATATATATATATATATATTGATATATTTTCCGACAAAAACAAAGTGTCGTATCAAGCAATAGTGGTTTTTATTTTTTAATAACAGTTATTTCTTCATAAGCATACAATCAGAGCATTGGTAGTCTAAATCTTATAGACAAATGATTTTTTAGATTTACAGAAAAAAATTGAAAAATTTCAGGAAAACATTCATTTTATTTTCGATACACGCGAAGAATAATCTCTACGGTCCGCCATTTTTAATTTTAGATGGTTAGAAGGGTCGGTCAGCAAACTTTAGCATCTGTGTAATAGTGTATCTTTTATTTATTGTTTAAATCTCGTTCGAATCAAAAGCAAAGCCCGGCAGGCGTGGTGACTTCATGTTTCCTTGTGGACTTCTTTAAACCCAATTTTAGTTATATAACATAGACCAAAATAATCGTCCGCCAGAGCGCAGCCTTTATTTCCGCCTAGGCTGTGGCTTTTAAGCTTGTTTCGTCAAATGATATTTGAAGCTTTGGGGAGATGTTCTCCGCTTAATTAATAGTGTTGCAGCCTCTGAAATCAGTTATACCGAGTTCAAATCATATTGGTCTCAATGTTGTTATTTACGCACGAATACTGTCGGGAAGGTATGCACCCCGGATGACTCCCGATGTAAAAATGCGATATATTTTATAACTTTTACTGGTGTCCTCTCGCATATTTCTTCATTGTTTACAACTTGTCTTAGATTAATCGTATACAATGAATTCTGTCAAAGCAAGCACTCGTTCATCTACCACAATTGCAAAGAACTGCCCTTTCTTCTTTTATGTACCAAAAACTAAACAGAATTTCTATAAACAGATTTTCTTTCCAATAACTTCCCATCTGTGGAACACAATACTACGGGACTGCTTCCCTGCAGACTAGAACATGATCGGTTTCACGTCCAATTTCAATAAATACCTGTCGAGCCATCGTTAAGTAATCAAATTGTGTCCATTCCTTCCATCGTTTACAATCCTTTCATAGTTGTGTTCATCATTTAACTTACAGCTTTATTAACCTTTATCCTCGAGTGGATTTTGGCCTTGGTAAGTCGTCACTCATTAGTAGTTTGTGTTTCAACATTAAATAACCAAAAAATGGTGTGTATTCTGTAAAGCAGACAAAGCTAAACCATTCACATGTTGTGTTTATTTTTATAAGTGATACAAATGGTTTGGTAGTTTGGTAGTTTTGTTTTACGGCATATCAACCCTTTTTGGGTTATTTAATGCCGAATCTGGTCTTGTTTTCTTCTCTTTTTTGTTTCTTTCCCCTTTTAATATCTGTTTCTATTTAACCCATAGTTGGGACCCTAACAGGTACTACCACTCCGGGTCAGGGTGGACCTGGGAGCAATGGTAATTAAGAGGAGGCTCCACATTCCCCAAAATCCGTAAGCCGGATCTCACCATCGGATGTAGTTTAAGGTCATATCCAGGACCGGGAGTAGGGTAGGAAAAATAAAAATAAAAAAGGGGAGGGAGAAAGGGAGAAGGGCTGTTGTTTTTGTTTTTGGTTTTGTAGAACATAATTAAGTTTTACAAAAAAAAAAAAAAAAAAAACGTCAATGTAGGTGAATTTCGTCTCAGGGAGCCACAGGGCAGCCTGATCTGGTATCACCAGGTGATACAAATGATTGCAGACACATGACTAATATAAATGCCTTCTCTGTTTGTCTTTTAGTGCCAACAACCAAGGAGGAATCGCCGTTCCTGACCAAATATAGTCTGGGATTCCAAGAATGTACGAGCGAAGTGAGTCGTTATTTAAGCTCAGTCGCCGAAGTCGACACCGACATTCGAACCCGATTATTGAATCACCTGGCTACCTACGTCAGCCAACCGTCTACTCCGTCGGCAGTTTCATCCACGGCCTCCTCGCCAACGTCCACCACCTCCTCCTCCGCAGCCGTCGCCATCTCATCACCGATTAGCCGTCCGCCATCCGTCACAGACATCTCAGCCGTCCATTCGCCGGCAGCGTCCGTAACTTCACCGCCTTCCCCGTCGACCACCCAACGCCTGACACCGTTACCGTCCGCCCCGCCTTCACACATACAACTGCAATTGGCCCCATCGCTGGCCCAATCACCAACCAGCGTCCAATCTTCCCAGATCTCAATGTCCACAGCCGAGACGACCACCGGTCCCGAATCGATGGTCGCACCCAAGCAAATCACTATATTTCCGGCTGATTTCTGTACAGCCACGACGACGACAACGACAACAGCGGCTGCGACAGAATCAACATTTTCAGCGCCGGCTTCGGGGGGGATTCTGTCTCTAGACACGACGAGCTGTCCTCAGGTGCAGACCGCTAAATTGCTGAGCGGCGTCCAACTCATCACAACCAGGCTTCCAAACGGACAGATGGCGTTTATCCTACCAACAAACCTCATGACAGAAACGCAACAAACGCATCAGCCCCAGCAACAGCCTCAACCACAGCCGCGACAACAATCTCAACAGAGCTACATCCCCATCCCTGTCTTCGCCCCTACATCCACATCTATCACCCCTTTATCCTCGACGGTAAGTGGCCAGCAAGGAGTAATGGCCCTCCTACCGCAAGTCTCCAAAAACAGTGTCACATCCACAACCAGTATGGCATTCATGCCCCACCTTTTTCAACTCCCACAAATGACGGGCATGAATTCCCCATTTTCGCATCTGCCTTTAGTCAACGCTTACCCTAGCGAGACAACGACGGGTGGCACTGGGCTGTCACTTCCGGTGAAGCTTCCTTCATCAATAACTGAAATTAAACATCCGGTCTTGCTACCGGAGTTGACTAAAACGACAACGGCCTCGACGCCGTCCATCCAACTCCAAGCGCCAGCAAAAAGAGAAGAACACATCGTCGTTGAACCGGTCGCACCGATTCCACAACCAACAGAAGAAGAGAACGTCTGGCGGCCTTGGGCCCACTGATGAAATAAGAACTTTTTAAAAAACTGA
>OY744533.1:80571189-80731189 GCA_963556195.1 Sepiola atlantica
ACCAACCGTTGAATTTGTATTATTGAGTGGGTGATTTCTTTCTGAATTCATTTCAGGCGGCGGGGTAATTCTGGTGTGCTTGTCTGACTTGCTATTTGTTTTCTCGCTTACTTAAAATGGCTTCGTCTGGGGTCTGGAAAAGAGCCTGTGTGACTTTTGTCGTGACAGGATGAAAGTCTCTTTCTGCTCATATCGTGATTCGACCCCTCGGGGTTAATACCATCAAAATGAGGATGAAGAAAATAAGAAAAAAAAACTATAAGACAGTCTCGTTTGACAAAGTTATTCTACAACGAAAGCTTGCAAAAAAAAAAATTAAATAAATGAATGTTTCATTTAAATTGCACGATTGTTGATTTTCAAAATATTTCACTTATATATATATATATATATATATATATATATATATATATATATATATATATATATATATATATATATATATATATCTTTGTGTGTGTGTCAAAATAAACATGGAATAAAGGATAAGCCAATCAACAACTAGCAAAAATAAACTCAAAAACACATATTGCTTATCCTTTATTTCATTTTAATTTTTACATTTTGTCTGAAACATTGTTTCTATTATTCCTCATATATATATATATATATATATATATATATATATATATATATATATATATATATATATATATATACTAGCGGAACCCGTCGCCCAGCGTTGCACGGGAGAAAGTACTACCTATTGCATGACGTCGAATAAAAAAAGAAACGGCCTATTGTTCTTTCCCCCCCCACCCCCTCTACCGTGTTGGCGAATTTTTAGTTAAGAAAAAATGGTGATCATGTAACACCACGTCTTAACCACTGTGCCACGGGTTCGAGTTAAAAATATATCTGAAAATAGGCCAATTAAGCTAAGCTTGTTTATTGACATGCGTGTTACGTTAAGATTTAGCTTCTGACGACCAAATGGAATGTTCAACAATGACACGGTTTAGGTCATTTGTTGATGAAGTAAATGGATTAGGTTGCTATAATATGCGTGACAGAATTGTTAGGGAGGAAAGTTTTTGCGACCACCTATATGGAGTTTGTTTGGCGGAGAGACGTGGATGGTGGGCCAAATGTAGTATTTAGTGTTAGTTAGGAAAAATAATAACAAATTTACTAAAACACGCTCGAGTGAATAAGTATAATGAAGTGGTAAGTTTAGTAGCCTGTGATGCATGTGGTTATTTTCCTATACTCCGAGAAGGTGCAGGCGAAAAATCGTCTCTACTTTATATATTAGGAAGATATATATATATATATATATATATATATATATATATATATATATATATATTAAGAAATTTATTTCTATTTTGGCATGGAAGGTGGGAGGTCAACATATTGCCACTGTATGAATGAAGGTCAAGGTTGTTTGTCTGGATGACGTGATATTTCGTGCGAGGGGGTGAACTGTAATTTCGTTTCATCCCAAAGGGCTAGAGTGAAGGAGCTTTTTGCTTCTATTGATACATTCAATGAGCAAATAACCAGTGCCTACATCGTAAGTAAGGCTCGGGAAGAAATGTCGAATAACTGTCGGAGTGAGACATTGTATCGTGTTCATGTGGATAGATGTTTTAGTGAGTTTGAGAGCGTGTGGAAGGGTGAGAGCTCCCCTCCTCGTACTGAGGTGGTGGAAAAGTTTAAAATGTCACATTATAATGTGACCCCCAAGCTTACATGTCCGGTTTTTTACCCTACAAGTTGGATGACGACAGGCTGGCATACTTCAACTTCTTTGGAGAATTTGAAAATAGTGTGTCGAGCGTTCCGAGTAAGTCCACGAGGCTGATAATTTTAAAGAATCACCTCAGGGGCTATGCTCACAGGATAGTTGGGCATCTCTCTATTTCAGATGCCAATTTTGATGCAGCTGTGGAAGTCCTGGACAGGGAATTCTTTGATAGGACATTCATAGTGAACTCCATTTTTAAGGGCCTTAATGCTGCTAAACCTCTTAGGGAGTCTGAAGTTGACTCCGTGAGGATATTTTTAACTAAAGTTAAAGCTTAGGTATACAGGCTTAAGAATTCATTTGGATTGGATTTCCTAGAAGAGGATGCCCCCGGCAACCAGTTGTTGAGTTGCATCATTTAAAAAAAAAAGCTCCCTACGTCGATGAGGCGTGAGCTTATTCATGTAGTTGGTGATAACTACCCCTCTCTGGGAGCGATCCTGGACTATTATTCCGATGTGATGCGTACATTGGACATCACCAAACCTAGGGTGGTTAATTTAGTAAAACCTATCGCTAAACAGAGACCCCCTGGTTCTTATAGATTCAGGCCCACTAATGTTGACAGGAAGCCCTCCACATTGGAGAATTTTTTTGTGAAGCATGAGCCTGCTCGGCATAAGTGCTTCCTCTGCAGTGGTGACGGTCACATCGCTTACTACTGTAAGAAGTACCCCACACTTAAGGATCGTTTGCAACGATGCCAAGTGGCTAAATTGTGTGCCCGTTGTGTTAGCCATTTTCATACCGCTGAGTCTTGCCCGGGTAGAAAAGGTCGCCTCCGCCAGTGTTGGAGGTGTAAAAGTTGTGAGCATGCAGGTGCCTTGTGCCCAGACTTAGACAAGTCTCGGCTGGATACTAATCCTTGCCTGCAGATGAGGGAAGTGAATCTACTATTGCCGATAATTGCAATTAGCGTAGTAAGTGGTGAGTTTGTGAAGACATCTAATTGTCTATTAGATTCGGGTAGCCAGTGCTCTTATTTGTCGGATGGAGTGCTGGATATTTTAAATTGTCGTTCTGCTCCAATGAAGAGGAGAGACTTCATTATCAAAACCTTCCTCGGTTCGGCCCGGAGAAGTCTAAATGAGCTCGAGTTACGCGTCAAATGGCCGAACTCTGAGTGTGCGATACCCTTTCTGGTGGACGAAGGCTTGGACCTTCAGTTTCATGGCAAGGGTCTTTCTACCGCTATCGAAGGTATTCTTGCTGGTGGTGGGAAGTTGGCTGCTGATTTTTCAGGTATTCATAATGATTGCATTACGGTGCATGGATTGGTAGGCGTGGACCTACTGAAGTACATGGGACCCATGAAACTGTCTCCCTTTATGAATGGCTCTGCCTTTGAGTTCCCTCAAGGTATAGTGCCTTTTGGTGATATGTCGGATTTTGTGTGCCCGGTTGTGGAAGAGACGGATGCCATCATTGGTGGCGTTAATTATAGCCAGGTTGTTTCCGAATATTCTCAGTGTCCTGTGACACATGTTTATTTTGTCCTCGACCCGAAGTCTGAATACTTCGATCCTTTGGATAGCTTTTCTGAATCCTCACTGGAGAGAGCTGAGGATAAGCTCTTTAGTTTGGAAACGTTAGGTGTTACGGAGGACTATGTTAGTGATTACGACAGAGATAAGATAGCTTCATTACGCAATTCGATCTACTGCCGAGACAATTGCTATTATGTTAATTTGCCCTGAGACGAGGACAAATTACTTCTGTTCCCTCCAACCATCAAGTAGTGTTGAACGTGCTTGATAGGGTTGTCACCCGTTTGACAAAACAGGGACTGTGTGAAGACTACTGTCAAGTTTTCTTGGATCAAGAAAGGGAGGATATCATTGAAAAAGTGCGGGTGAATCCAGAGGATTTCATTCGTTACACTTGGATTCCTCATCGACCAATTGTTAAAGCCGATGGCCTGAGTACCACCAAGATAAGGTCGGTGTTCAACTGTTTTTTGCGAACAGGTGGGCACCCCTGTCTGAATGACTGTGTTTATCCAGGAATTAACCTCTTTACGGATATACTGGAGTTATTATTGAAGTTCAAAATGGATCGTTATGTCCTGTTGGCAGACGTCCGTGAGGCCTTTCTCATGATTCGGTTGGAAACCGACAGAGACAAGAATCGGTTTTGCTTTTTTGTGAAATTTGACGATAAGCTTGTGTGTTATCGTTGTAAGACACTAATTTTTGGGTTTGTTGCCAGCCCATTTATCCTCAACTTTGTCATTAAACACCATGTTGAGAAGTACCCCCTAGTTTGTGTAGGGATATACTCCTGGAAAATTTTTATGTAGATAACCTGATAAGGACCCACAATTCCCCTGATATTTTGCTGCACTTATACCAGAATGCTATGAGCATCATGCAGGAAAGTAATTTTTCTCTGAGGTCCTGTAACTCTAATAGTGAAGTTTTGACGGCTCGAATGAGAGCTGACAACAGTTTTGTCACCCATGATTCTCCCTTGGAGAATGTTTGGGATATTTGTATGATCCTGCACAGGATGATTTGCATGTGGCAGTCAATTCCTTGGAGGTTGCAGCTGATCTGGTCACGGGGGGATCACTTTGTGGAAGTTTAAGTCCCAATTACAATTTTGTTGTCTGGGACGGAGTGGTTGGTCGGTGAAGACTATTCCTGACCCTTGAGTGATCTGAACTGTCTGAATTCTGACAGTCAGAGGATGGTACTGACTAATGCCATCACTGTCTCACCGGTGATTCGTGATGTGATTCCGGTGATGAATTTCGAAAATTGTTCGTCTTTGGGAAAACTCATGAGAGTTTTTTCCTACGTGTTCAGGTTTGTGCTGAAGTTACGGAAGTCTGTGGAGGAGCCTGGGCTGGTGGCCAGAGTTTATTTGATTCGGTTGGAGCCGTCGTTGCTCCTTTCCAAGGAAAAATCCTTTCTGTTGAATCCCTCCAACATGAGACTTTTCTGAAGAATGTTCCAATTCAGGAGATTCTGGAGAGATTCCGGCTGACGCTGTTGTTGGAGCCTCTGCCACAACCTCCGATTCTAGGCCCATTAGAACCAGTAGGAGGGTTAGTGATCAGAATGAAGACTATTTGTGCTATTGAGATGAAATGTACAAAAAGCATGTAAATAGAAACAACTTTTTTTTTCTTCTTGTCCGGAGAGTTTCGGAAATGTATTTCTACTTTGGGCATGGAAGGGGGGAGGTCAACATATTGCCACTGTATGAATGAAGGTCAAGGTTGTTTTTCTGGATGGCGTGATATTTCGCGCCATCTTTTTGTTTCAGTTGCATCATCGTTATGAAGAGGTCTAGAGGTGACGTCATACCGGTGTCCATCCGGTGTATTTGGCGGGTATTTTTTAGTTAGTTCGAGCTTGGATTTTGGAAAGTGAAGTTGACTTTTCAATGGGACTCCGTCTATTCAAAATGGACGTAAAAATCTTAGGATGATTTCTCCTCGTTCTTGGAGCAAGAACGACTTATTACGAAATTCTGGGTATTTGAGCGACCCTATTTATACAGAAACATATTTTCCTATAAGGGATTAACGAAGGACGTTTCTGGATAATGCAACACTTTATGAAGAAATGGTGTTTGATGTTTTTGGAGAAATTCATTTATGAATTAATTTTGAGGATTGAGCCTGGGAATGAAAATGCGAAGGATTAACGAAGGACATTGTTGGAGATATTCATTTATGAAGTAATTTCGAGGATCGATCCCCGTGGAATGAAAAATTTTGAAAAAGAGACAAATAGGGGCTTTTAAAACGGACATTTCAATGAAAGAAAGAAAAAAACTTTGCCTGAGAAAATTCAAACTACGGTATATTTTGTATTTTATTTAATTGTTTTTTGCCCCTTTGTTATATTTTTAAGAAGACTTTTTAGTCGTTATTTTATGTTTTTGTATGAACAAAAAAAAGTAATTAATTTGTTTCCAGTTCGTTGTGCCAGCGAACTCTATCCATAGGTGAATTTTCATGTTTTAAGTTTTTTATTTTTATCTTGGTTACTGTGGGTTAATGTTATTAACATTGCTTTGGGAAATAACAGCAGCCAGACCCATTTTTAATGTAAATAAAGCTATATTTTAACTCAATCGAACCTCTTATTTGTTCTTTTCCCCTTGTCATGTTTTTTTTAAAACTGTTTTTAACCTCCATTGTTAGCAAGTAATTCGAATTTCGCTAACGACCGCGAAAATTTCGATAATATATATATATATATATTGAGTAATCTTTTTAACTATTTTGATTGATTCGAGCTAGTTACATATCTACTTATTTCGGCCTATTCTTGAATAATCCTAATCCCTCTAAATACTCGCGAGCCACTTTCTATCGGCCCATTCTCTCTTTGTTCAACTTATCTTATCTTTGACCAATTTCACCCCCCCCAAATCATATGTTCATACTACTTGGAAACCCCTTGCAAGTTTCCCTTATATATCTAATTAAATTTAAACTATAACTATTAATTGTTACCCTGTTACGACTCACTCACCATTTAAACCACAGATTATAAAATTGACACTGCACTCAAATTTTTGATTGAACCAACCCAACTCCACCCCTATTACTAGAAATCGAAACAAATTGTTTCTAACAATCTATCCTTATCCCTTACATTGTTCCCCTCTCCTAAATTTCAATGTACCTGAGTAGAATAGACTTGACCTTTAAATTTCACTAACCCTTTTCCCATTAATTTATTCCCCCCCACTTATCTCTTTGGCCATTTAATGTCCCTCCAAATTATTCATCTAACCCTTAATTTGGTTTTAAATTAAAAATAAATAAATAAATTTTTTAATTAACTATTCCCTAGCTTTTTAAATTTAAATTTAATCTTTTAATCTTTAATTTTAATCATCCACTCCCTCACATTCCTATATTTACTATACCATGCCTTCACTAATTCTACCTTATTCTTTATTCCTTAAACACACTGAAACCATATCTGATAACTACATTTTAATTTGCCTTTAGCCGCCTGAAATATTTGGAAGCTCACATTTTTTTATTTCTATTTTTAGAATCAACTTTTTCTATACCTATTCACCATTTAAGATTAACCCCACCCCCAAAACCTACACCCTACCGCTAGCCCGCACTCTTAACCCACCTGTCACTTTATCTACATCCCCATGCCAACCCGTCCTCCTTTTATTTTTTTCCCCCTAATTCACAAAGCGACTTTTTAAACTACCCCGCACCTCCTAACCCCCCCCCCCATCCTGACCCCAAATCTGAAACTTTCATCAACTTTGGCTTTTTCTCATTCTGAGTTAATCCTTGTATGAGATCCCACCGTTTTACTAGGCCCGGAAGAAAATCAAAAAATGGCCTGTTTTCCTCTTCACAGCCTCTTTTAAGTGCATCTGGACTTATCTACTTTTGAGCACTTTTTCCAACCTGCTCCCATGCAAAGTGTTTTTCTTCACTTTCTACAATTTCACCGAACCTTTTCAACGGAAACTTACCACCCGGACAATTGTATATCTTTTTCACGAAATTTTCTTTTCATTCAGTACGTTTTTTGACAAAAATTATTTTAATAATTTTTAAAAATAATTCTCATAATTTTCAAATATTTGAACTTTGGTTTTTTCGAAAGCCAACTTATCCATCTGTATTTCTCCTCTGATGATAAGATTTCGATCTTTGAAAAGCCTTGGCTTAAGGAAAGAAAAATAAACACTAGTTTATTACTGACAACCTTGCATTGAACAATTGAAATTTGAAATAAATTTGGACAATCGTCGCATATTTATCACTCTTTTTTCTTCTATCTCTACTATTGCTCTATCTCGTATATTGAGCTTATCCTTTTCACAATAGGTTCCATCTACTAAAAGTTTTCACTTTGGTTTATTTTGATCCTATATATATATATATATATATATAATATGTTTTTCAAATTGACCCATATACACATATGTTTCATGCAATCCCTTCAATCATCGGTATGGGAGGATACAATCCCTGCCGATCGCACGATTTGAATCCCGATATATATATATATATATATATATATATATATATATATATATATATATATAATTAATTAATTTATAAACTAATTTTTGTATACAAATTTTTTTTAATTAATTTATAAATTAATTTTTGTGTGCACAAAAGGTAGACATGTGCACATGTTTCTGGCTATGAGCCGTCATCAGCATGACTTATCCGGGCAAGGATCGAACCCTCGATGTAAATGTTCTTGATAAATATATGATTTCATTTAGAAAGAGCAATAAAGAAAAAAAGCAGGTCAATGGGACCCTTGTAAAACTTTCTAAAAAATAGACTGCTCTTTGTTTTCCGGTTTGTTTAGAACCAAAAACCAGCAGATTGATCTCTAAGTGGAAGTGGGACTTAAGTGGGAGAAAATGTAGTAGGAATGGAGTTGAATTAGGAAAGACTATGGTCAAAATAAAGTAGGCAGTGGACATCTTGGAGGATCTCTATTACCACAAAAATAAAAACGGGAACAGGATTCATTCACTCGACTCGTTAATAGGCTAACTTACCTGAAGGGCTGGAGTCTGACAGGACTAGGAAGCACATGCGTCCTCATCATCAGAAATGATAATAATAATTTATACATAAAAATCTAAATTACTGACTTAATTCTATGATTTGATATGAATATTTTAGCAATATATCTAGATAAATAGCTAGTGCGAACACTGGCGAAGGATACTTTTCTTTTCTCATTTTTTACGTATGGTGTACACTAGTAATAAGATGTTTTTTTTTAAAACTTAACGCTAACTTCTGACGATTGTCCATTAGAGACATGAAATGCAGATATAATGTTCAGATATTGTTTGGGGGCCCCTATTTACTTACCTCCCCACGAGCGAAAAGTTAGACACAATGTCGTTTTTTATGTGGAGATATCTAGCTACACAAAACAAAGTACTCTGAAGGGAACAAAATTCACATCATTCTGAAGAACACATATCATAATAATATTCATAGAAAAGACTGAGACTAACAATATCACGTCTGTGAGAGAGACAAGTTACAGAGAAGAAGAAAGAGTTGATTTCTTCCTCAAGAGCAGACCCATCCATGAGAATCTCACGAAGGAAAGGGACACGCCTACGATCGAAAGACACGAACTGAGTCTTAAGAGAATTAAACGAAACAAGCCATTTTGTACCCCAGTCCACAACTGAACCCAGGTCAACTTCTAAATCAGCTGTTTATTTTGACTGATCCGAGGGAGATGGGCGAGAAGCAACACCAGAATAGAAAGGGGTCGTTTCTGTTTGTCTAACATTCGTTAGTGTGTAGAAATGTGTGCGCAAGATCAAGGAAGCTTGTACGTGCATTTTGAAGTGTTCCTTTTCGTTTTGTACTCCCCCTGGACAAATACCTGTGAGATAACATACGCTGTGGTTCTCTTCTGATGTCTGCCGGACTGGGTCTGCTTTCGTTATTTCATTTGTTAGGTTTTTATTTATATTTCCAACTTTGCGTCGGATTGTTACTTTTTGGGTTTAAATCTAGCAAGGAACCATTTTTACTCGTTGAAAAATGTTAAGTTAACATGTCCTTGTGAAAACTCTTACTTCCTTTTGAAAACGAAGGGGGAGGCGTATCTAAAGGAACCGAGGAAAGAAAGTAGCTATTCAAGCAAGTAGCATTTTTAGCGCTCGTTCGAATCGTATATTCTTTCACTACATGGTGTCTTTCTAAAATAAATTCAATTTGGGGAGACGAAGGTAAAAATAAAAGTAGTGTGAAAGTTCATCATTCAAACTACTCGGCCTAACTTTCACAGATAACATGAATTGGAACAAATACATTGAAGACATTGCCAGGGCTGCTGCAAAGAAGGTGGGTTCCATCTATTGTGCTAGTAAGCTTCTCACATCTGAAATTATCCTATATATCTACAAAACCACCATCCGCCCATGCCTGGAGTATTGTTGTCACATATGGGCTGGTGCATCATCCACTAGTCTCTCCCTTTTAGACAAGGTCCAAAAAAGAGTCGCCAACTTGATAGGTCCCTCACTATGCACGAAGCTTCAGCCCCTGTCCCATCGACGCAATGTTGCATCCTTGTGCCTGTTTTACAAGTACTTCAATGGATTGTGCTCTGATGAACTTGCTGCTCTGGTGCCCCAACGACGTAAATTCACTAGACCAACCCGACAATCTGCCAAATCCCATTCATTCACTGTGGAGGTCCCCAGATGCCGAAGAGCTTTCTATTCAAAAAGCTTATTTCCTCGTGCTGCCGGACTCTGTAACTACCTCCCTGCTCCCTGTTTTCTTAACGGTACTGACATGCAGAAATTTAAAACTAATGTAAACAGACATTTCGCTGCGCAGCTCCCGATTTAAGTTGACCCCCCCCCTCCTCTAAAAAAAACAAACTCTCAACCTTTTTCTTAGTAGCCCTTTACGTCTAAAGTGGCGGCCTGCCTTGTTTGTGGTGAAATATGTAACAAAAAAAAAAAATAATTTAAGTCACATATCGGTGTATTTGACAAAATTATGAACAAATCTAAATCTTTTATCAACTCGAAGCAACTCCAGAAATGACACAGCATATTTTAAATTATTATTATTCAAGATACTTGCAGGAAGAGTGTATGTAGTTTATTTATTTTACATGTTGTACGTAAGTAATATCACATAAGAGGTTCTCTGACAAAATTATAAATAGATATAAATGATTTAACAGCAGCAAAGAATTCCAAATATAACATTACAACTGACCAGTTATTACTAGTTTATGTAGTTGATCTTGTTTACATTTTGTATTTTTATCGAGATGATCGGATACTTCATCGTTTGCCGGTCCATAACTGGAATTATAGATCTAACAAGAATGCACTTGTCTATTATTCAAAATGTTCAAATATAAAAATGCTCTTTGGTTCACAAGGGAAGTAACTCATGAGACTAACCAAATAGAGTTATGTCCCTTGACACTATGGAATTTTGGTGTGAGCAGAAGCTCGCATGCGATACTTACAACCCTTTTCTCTTTTGTTTAGGACAAGCAGGGTTGTCCAGCATCGCTCAAATAGTATAAAAGTTTTTTCAAAGTATATGTAACATCTTTCTTTAGCCCCTCTCTTTCTCTCATATATATATATATATATATATATATATATATATATATATATATATATATACTTCTCTGTCTTCTTTGATCTGAAGAGGTTGACTCTCTGTGAAGTGTACAACCGAAACATATATGCACATATGTAACCAATAATGTTTGTATAAATAAAAATGTATACTTAAGAACAGCTCTACTTGTTATTGAGCACTTTTTATAAACATTTGAGTTTCAACGGATTTACATCTACAGAAACTAATACAATACACGTACTATATATATATATATATATATATATATATATATATATATATATATATATATATATATATATATATATATATATATATAAATTAATTAAGTTCAAATATTAACAAAATGAACCAAACCAATACTTTTCAAAAGTGCTCAATATATATTAGAGGGAAACAATTGTCGGATACTTAAACTATGTTTATTTTAACACACACACACACACACACACACACACACACACACACATATATATATATATATATATATATATATATATATATATATATATATATATATATATATAGCATAATATAAAATGAAATAATAAAATAAGGTGCGAATCAAATTTTATTAGAATTCAAAATTCAGGCAAAGTAACTCAAAGTCCTTAACTCATGAGTTTTCAAAGATAATTCTTCTCCTCAGAGGACCATTACCGCAGTGACGTTACTGCAGATGATAAAATTACACTTTAAAAATATATAAAAATATATACAAAATACATAAAAGTACATAACACATCAAATATATCAAGCCAAAAACATACTTATTTGTTAAAGTTATAAAATCCACCCACGTCATACAAATTAAAACATAGTCAATGAAAGATGTCCAAGAGGTTGACTGAATATAGATCCAGGCATTGAGTGATAGTCCAAAAGCGAAAAAATTGAAAGAACTGAAAAACCGAAAAAGTTATCCAGTCGGGAAATGCGTCCGCAATCAATGCAGTAAATTACAGTGAAAAATGCCTCCAATGTTTATGTTAATTAATACAATGATAAATGAACGAAATTAAATAAAAAGTTCAATAAACTCACTTTAGTTGAAATCATCAAGTTCAAAATTCAGGGTTCAAATGATTTGATCAGAGCAGCACAAATCAAAATTCGCTGGTTAAATGTAAAATCCGCTAAATCCGATTTGAATAAAATTAAATCAAACTGAGTCAATATATTCGGCCATTCTTTCTTCCGGGTCCGATCAAAATTAATAACGTTAAATTTGAAAGTAATCACTCTCCCGCAAGCCAAGTAAACAGAACCTCTTCTCGTCGATCAGAAGGTAATACTAAAGTCTCATACGCCTTCTTGTTCAAACGATGTTATCCGACCGGATGTTATATGTCGAAGTTAACAGAGAGGAATACGTCCCCACACCCCGACAGATTTATTAAATCAATTCAACTCATACCGTTCGCACCTTATTTTATTATTTCATTTTATATTATGCTATTAATGCTCTATCCAGTATATCGAGCTTCAGTCTTTATCCGGATGTTTTACTAATTAAAAGATATTAGTTGCCTCTTATATCTTTTGTTGGATTTACTTATATATATATATATATATATATATATATATATATATATATATATATAAATACGGCTAATTAGAACAATAAAAATCGACTTTTTTAGAACATAACTCAATCCCAAACCCAAGAAATATTTTAGCATGTATTTTGTTTGATTAAAATGTATAGGACAAAATCCTTAGGGAAGCAAACGTTGATTAACGTAGTAGTAGCAGTAGTAGTAGTAGTAGTGTTTTCGACAAAGTTTTTTTAAGATAAGTTTTGGTTTTAACCCACGAAAAGGACCACAATGGCCTTCGGGCTGGAATCATCAAAGTGTAGTATATGTTTTGTCCTTTATCGCTGGAGAAGCCTTAACCAGAAACACGCCATGCCGAGTTCGAACTCCACATCGGTAACTGTTATACATTTACAACTTCCAAACCTCCAATATGATATAACGGTAAGCTGTCATTTCAACCAATATATATCGCCAAATTACAAGATCTTGCCTAATACTCCCAAACTGTTAAATGACAATGCTTTCACTACGTTTCCGGTTTGAATTCCGATGCGAATACGATATTTTAAAATATATTAAAAAAAACAAACTATATAAATCTTTAGTTTGACAAAAAAAACTCCATTTCGAGAAAAAAAAAAAGGTTTAATTTTTAACTTTCCCGTGAAAAAAAATATTTAATTGAATTTCTTCGTAAAAATATAAATAAATTGTAATTTTAAAAAATAAACATACGGTGAGTGTTTTTCTCACAGTATTTTTTGTGTTGAAAAGTTGTCGTGTTTTGATTTTGACACCGGTTCGTTTTCATTCAGCTTTTTTCTGGCTGTTTACGTATTTCTGCATCGGCTCAAGTCGGTTTTGTCGAGTTCAAAAAACTGTACCAGTGCAAAATATTGTAATCAGTTTTCAAAACTAAATATTTCCATAACTAAGTCGAAGAATTTTTATTTAAAATTTAATATACGAAGACAAAGTTATTTTCTAGTTTAGTGATAACGTAAATATAATCTGTTATGTTCTCGGGCAGGGAAAGTGAAATACTTGTCGCTTTTCGCTAATTAGCAAAGAGGAAATTTGTAAGAAAAGTTATAAAATAATTTAGCTCACTGCTAGTGACGGTTCGGAATATCTGACATTCATTCCGATATTCCAGTATATCGCGATAATGTGTAAAGTGTCTCAGCGTTGTGCGAGGAAAAGATGAAAAAATAATTTAGGTCTCTGCTAATGACGGTTCAGAACATATATATATATATATATATATATATATATATATATATATATATATATATATATATATATATATATATATATATATATATATATATATAGTCTCGGAAGTATCTCAACCATTAAAACTATATAAGGAATAAAAAAAAAAAGCTTAAGTCCGAAGTCGTTCAGTGGAAAATCACTCACGTAAGTCATTTTAATTTTTACAGTTATCATATTAATTGCTTCTAACATTATTTAAGGGATCATCGTTTACCATGAAAAACTGTTTCGGGAATTTAAAAACAAGACAGTATTTAATTTCATGGCTTCCTAGTAGAGTTGATCAGACCCCACTTCCTTTAAAAGACAAATATATATATATATATATATATATATATATATATATATATATATATATATATATATATATATATATATATATATATATTATACAAAAAAAAATGAAAATACAAAAATAAATACGAGTCAACAACAACAAAAAAATAATTACAAAAACAACAATACCTTTTCCCCAAACAAAATCTACGAAACAAAACAAACAAAAAAAGAGAGCGAGAGACTTTTTCTGCTTTATCTCGCGTTGGTCACTGGCGTGTCGTGTTTTGATTGGCCAAAGTTTTCGGCCAGTGTCTTTCTACAAGATTTCTTCTCACTCTATGTCAGAGACGAAGAAAAGGTATCGGTCAACGCCATTTTATTTATTGCGTTGCCTTTTGAGATCGTTACAAATCTTTTCGGACTCGGATATCATCATGTTCTCGGCTCTGTTTAACCTAACATCATTATGGACACTGATTTCAACTAGGATTGCGTGTGTGTCTGTTCAAGAGACATTGTGCGTATACGGCTTTTGTCAGTGTATGAGTAGGTGTGAACTTCTGTGTGCGTCCGTTGAGTAGTCATTCGCTTCCCCTGCTTCGACTAAACGGAAGGACTTAACGTAATTGCATGGAACTGAATTTGTTTTACGTGACGATGTTAAGTTTTACGCTGCACATCATTCGATAAAACATTTGTTGGATTTGCTCGATAAAAATCACGGAAAATATATTTTCTTTAAAAAAAAAGATTATTATTTAATTTAGTTGTGTATAAAAAAATACTGAAGACTTGATCGTGAATGACAGTCAATATTTTATATAAGGCAAATCAGATAAATGGATCATTTCTGTAATTAATTTTATGTTGTAATCATTTATAAATATTAGTAAATAATAATTAATTAATTTTTTTCTCTTTTTGTAGAGAAGGTTCTCATATTTCATATAGCTTTACGACACAGCATTTTATTTTTTAGACAAAGGTTGAAACAGTGCAAGGGGGATAATTCAAAGTCAAAGGACGATTCAAGGGAGACAATTCAATCAAAGTAACGTAAAGTACATTCGTATGAATCAGTCTGATTTCGCTGTTGGCATTGGTTTCCCAGATTCTTTAGAGATAAAAAAGAAAGAAAAAAAAAAACGGGGTACTTACAGGAGGGACAATCTGATCGTTACTATTCGAGTAAAAATATTGGGTACTGGTGCAGTTTTTTAACCAGACAATACCGATTTTTTGGTCGGCACGTTCCGGCCTCTACGTAAAAATCGGGAAGATGCCGAGACGCTTGTTTTTTACAATCTTTAGTTTATTGAGAAAAAAACGGTGCTTATGCTGATTAGCGGCCATATGAAAAACTTATTTTTATATAAAAACAATAATATATACTTATTAAGCATTATATTCTTACTCACTGTACGAAAAAAATTATCCACTAGAACTTTAATTACAAGTATTTTTCCATTCTGCGTATCATAACAGCGACTCGTTCAGTAAGCCTCCATCTTGGTTTTTAAGAAGATTTCAAGGGCAGATAACTGAAATCTTCTTAAAAAAGAAGATGGAGGCTTACTGAACGAGTCGCTGTTATGCTACGCAGAATGGAAAAATACTTGTAATTAAAGTTCTAGTGGATAATTTTTTTCTACTTTTTCGTACAGTGAGTAAAAATATAATGCTTAATAAGTATATATTATTGTTTTTATATATAAAAAAAAAACTTTTTTCATAGGCCGCTAATCAGCATAAGCAACAAAAGATTTAATTTTTAACTTTCCCGTGAAAAGAAATTATTTCATTGAATTTCTTCGTAAAAATATAAATAAATTGTAATAAAAAAAAATAAACATACGGTGAGTGTTTTTCTTACAGTATTTTTTGTGTTGAAAAGTTGTCGTGTTTTGATTTTGACACCGGTTCGTTTTCATTCAGCTTTTTCTGACTGTTTACGTATTTCTGCATCGGCTCAAGCCGGTTTTGTCTACTTCAAAAAAACTGTAACAGTGCAAAATATTGTAATCAATTTTCAAAACTAAATATTTGCATAACTAAGTCGAAGAATTTTAATTTAAAATTTAATATACGAATACAAAGTTATTTTCTAGTTTAATGATAACGTAAACATAATCTGTTATGTTCTCGGGCAGGGAAAGTGAAATACTTGTCGTTTTTCGCTAATTAGCAAAGAAGACATTTGTAAGAAAAGTTATAAAATAATTTAGCTCACTGCTAGTGACGGTTCGGAATATCTGACATTCATTCCGATATTCCTGTATATCGCGATAATGTGTAAAATGTCTCAGCGTTGTGCAAGGAAAAGATGAAAAAAAAATAGGTCTCTGCTAATGACGGTTCAGAATATATTACATTCATTCCGATATTCCTGTATTCCGTGCAAAGGTAGAAAGTTTGCCGGCGTTGTTATTTTTTTTTTAAATAAGTAAATGTCAGAGTATCAATTCAGAGAAAGAAAGAAGTAAGTTCAAATAGAAAGGGAAGGGGAAAAGTTAAACGATACAAAAATCCGTAGTTTTAATGAAAAGTTGTTGTTTTTTTTTAGAGATGACATTCATGGCTATTTTTAAGCGTTCGGTAATTATTCTGGATTAACCAGTGTTTGTTTGGTTTTTAATCGATTAGAAAGTAGTACACGGTGATTCTAGTAGCAGTGGTAGTAGAAATGATTACCTTAAGCACTCACGAGTAACTCTCTATTGACAAATACAGAGTTGTGTCTCTATTTTTAAGGTGGCGTCCATATGAAAATAATTCTGAACCGGTCAAAGTATTTTCTGGAAGGAATTAAATCGAATTACATTGTATTGTTGTTAACAACTTTCTGCAACATTCCATCAAAAGGATTGACGAACCATGATCAAATTTTGTAGGAAGAAAGCTATTGATGACAAAAATCGTCAAAGAGACTGAGTTTACTTTATATATGAGATACAATCAAATTCGAGACAAACCCCTCAAAAAAGAGAATGAATAAAACAGCCTTAAAATGGGTAATAGTTTTAAAAAGTGCTCAGTAGACAGAAATATGCAGAGCTGATTTTAATTAAAATGAATGAGTATAAGTTTATTACACAAGTGTCACTCAGGTTGTAACCCCCTTCTCATCCTTGTCTGTATTTGAGCGGATGGGTGAGAACTTTAACTTTATTATTCACAATTTTCGGACTGGTATCCTCTTCTTGATTGTTGCTATTGCAACATTTTGGCCGTTTTGTTCTCCGTGTATCTCACTCCTGACGCAATCCTCTACCTGTATGAGACGCAAATACGTCCTAAGATGGGGAGGTACTATTGCCACATCTGGGGAGGTGCTGCTCAGAGCACCCTTTCCTTCCCTGACAGAGTACAAAACCGACTTTGAAATCTAGTTGGCGATGTCCTCTTCTCCTCCCTCTTTCTCCCAGAAGAGACGTTGCTAGTCTTTCTCTACTCTATCGTTTTTTCATGGCAGGTGCTCGACTGAGCTTCAATCTATGGTACCCCCTGTAAAACATTTACTCATCTTGCTACAACCACTGTCAATAATTCCCCTTTTACTCTGTGTGTGCCTAAAACTAAACGAAACTTCGAAGAGCAAAGTTTTATTTCTTGAACTGCCCGTCTGTGGGACACAGTACCACGGTGCTGTTTCCCAGCTAACATTGTTGTCTTCAAATCCAATGTAAACAAATTCTTTTTGAGCCATCCTCTTAAATAATCGATTCTGACCAGTTTACAACCATCGTTACAAATCCCCGCGATGTTTCACCGTCCACCTGTCAAACTCAATTAACCCTTATCGTCGAGTGGTCTTTGTACCTTAATAAGAAGTGACGCGTTTGTAATAGAAAAAAAATTGCTTCTGACAAGCCAATCGTTGCTTTTTGATGTTGTACACTTTTTTTTTTATCTCCAAATGCTACTTTGTTTCGGTTTCTTTACAAAATTACTTATTCTGGCTCGGAACTATTTTCAAATGGGCAGATTCTTCACTAACGCCTTTAAAAGAAAAATCTACTTACGCCATGTTAATAAAAAAACATATTTCACCATTTACCTATCTATTTTCGTTATCAGATAAACAATTACATTTCTTCTTACATGAATATTAGCACATTTATTTCTTAATATTACTTGATTATCGTACTGCTAGGTTAACATTTTTCGATTATACTAACTATTTAGAGTGCTGCTTTTATCTAATGTAAGCGGCCAAGAGTGCAAATGGCAACTCGCTGCTTTTAAGCCTTCAAAATGTAGATTAGAAAACTAAACGCCATTAATCTATGTTAACGGATTTATTCCTATTTTTTATCCCATTAATCGGACATTTACTTAAATAAAAATAGTGTAAAATAAAAACCTAGTTTACAAAAGATATTTTGAATACTTCTAGGTTAAAGATATGTGATCTGATTAACAGTAAGTAATCTGGAGTTACTTACCTTGATCATGATGTTTTCAGTTACTTCCCTTTGACTGACTATATTGACTCATATATTAATAAAACTACTATAGTGTGTCTTTCTCACCTGCAGTGAAACCAGTTTATCACTGATGACCAACCTCAGAGAATCTACAAATCTATCTTATGATGTTATATAGTTTCTTACGCACACTTTCACACAAAATTATTTCTACTCAAAAAATATTGAATTAATATTAAGTTTTTATAAAAACATTTAAAAAATCAGTTTGTCCAAATTTCTTAAATAAAACAAAAAATAGGGTGTTTTTCAAACTGTACAAAAATGGAATCATGTTGGTACCGTTCTTTTATCTGCAACGGAAACTGTACTGGTGCTGCGGCGTGCTGTACAAGAAGCAAAAAGTCAACATAATAAATTCAGATATCAAATGATAGGGGTTGATTTAGGATTGACATGTGATGTGACACGCTCACACACATGTATGTACACATGTGCATACACACACACACACACAGAGTAAAAATGACAAAGGTGTGATTGAACATTCATGTTTTCCTACGGAGCACAAATGAGCCATAATACTTGATTTTTGTTACAAAACTTTAAACCAAAAGTGTATATCTTAGGGATGCGAGTGGCCAATAGTAAAAAAAATCTGAAATCGAGATGAATTTCTCAACCTGGGGCGGTGGGAGGAACGGCCCTCCACCAATTTCCCAACCTAGGGAGCCAGGGTGTTCACTTAGATTCTACTTTTTTTCAGGCGATTATTATTTATTTGTGGGGGAGGAAGGTGATTTAGCGAAGGATGTTAATCTACAATACCTTTTTTTTTTCATATTGCAAGTATTGACTGATATGTTTTAAAAGAGACAAGAAGATAAGTCTCCTACCTTCTCTACATATGAATCGTTTGAAGTATTGAAAAAATAAACATTTTCAGGGAGGTGAAAGGGGGGGGAGACAAAACGTGACGGAGAGAGGAAGAGGAAGAGAGAAAAAAAAAACAGAAAGAGAAAAAGAAAGAAAGCGAGAGAGAGAGGGGGGGAGGAAGTGAAAGAGAAATAAAAACGAGACAAATGGGGGAAAAAATAAGGTCGTGAAAGTCTAACAATTTGACATTAACTTATTAAAGAAAAAGCGGAATTCCGCTTTTTCTGAATTATAAAAAAGCGAAATTTTGTTAAAAAGTGGAAAACTCACATCGGTCATACTTGCTTCGGAAAATTACCAACGAATCCGATATATTTTGGAAGATAATGCTCTGGATTACAGCCCATTAGAACTCAAACGATCTTGTTAAGTCTATTTCCTCTATCTTGTTCGTTTCAAATTTCTATTCATAAAACTAATGCAATAATTCAGTATAAATTTGAATTGACATTGAAACAAAGAACAAACTAGTCTTATTTATCTAAAGAAAAAAAAGAAGTTATATTTCAATAAGTCCTTATTTAATTGCCTGCACACCAAGGCAAAGTTTTGTTTGTTTTCTCCATCAAGCAGAAATTACTTTCTAATTGACAGTTTAAAGGCTAATAAACAAATAAAAAACTTTCCAATTTTGAACGTTTACAAAGTAAAATATGCTGGATATTGTTTTCTCATCATTGTGGAACTCTTTTCAAGCATCTCCTGTGTTTGCGATAATCATCTTTTATTCTTGTTAACTCCTGACATCAAGTGGCTTCATGCCTTGTCTGGAGCAATTTTCATTTTTAAAAAAAATAACCCTTTTATGCATACTGCTGTTCCACAAGAAATAGAAAAAGGAAAATTGCCATAAGTTATCATAAACTTTGATTTGACCTATTAAATTTGTTGTTTTTTTCTTTTTTAAGAGTCAGGGTCATTAAGGCGTAATTATTAGTCGTTATGGGCCTTTTTGGAAGTCAGCTCAATTTGAAGGCATGTCGTTCAAGAACAAGTCAGATCAGATAAATAGAATTTCTGTAAAAAAAATCATGCATAAAACGGTTAATAGATAAAAATAATGGCTGGCATGTATTTACTTCCGTGACATTTCGACATTCAAAAGTGTTTCTGAAGTTTAGAAAGTAATTTCTGACTTGACTTTTTTTAAAAAAAAAGTCAAGTATCATTTGTGCACAACTTTAGAAAAATGTGAATGTTGAATGCATCACGATCAAAGTTGATTTCGATTGAATCTGAGGAGGGCCGCCTTCTCAATCAGGATCCCTGGACCTTGGAATAGAGAGGTAATAAATGCGCCAACAACGCAACAATTCAAGGTGGATTTGGACAGGTGCTAGGCTGCTGTATCATCTTCTGTGTAAATTTCTACCACTCTTTCCCTACATGGCAACTGAAGCATGCTTGTTTTATTTTTTTGCCGAATTAATTGAATCCCTGTTATATCAAAGAACCAACTTTATTTTTTCACTGGCATCTCTTTTCAAACGAAGAATCCATTTTCAACCATTTTCTTGCAATAATCAGTCATTTAAGGAGTTGTTTCTTTTCTTAGATTACAATTAACTTCTTTTACAAATATTTCCACGGAATGAGATCCAACGAACTTACTGCACTAGTACGCCTTCAACGTAGATACACGCCAACTAGCAGCAAAATCCCACCCCTTTACTGTATAGGTCCCCAGATGCTGGAAAACTTTCTGTTATAATAACTTCTTTCCTCAAACCGGTTGGCTTTGGAATTTCTTCCATGCTGTTTTCCAGACTGTACCAACATGCAAAAATTCAAATGTAATGCGCACAAACATCTAAGCTGCACAGTTCATCACTTAGGATGCCCTCTTGAAATCTGACCCCTAATCACAGTAGCCCCTTATTTCTCAGTGGCAATATGCCTTGTTTAGGGTGAATAAAAGTTTTTAAAAATTAAACAAAGAATTTATCTATCACCTTCAGAAACTGCTGCAAAGAAAGTGGGCTCCATCTATACCGTGCCAGAAAAATTCTCACACCTTAGAGTACCATATATCTCTGCAAAGCCACCATCTGCCCATGCATGGAGTATTGTTGTCACATCTGGGCTAATTACCCACTTAATTTATAGTTAATAAAATAAATAGCGAATAAAGGACGGTGATTAATTTGAATTGTTCAACACAGATTTGTGTTGTTTTACTAAAAGTGCTCAATATTTTCATTTCTATAATAGAGCGAAATGATACTTACATGTAATAAATAAACATTGCCATAGATGTTATATTTATTTGGTTTCAATATTTTTGAGATGAGGATTGATAATTTGTATTCTTTAAACTACTGTTTTCATCTTGGATGTTATTCTCATAACATTTCGCCCGATGTAACCTCCGACTTCATAACATTTCGGCCGATGTAACCTCCGACCTTCTTGCAGAACTCAGGAATCTGTATAGAATTCCGAACAGGAACCTTCATTTAATCCACAGGGGTAGCTTTCTCTCGGTCCGTCAGCCATGACAGGGTAGAAATCCTAAGTAATTCGTAATTGTATTCTTAGTATCGCCCGTACTGAGGATTGAACCTTCAACCTCCAGAAGACTGTCACTTAGAACTGGTTATTATTATTACTTAGCACTTTATCCGTTGTGCCACAGGTCCTTGCGGAGAATAACATCCAAGATGAGAACAGTAGTCGGAATAATCAAAATAATCCAATGGTATATTTATTGTTTACCTGTTAGTATGTTTCACGCTTCTTTTTTGCAATCTTCTGAAAGGGATAATTTTATCCCCCCCACCTCAAACAGCATTTGTTATTCAAATCGTTTGTTAACCATTAATGTGATTCGGTTTAAAACAATCAATAAATAAATAAATATTCATGCAAAAATGGTAAATACACGGTCTTCTGATATCTTCAACTTCTTTGCTATCTCATGTAACTTCAATTTATGATTAGTCCAAAATAAAAAAATAAAAAAATAAAAAAAGGGACTTGATGCTCGTCTTTGGAATTCAAATTAAGTTCTGCCTATAACACACCACTCAATAAATCCCGGACCTAACTAATAAAACAACAACTTTTAGGCAAAATCCAACTTTATTCACAAACAGTCTCCTTCTAGAGTAATACATTGATTCCAACATTTTTTTTCTAACAATTTGATGCCTTTTTTATAGAACGATTTGGCTTTGGCTTCAAAATACGCCTCAGTTTCCGATATCACTTCTTCTTTGGAGCCAAATCTTTTTCCTCCCTGGAGCATTCGGCCAGTAGTCACTGGGGAGCAAATCTGGAGAAAGGGTAGGTGCAGAAGCAATTCGAAGTGCAATTAATAAAGTTTTGTCATCAACATATTACATGGTGCATTGTCTTGGTGAAAGAGTACTTTTTATTGGCGATTTCTTCCTTCAAACACACCAATAATGCTATTGAATGTTCGCTATTGATGGTTCTTCATTTCTCAAGGGAATAGATTAACAAAATACCTTGCGCATCCAAAAATATGGAGGCCAAAACCTTGCCTGCCGATGTTTGTGTCTTTGGTCGTTTTGGACGGCTTTTACCTGCTGCTGTCCACTCAGCTGATTGCCGATTTGACTTTTTGTTGCGTTGAAACTGTTGTAAACAACACATTGCTTTTGATCGACTGTGAGCAAATGCAGCACCCACTTTAAACACTAACACTGACAAATGTTAGTGCAAAAATGGTGAATACACTGCCTTCTGATATCTTCAACTCCTCTGCTATCTCATGTAACTTCAATTTATGATTAGTCAAAACGAATTTGTGAACTTTTTTATGTTTTCTGGCACAACCGCCGAATTTGGTCGACCTGAGCATTCAGCATCATTTGTGGCTGTACAACCACGTTTAAAGTCAGCATACCACCTCTTAACCATTGTTTCCGACAGAGCAGAGTCCGCATAACACTTATCAAGCCACTGTCTTACTTAAACAGTATTTTTTCCCATCAGAAAGCAATGCGTTATCAACTCATGAAATTCAGATTTTTTCATTGGTTTAAAAATTTGCAACAGTAGCTTTCCTTAAGTAACTGTAATTTGTAAACTAATAATCTGATTGAACTTTAATTTTGCTATTTGAAGGTTAGTACTTTATAAAAGAAAAAAAAATTTTTTTATTAGTAGCGCCATATATATGTCAGACCTGGGACTTATTGAGTGCGAACAGCCTCTTCATAGATGTAGGTTCAAATTTTGTCGGGGGTTCTTCATTTTTCTCTGATCTAATTCGCCTTTGTCACAGCCCGCTGGTTATAATTATCCACTAAATATAAATGCGTATTTGCATATATGTATATATATATATATATATATATATATATATATTAAAATAAACATAGTTTGAGTATCCGACAATTGTTTCAGAACCTCTTCGGCTCCTCCTCAGGGATGTTCATTTTGTTAATATTTGAACTTAATTATATATATATATATATGTTATACATGTGTCGTTGAAGACCAGAGTTTTCTTTCTTTGCTATCCTTCTGGTTAATTTCTCGACGTGGCGAGCGATTCGTCGGTTTTCCGGTGTTAATTGGTGGAGTATGGCACCTAACGTTGTATCGTGGGCCATTCCTCGAGCGCTTTCGGTCTCGCGACCGTCTTCAGGAGGCTGCGTCTTATTATTAGTAAAAAGTCGTATTTATAGTTTTATTATTGGTTATATCTATTAATTTACATATATATATATATATATATATCTTTATTCTTTTATTTACTTACTTATTTATTTTTTTTTTTTTTTAATATCTATTATTATTATTATTATTATTATCATTGTGTATTAATTGCTCCATAAATTAACACCGGAAAACCGACGAATCGCTCGTCGTGTCGAGAAATTAACCAGAAGGATAGCAAAGAAAGAAAACTCATAATAAATGACTTGCTGCCGAAATACACATTACTAAAGCTGAGATAATCCATGTTCGTTCCCGTGAGTCTTTTTTCCTATATATTTTAATCACACAAAATGTCCTGAAGTCACCGATTAGGTTATGTTTGAAAAAAAAAAATCCATTATAATTTATGTAATTAGTGTGATTTGCAATTAATTAACAAAGTTACCCGCCTCTCTCTCTCCCTCTCTCTAAGGTTCTTACTATCACTTTCCAACTCTCTCATTATACGTTGTTTTGCTGCATGCCCTCATTTCACATGCTCTCTATTTCTTCAACGGAATTGAAGTTCACTCTCTGCTTTTATTAATCGACACATAATCAATTTTGCGAATTGATTTACCACTCTTCCACACATTCTATATTAATGAAGAGAATACGACAATAGTAATACAATTTTAACTTGTCGCCACCAATCAGAGAGAGAGAGAGAATAACTAATTTTGGATTCTTGTCCTTTTTTTTTTTTTTTTTTTTTTTGCAAACTCACTTTAAGCAAGATTAAAAAAAAAAAAAAGGTTCCAAGAAGTGAACCCTCTCAAACTTTACCTCCTTTTTGGGGAGAAAGGGTTGATTTATTGCCAGTCACCCCTCCCAGGAAATGTCAATTGGTTCGGTGTTGGCTATTTTTGTACCCGACTAAGAAAAATAAAATATAAATAATTATTAATACTACTATTACTACTATGATTATAAAGCAAAGGTTCCTCGTCGTTTTCATACAAGCCGAGATTCTAGCAACTTAGCAACTGTTTTCAACCATCAGAACCTTCTAGGGGAAGCACTCTCCCAGGCATTACCTAATCCTTTAAGAGGGGTAGGGGATTATTACTGATCACCTGACGCACCGCTACCAGAGAATGCTGCTGGGTCCATTCTAGTATAAAACGGAACGTATTAAAATTATTTTTAAAATACTAAAACTAATTCAATCATAAAATAAATCACATTAATAAAATGGTTATATATAAAATTCCTACTCTGTCATGGTCGCCAAATCTGAAATCAGAAATTTCAACAAGTGTTAAAAAAAAAAAAAAAATTTTTTTAAATCGGCAATATATTTTTGTTTGCTTCAACAATTTATTCGGCAATAATTTGTTAAGTTATATAAAAATATGAGTTCGTAATTTATTTAAATTTAGTTTAGAAAAATTCCATTTATAAAAAACAATTAAATTTTTTATTTGTTAATAAATGTTTGTTACTTTGTAATATAGTCATATTTGATTAATAATTAAACTATTTAAAAAAAATATTTTTTAATAAAAAAAAATAAAAAATTACAATCATAAAAAAATAGTTTGATTTTTTTTATTTGTTAATAACTGTTTGTTTCTTTGTAATATAATCATATTTGGTTAATAATTAATAATTAAACTATTTAAAAAATATTTTTAAATAAAAAAAAAATTACAATTATAAAAAATCAGTTTGATTTTTTTTATTTGTTAATAAATATTTGTTATTATGTAATATAATCATATTTGGTTCATAATTAATAATCAAACTATTTAAAAAATATTTTTAAATCAAAAAAATAAAAATTTGCAACTATAAAAAAATTAGTTTGATTTTTTTTATTTGTTAATAATCCAGCAAATTATTGAAAATAAATTATTAGTTGGAACAAAAACAAAAAAAAAACAGGGCAAAAATATAATGGAGGATTTTTTTTTTGGATTAACACCGGTCAAAATTTCAGATTTGGCGACCATGACGGAGTGAGAATTTTCTATTTAACCAATAAAACTTAAACGTTTTTCAATATTTAATTTTCAAAAATCAACTTCTCAAAATCGGAAATGATCTAATATGGATTTCCTGTCTGTAAACAAAATTATTAATAGGTGTTTATTTTCATGTGGACATTTTGACACTAGTTCATCTTTCTTGTTCAAAAACTAATGGGAAATAGTCTACATGAAAATAAACACATACTAAAACGTATGAAAATCATTAATCTGGCATAAGGATTCCATGCATGGAAATCGGACCGAATCACATCAACAGTGAAAAATTATTTCAACAATACAACCAGGTGAAATAAAATAACAAAAATAATTTATTCCAATTGGAAAATTGCATGAGGCATGAAACAGCTATACCAGGCAAACAGAATAAATTTATTTTTTGTGATTTATGATTATTGCGTTCTATTTTAGAAATAAAAATTTTAATATAAAATATTAAGCAAGTTTTGTGAAACACAAAACAAATGTTCGAAAAAATGACGCTATTCTTATAGCTGACACACCATGTTTCCGTGACTTTGTGTCGTCAACGTTCGGGCAGGTTAAGAAAGCGCCCAAGAGTTGACGAGGCGAAAACTGACAAACGCTAAATTACGACAAAGAAAATCAAACTAAAATACATATATACAAATAAAGAACGAACAAACCATAGCTAAACAACTGTTAGGAATTAGATTTTTTTTTTGTTCCTTTTTGTCAAAGGATCCATTGTTAATCAAATGTGTTTAAATAAAATATTATTTTGTTTGTGCACCGAAAAGTTTTAAATATGATTTTGTTTGATTTGTTAAGCAAATGTTTTGTTTTTTTTACTTTAAAAAAAAAATTATTTTTTTTACATTTTTATCAAAAAAACAGTTAGTAATTTTTTTTTTTTTTTGTTCCTTTTTGTCAAAGGAACCATTGTTAAAAATAAATGTTATTTTGTTTGTGCACCGGAAAGTTTAAAATGATGATTTTGTTTGTTACTGTTTTTTTTCAATTTATTTTCAATGTTTTTTTTTTGTTGTTTTTTTTACATTTTTTGTCAATTTTTTTTCCTTGTTAGCATTAACACTGCAACTTTTTTTTGTTTTGTTTTCTTATTTTAAGAAAACAAACTGTTAATAAGCAAATATTTCTTGGTTAATAGTTTCGTCAACTTTCGGGCGCTTCCGAGACCTGCCCAAAACGTTGACGACGCAAAATCACGGAAACATGGTGCGTCCGCTATAAGAGTACCAAAATTACATATATGTATATATTTATTTAGTATACATTTTTATTCATACAAACATTTTGGCTACATATTATAAGACATGTATCAGCTCCAGCTTGAAATAAGCTAAGCTCCTTCAGATCAAGTTATTCATATTAAGAACTTGGCCTGAAGAAACTTAGCTGATTTCCAGTTAGAGCTAAAACATGTTTGCAAATGTGTAGCCAAAATGTTTGTATAAATAAAAATTCATACTAAATATATATAGCTATACTTACTGTTTAGCACTATTATATAAGCACAGTAAAGAGTTACTAGATTACCTCTTATGAACAAAACCTCACCGGAATTATATATATATATATATATATATATATATATATATATATATATATATATATATATAATAGAATTAACAATAAGTGAAGTATCGTAAAGTGATCTATCGCGATAAAGTAAAGCTCAATATGTTGAGTAGAGCAATCACTTTTAAAGAAAGATGAAGATAAAAAATTGCATAAAATTACATAAAGTTACATAGAATTAATACAAATTTTATTACATTGAAAGTTCAGATGCAAGGAGTTACATTAATCCTTAAACCATGTTTTTTTCAAAGTTAAACTCTTCTCGTCAGAGGATAAAATGGCTACTCAATACTGCTAATTTTTCCTTCCCGGCCATTTATTTCTTTATCCCCAACCTTTCTAGTTTTATTCTTCAATTTTTCAAAGTGAAATGAAACTAGGTAATATTTATTTATTATAAATACCACATTACCAAATTTTATCCTCTGACGAGAAGAGTTTTATCTTTGAAAAACCATGGTTTAAGGATTAATGTAACTCCTTGCATCTGAACTTTCGATGTAATAAAATTTGTATTAATTTTATGTAACTTTATGTAATTTTATGCAATTTTTTATCTTCATCTTTCTTTAATATATATATATATATATATATATATATATATATATAAAATCAGATCGAAAAACCAGATTATATGATAGAGATTTTTTTTTTTCAAATGAATGAAACATTTATTTTTTAAATTTTAATCAAATATATTTCGGCATACATACATGCATTCTTTAGTGAATAGACATTTGTTTTTTTTTTCTTTTTCATGGAAGAAGAATCCCGACAAGTCCTCCTGTTGGTAATGGAGTGATAGTTTTAATGTCCGAGTCTCTGTAGCAACCCGCTGGCATGTGGTTGCATTTACTGATATTTAATAATATGCCGAAATATATTTGATTAAAGTTTAAAAAATAAATGTTTCATTTATTTGGAAATAAAAAATCTTGCATCATATAATCTGGTTTTTAAATCTGATTTCATATTTTTACTAAATGATGCTTAAAAAATTGTAGCCCGACTACTTTATTATATATATATATATATATAATAAAGTATATATATATATATATATATATATATATATATATATATATATAATTTATTTCGATTCTGACAAAGCTAAACAATCAGGTCAAGCAAAACGTTTTATTTTCTCAGAATAAAAGAAAAAGAAAAAAAAGTTTCACATTTACATATTTTGTGTACAGCAAATTATGTAAATATGAAACTATTTTTTTTCTTTTTATTTTATTTTTATCTCCTGATAATTTTATTTTGACTGTGATATTTAAACCTTGTTTGATTGTGTAGCCTCTAAAGATGAAACAGCTGTTGATAAAATAAAAAGTTTGCTTGACTCAATTGTTTTGCTTTGTCCGAATCGAAATCTATTCATCATTGTTCTCGAGTCATATAGTAGAAACTTTGGATCTGAAAAGTGGAACATCCATTGAGCTGAAACTACGAGTTAGACTATACAACCAATAGATACACATACATATATATATATATATATATATATATATATAATTATTTTTTATTGATGCAGACATGTAGATAATCTGCGATATTGGCATGTCAATGTTATCGATCAACAGTTGTTAGAAACTGAAATCTCATCAGGCGGAAAGAGAATCTGATCCTTCCCTCAGATCATATTTGAAAAGAACCTATACCTGTATAGTTTACCTGGATTACTATATATATATATATATATATATATATATATATATATATATATATATATATTGTTCCTTAACTGAATGCTAAATTTCAATTCATCCGTGTTAAAACAGCAGCCTGTAAGTATTGCATAAATATAAGTAAAAATAAAAGTTGAATAAAATTCTCATTCAATTGATAATATCAGAATAAACTCAAATGTTTGCTGAGTCTCTTTGTTGGGATCCATCTTATTTTGGGTTTACGAGAAAAAAAAATTGCGCGATTGTGCAGAGTAATTAACAGGAAAAAAGGGGTGAAAAAACAAAAACAAATTTACAACAAATAACTTGTACCAAACGCAAGAAAATTTAATTCTATCAACTCACATAGATTTAGAGTTTTGGAACTTTTAAGTGTTTTTTTTAAATTTTGTATTGTTGCCTTTGGAGTCTTGTAAAAAAAAAAAATCAAGATGGCTGTCATGGAGAGAATATTCGATCTTGTATGTTCAACAACTCAAATATAAAAAAATTAAGCAAAAAATAAAGCTAATAACTGTCATCAATCGGTCGAGAATTATATTTTCGACTGAGTAATGACAGTTATTAGTTGTAAATTTTTTTTTTTTACACCCCCCTTTTTTTCCTGTTAAGAAAACTGGACAATCACCAAAAACTGTATAAAATAAAAAGATTAAAATGAATGACATTTTTCAATGATTTTTGTGTTTTTTTTCATTCTTTTTTTTTTTTTAAATGATTGATTGTACACAACTAAGAGAAGAAGAATGCTTACATTTCTGCATTGGGACCGATAAACATAGGTGGAAATTGGTAAACAAATAAATAAATAACGGTTTCTCTTCTGTTCGTACCGGTACTCTAGGAGAAGGGGGGGGGGGGTGAATAAAAAAAATGTTCAAGAAAAGTCAGATATTTAAAGATCCTGACTAGTCAATGGTCAAGAGTATAAATAGAAAACATCTCAACCATTTAAATTCAACACATAAATCTGTTTCTTCTCTAAGACAGTGACCAATGGTCAGTTATATAGTGTTTTTGTACAGTCAGATTATTTTACACTTCTATCAAACAGCTTCAGACCAAATAACAAGCGGTCGGCTGTGTCCATATTTTAGTCAATATATGGGATATATTGGTATGTGAGATACGAGTCAACGGTCAGCTATATCCAAAGTAGTGTTGGCTTAACATTGGTACATTATTTGGGGAAGTGATGGTGAGGTGTAAATTTCATTTTTACGGTAAAACGTGAAAAGGTGTGAGCTGTTGACCGCTTGAACTTTTTTAAAAACTTTTTTTCATACTTTCTTCTTTGTACTTCCCATGTTTAAGATGATGTCCTGCAATTGATGGCTGCTACAAGACATGGCGACACACAGGACAGGTTCCAGACTGAAAATATAAAATAAAATTGAATAGATATATATATAAAATAAAATTAAAATAAAATATATATATATATATATATATATATATATTGAATAAAAATTTTAAGATAAATGATGTATCTTTAAATAATAATCTATCGGGATAATAGAAAGCTCAATATATTGGATAGAGCAATAAATTGAGTGAAACAAAAGGTATTGACGGAAGATCTAACTAATGTATAATGTCAATTGAATTTTTGAAAATATAAAAAAAAAATATATATGTATATAAAAGGTTGTGTTTTATTTGAATTATGCGGACTACTATTCTCATCTTGGTTGTTACTTTCACAGCGCTTTGACCGATGTAACCTCTGACCTTCTTCAGGTGCATTCAGAACTTGAAAATCTTTATATCAAACTCAGGAACGTATACGGAATTTTGAACTTAACCTTTTATTTAATCCAAGAGGGTAGATTGTTCTTGTTCTGTCAGCGACGATAAAGGTGCTGATTAACAATTTGATTGGCCCCACTCTTTCTTGTTGCTAGTCTCAGTCTTTTCTGTAATTACTATTATGGCATGTGTTCTTCGGAATTGTGTGATCTATTCCCTGCTTCTTTTGTTCCAGCTTGTTTGGCTCATTGGTCTAATGGTCTCCATCAATTCGCTGTTTTGATACCTCATTGTAATACAGCTTCCTATTCCAGTAGCTTATTTCCAAGAACTGCAGGATTGTGGAACTCTCTTCCTGCTGATTGTTTTCCTCCTACCTTTAGCCTTATTCTTTTCAAAACTAAGGCCAATAGGCATCTCCTGTCTTTGCGATAATTATATTTCGCTCTTGTTAGCCTATTTACATCAAGTGGCTTCCTGTATTGTCTGGAGCGATTTCCATTAAAAAAAAAAAAAAACAGTTCTAAGTGACAAGTCTTCTGATGGTTGAAGATTCAATCATTACTACAGGCGATAATAATTAAAAATAATATAAAAATTAAAATTTCTATCTGGTTATGGCATAATCTAAATAATCCAAATTATAAATCCTTATCTGAAAAATTCTGAAACAAGATTTTCTTTTGTTTACATGAATTCCATGAAAAATGCCAGTATACTGAAATCATATGCTCTTAATAGGGTTAAGATGAAAATTCATATACACTAAATGTACAAAAGCAAGGAAATTCCTAAATTTTTACACTTTTATTGTCATTAAGGGTATGCGAGCACAACAGAGCTATGTATTTTACTGGTAGGAATTTTTCTTCAGCGCACCTCACACACCTCATCCACTCATGCATAGAGATTTATACTGTAGTGATGTGATAATGAAATGGTTTGGTTGGTATGTAGTCATACCCTTAATGACAATAAAAGTGTAAAAATTTGGGAATTTCCTTGCTTTTGTACATTTAGTGTATATGAATTTTCATCTTAACCCTATTAAGGGCATATGATTTCAGTATACTGGCATTTTTCATGGAATGTCACTACTTTTGTAAAGGCTATGCCTCAAGACAATGCCTTCTCATAAGGCTTTTTGGAATTTTCTGGAAAACTAAGGTATATGGTAAACTGAAATTAAAATGCCATCAACTAGACCCTAGAACCTCTATCTCTGCCAAAAATCAGCTGAATCCATCAAATAGTTGATGAGATACAGGGTGGCACATACGTACACACAGATAACATGATTTCATGATTGAACTTTCTGGATCTCTGGGTTGCCTTGACTAATGATGCTGAAATTCTACACACTTATAGAACCTATCAAATAAAAATTTTGTGCAAAGTTTTAACTAATTTGGTTTATTGGTTTTTGAGTTATGATTGATCAAAGAAATGAGATTTCCAGCATAGGCCATTCTTGAAGTCTATTAAGGGATAGAGCGCTCTCGCGCCTCCCTTGATTAGATAAAGAAATCTTGCTGTTTAATTACAATTACATCGCCATAAAAAGAAGGGCCGTATTATTTTTATTTTTTAACTAGCCAAATTTTGGAGCTTGATACTGTTACAAAAAGGGGAGACTGAGAGATGTCAGAGGTCACATGTTAGGAGAAAAGGGCTTATTTTAGATAGTTAGCAGTAGTAGTAGGTGTCAGGTAGTTCGATTTAATTTTTTTTTTTTTTAAACGTAGTTCACCCCAAACAAGGCAGGCCGCCACTGTAGACGTAAGGGGCTACTGAGAAGAAAGAAAAGGGTAGAAGGTTGGGGGGGGGGGGGGTCAACCTAAACTGGGATCTGCGCAGCAAGATGTCTGTTTACATTAATTATAAATTACTGCATGTCAGTACTGTCGGGGAAACAGGGGGCAGGGAGGGAGTTCCAGAGGCCAGCAGCACGAGGAAAGAAGCTATTTGAGTAGAAAGCTCTCCGGCATCTGGGGACCTCCACAGTGAATGGATGGAATTTAGTTGATTGTCGAGCTGGTCTAGTGAATTTACGTCGAGGGGGGTATTGACTGTCATAACGACCAACCTAAAAAGAAATCAGTGAAGGAGAGTTCGTAGGAGTCAAATCTGCAAATTTCTGAAAGGATAAGCGAATATACATTCTAAGTTTTAGTCGTCTTCATCACACTCTTTCAAGAACGTCGTCCAGCAACGAGAAATGAATTTCAAGATGGCTACGCAGTCGCAAGTGGGAGATCCAAATAAAACCAAACTGCATTTCAATATTGAACAAGTTGTTTTTGTGTTTTTTAAATATAACTTAGTTATTACACGATACTCTAACACGTGCCACCATTTTTGCCTACCTCTATGTAAGACTACAGTAGCACAAAACGTTTTGATGCTTGTCCTGTCTCTGGTGCGACATTCAACCTGAGTGGGTTCAGTTGGTTTCCTCCCCCAAGAAAAAAATTTCTAGGGAATATTAAATCCACAAGCAGTTCCCAGTCGCATGTATTTTTGATGCTTTGGGTGTTTCGTAAACCTTATTTCTGATGCATCATGCTTCCAAATACCATAACAGTTAGCATTACGTGTTGCTGTAGTCTCAAACAGAGGCAGGCAAGATGGCAACATCTAGAATAGTATCAACAATAAAGAAGGAGACATGTCTGTGATTATTCAGGAATTGTTTTATAATATTTAAATATCTGTTGGCATTTCTAGGGGATAAGCACAGCACTTCAGAGCAGTATGCAGGAGTCATAGCCATATTTGAAGCAAACAATTCAGGAGAAAATTTAGACGGATTACAGCACATTAGATGGCAAAAAAAGAAGTAACATTACAGGAAAAACAAGCTGTGCGTGCGTGGTCCCCCACTGTATGTGACTCAATGTGGCGAATGTAAAATGCAATAAATTTGGGCAATTTGTGGATGGTTGCGGAGAAAAATCCGGACGGACGGACGGACATGCCTCAAAACATAAGTCCCCCGATTTTATAAATCGGGGGACCAAAAAGCACAGGATTCAAAGCAAAACAGTAAAAGACATCATATCCTAAAAGTCTGTTTAGAACTTTAAAAAGCAAAACAGTAAAAGACATCATATCCTAAAAGTCTGTTTAGAACTTTAAAAAGCAAAACAGTAAAAGACATCATATCCTAAAAGTCTGTTTAGAACTTTAAAAAGCAAAACAGTAAAAGACATCATATCCTAAAAGTCTGTTTAGAACTTTAAAAAGCAAAACAGTAAAAGACATCATATCCTAAAAGTCTGTTTAGAACTTTAAAAAGCAAAACAGTAAAAGACATCATATCCTAAAAGTCTGTTTAGAACTTTAAAAAGCAAAACAGTAAAAGTCATCATATCCTAAAAGTCTGTTTAGAACTTTAAAAAGCAAAACAGTAAAAGACATCATATCCTAAAAGTCTGTTTAGAACTTTAAAAGCAAAACAGTAAAAGACATCATATCCTAAAAGTCTGTTAAGAACTTTAAAAAGCAAAACATTAACGTGTTGCTTGATGAAGCACAGTTTTTTTTTTGTCTTAAATTTCTAGATGTGAAAAAAATAACTAAATAAATGTTGCAAACATTTTGAATGAAACCAAAAAAGGGGAGATAACCAGTATTAAGAGACAAAGAGGAGATTACTCCGATTCACTTATTAACAGAAATCGAAAATACAGCGATTTTGAGGGAAAAATTTAAATTACAATAAAAAAAAATATTAAAAAATCAGGAAAAAAAGTAAAATTACTCAATGTTTGCAATCCCTGAATTTGGCACAAATTTTTGGGTCAGTAGGTCTGTCATGAGAAATTAGCAACAAATTTTTTTTTTAAGTACTCGGGATTCAAACACTGAAGACTGTAGTCCTTCCTCTATAGAACATGGGTTAGTTTATATGTTTTTAACCTTTATGAAGGTCATGTCCGTTTCTGTAACATTTTTTTCCTGTGACTTATTTTATCTGCTGATTTTAAACATTTATCAGCTTGCATTTTAAATGTTTTATGGGAAGGTGGTATCTGTGATCAGTACGGCATGTTAACAAACGATCATTTTACAATGAACCAGCTGTATGTATCCGATGTTGTCCAGGAGTTGTTATTTTAATTTCTTTGTTTTGTTTTGTTTTATTGTTTTTTTTCAACTATATCATTTATTTTTTCTTTACCAAATTATTATTTTTTTCTAAGAGGATTTTCATGCTGTTGTATTTTTTATTTGCTGTTTTATAGTTTTAAAACAAATACCAATATTTGCCTTATATGACTTGCGAAACAGATTTAATTAATGTACCTTGTGGTGAAAAAGCTATTAATTACAAAGTTACACGAGAAAAACTGGCTCTATTTTATATATAAGATTAGCAGGGCTACCCGGCGTTGCCCAGGGCAAAAGTGTAACATAACTTCTATCTCTCTCTCTTTTTCTACCTCCCCGTTTTTTCCCTCTCCCACTCATCTCTTTCTTTTCCGCCCAGTCCATTCCTGTCTCTGGACACACACCTGAAGTCGATATAAGGGAAATAACTATGTGAAAAGAAAATCAGAGTTACGTCCCTTTAGTTAGTCACTGGAAAACAAACCTATTCTCACCCCTCCCCCATGACAAAATCTGCACCTGTTTAAGAATTAATATTTTTTTCTAAATTTTAGATATTATTCAACCGGCGCAACGCTGATCAAGAAAATACCAACTTTGTGGATTTTGTTTTGTAGTTTTAGCTGAACATACACACATACAACTGGCATTTATATAATAGAAAATATTTTGTGTATCATCTATCCTTCTTCTTTTCTCTTTCTTACCCAGCTGTCCTTTTCTTCTTCTTACTTCACTAAAAGCAAAAACCATTTCTCCTTACTCATCTCTTTCATTGGGTTTTATACTTTCTCTCCTCTTTCCCATGATTCCTAACTTACCCAAACTTAACTGTTTAATCATAAAAACACTATTTCCATGATGGCATTTTCTTCCACAACGTAAGTAAGAGTCCAGTGGGATAAGGTATTTTCATTCATTTAAACTACAACAATATTTAAACATAAATGTAGAGTGAATAGAGTAACGAAAGAGTCGTAACAATAATACAGAGAATGAAAAGGAATCCCGTTCTTACCTTGATTAGCCAAGCACGAATGCAGAGAGGATGGAACATGTGCTGGCAAGGAAGTTGGGCCATTGTCTCGTTCAATTCCCAAGAACACAAGCATATCGGACAGCTGGCATCTTGGTCTAAGAATCAAGAAACAAAAAAGTTTTTTTTAAAACAAAACAAGGTTACTGTAAGAAAAATACAACTCAAGGATACTATATTCCCATGTTAAGTAATGTTATTTTATTTTCGAATAAATAGATGAATTATATTTATGTGAAGTAAAAAAAAAAATTAAATTATAAAAAAAAAATAATAATTTGCAAAAATAAAAAATATAAAAATTTTAGTTATAGGCATGAAAAGGTAAGGTAAGATATTGCTTAATGACACATCAACCCTAAGGGTCATTTTATGCTATGAATGTAGAAGGAAATATCCTTCATTTGAGTCTTAAGTCAGTGGGTCATTTATAGTCATTAGTTAAGAGCTCTGGTTTTTTGAATTGTTGTCATTTTGGTGAAGTTTTTATGCTTCAAGTTCTTTGTATCTTCAAATGTTTAATCATGGTTTTTGGTTTGGTTGTTTTTGTTTCACGGCATATCAGGTCATTTAATGCTGAATCCGGTCATTTTGGTGAAGGTTTTTATGCTTCAAGTTCTTTATATGTTTAAGTATTTATTCATGGTGTTTGGTTGAGTGAAAGGGGAGAAGAGAGATAGGGGCAGGAGAGGGGAGGGAGGGAAATTGTTGTTTTTTCTTTTGGACTTTGAGAGAACATGATTGAGTTTTGCAAAGGAAAAAAAAAACAATAAAACATCAATGTTTGGTGCATTTTGAGTCAGAAAGTCAATAACTTCAGACAGCTGATTTGGTAGTGCCAGTAGGTTCTATTTGACCCATAGATGGGGCCCTTACAGGTACTACCACTCCAGGCCAGAGTGGACCTGGGAGTAATGGCAACTAAGGGGCAACTCCACATTCCCCACATAAATTTATAATCTTTTCCATACCTGGGTATGGAAAAGATTATAAATTTATTGATTAAAATAAGTAATAACATTTTCATTTGAAATTTGTATAGAAAATTAAAATCGAAACTATACTAATTTGAAATGAACTACAACTATGGCTTTCACCTAGGAACGGAATATGTTCTAATTCTTCATTTCTTTCCCCTCTCCATGAAGAATGTATCTGTATATAAAATTAAAATCAAAACTATACTGATACATACTTCATGGTGAGGGGATAGAGATAAAGGAAGAGAACATATTCTAGTCCTAGGTGAAAGCCATTGGCTAGCAGTTGTCTTTTGACACATCTCTAATCTGTCCATCACCTGTTGTATAACAACCATTATTATGTTCTACCCTCCAACCCCTAACAAATCCGTCCGATTCTCCATGATAAAAATTAATCATTTCAAATCAAACGTGATCGTAATTAGTGATCTGTAATCAGCTGTTCAGTTCTAAAGAGATCAAGTTTTGATTTTGGCTGAAATCATTGAACATTCGGACCAGTCTAATCTAGCACAAAGTATAAAGTATACATTATTTAAATATTATGAATGGTTTATATCAGTTTATTCATATAAGCTATATATATATATATATATATATATATATATATATATATATAATAATAATATTTATAAATAAATATTAATTATTTATTACCTACAGACATCGATGTTTCATGCTAACGCAAGAAGTTAATTCTCAACGGTCGGCGGGCTTGAACTCCGATCACAAATCGCCACTGATTTGTAGTCAAGAGCGTTAACCCCTCGGCCATAGCGAATTAGCTAATAATTAAGGAGTAATTTAACTTTGTAAATACCGAGCTGGCGGGTATTTTCAACGAGCAGTTGAAAGTGATCTTACAACAACAAACTGTATCTCATATATATATATATACAGGGTGGGCAAAAATAAGGGTCCTATTTTTAAAAATTCATAACTTTTTTATTTATTGATTTTTTTTTTTTTTTTTTTTTTAGAATAAGTAAAGGACCCCTTCCGAAGCAAGCATGAGCCGTATTAGCCCTAAGGAACGTACCCTCATTTAGAAAACATTATTTTTGCTTAAAAAACTCAAAACAGTGTAAAAAACAATACTTTAGTTTTTGTAAGTTTTCAGAAGTGTTTTTCGGCTAAAATTTGTTTTGATTATTTCAAAAAATCTCGGAAGGGTCAGTCTACACACACATAAAGTTTGGTGAGTTTAACTTTTATTTTGTGGAAGTTATTCAAATTCAAGTTATTCAAATTTAAAGATAGGACCCTTATTTTGGCCCACCCTGTATATATATATATATAATAAAAGTTTTTAAAAGGTTGAAGGCAATGCAAAGTTCCGGATCGCTGGAAGTTGTTGTTCTTCACAGCTTCCAGAACTTTGCATTGACTTCAACCTTTTTAAAACTTTTATTATTACTCCCAGCAATGCTTCCAGTAAACTACCAATTTCTACTATATATATATATATATATATATAGATATGATATTCATAATATTGGCTCACGGGGTTTATATAGAAATATTTTTTATTTTTATTTTTTATATCTCTTTAAATCTTCTCCGGTTTAAATCTCAACTGTTACTTTTCACCCCCACCCCTTTTTGTCAAACCATATTAAACCTTCCTTACACTAAATTTAAACAAACATACATAACACTCTAAGCAAATAACGCGTCCAAACGAGAGTGACACGTGACTTCACATTTCCGAAACAGATGACAACAGAAGCTGAAGTTCTTCTGTGCTTGAAACCGACGGTACGAATGTTGTACTAATTTTTCTGTACCAAAATAAATATATATATATATATATGTATATATATATTGATGATCAAGTTTATAGAAAAAATATATTTTGTTTGCATTAATAAAAAATGTGTATTATTTGAATTTTTTGGACTACTATTCTCATCTTGGTTGTTATTTTCACAACAACGTTTCAGCCGATGTAACCTACAACCTTCTTCAGGTGCATCTTTTAAAAGTCAATCTTTTTTTACGTTTCTGTTTTAAATAAATTTTGTTAAAACAACTGAATATTGGTGTCCACGTGATTTTTATCAACAAGCGAAAAGCAACCAGAGTTTCACAGCAATGATGACAGCGGCACTAACAGAAGGATCGCCCCGTGTGCGTTTTATCAACAATTTGGGTTCACAAAGAAATGCTGGTGTATAAAAGATTTATACACCTACGGTACGGCGTAATGTAGCACATTTGTTCTTACCTACATCCTCTTGAGTGACATGGATGGACTGTAGATTTTCAATAGCTGTTTGTGTTGCTGGAGGTGGAGCCTGGTCGTTGAGGAGGTCGGGGTGCACGGCCAGCATCTGCAGGATCACATTCTATCAAACAAAAAAGGATATAAAAAGATGCTTCATTTGACCATTTTTAATATTCAGTAGGAGTTATCCCCCTTGGCTGCATTCATGAAGCATTAATTCTATTTTTGTTTCAAATCAACTTCTTTATCTTTTTGACTCCTCTATTTACATATTAGACACAATGCTTCAAGCAAACTACATCACATTATTAAAATTTTTCATGTTTCAAGTACCATTTTCACTTTTAAGGAGCTACTTTTTCAATTTGATTTAAATTTGACTTTTTCTCATTCTCTCTCATATATATATATATATATATATATATATAGCAATAGATAAAGTGAAAGAATAAAATAAGGTGTGAATCAAATTTTATTACTGTTCAATGTTCAGGCAAAGTACTTTAAAGTCCTTAACTCATGAGTTTTCAAAGAAAATCTTCTCCTCAGAGGACCATTACCTCAATGACATTACTGCAGGTAATAAAAATTAAACTTTGAAAATATATAAAAAAATATATATAAAACATACATAAAGGTATATAAAACATCAAATATATCGGCCCAAAACATACTTTTTTGTAAACCTATACAGTTCATCCAAGTCAAAAATTTTTAAATAGCTCCAGGAAAGATATTAAAGAGGTTGATTAAAAAATAATCCAAGTGGTGAATGGTGGTCCAAAAACGAAAAAAGTTATCCAGGCAGGAAATTTGTTTGCTATCGATGGAGTAGATAACAATGAAAAGTATATTCAAGGTGTATGCAAATTAATAAAACGATAGAAAAATGATAGATAAAACAAATCATATGAAAAGTTCAGAAAACTCACTTGGTGTTGAATATTATAATGTCAAAATTCATTTTTATCCGGATGTTCACTAATTAAAGATATTAGTTGCCTCTTATATCTTTTGTTGTATCAACCTTTATATATATATATATATATATATATAGATTTAGATTTTTCACTTATAAAATAGATCATTCAGTGAAGACCGGGGTTGTTCCAATAAAAAACAAGCTCGATGATACTCGATTACAGAGTACAGAGCATTTATATGTGATTTTATGAAGGCTTACCAAATCATTCCTTTCAAGACACCAATGATCACCATTAAAGATATTTTTTGTTACAAATACTATTTATTCAAATTAAATGTTTTTTCCTACACGTGTTTCACTACCAAGCAGTTACTTGCTTGGCAGATCATCAGGGAAATTAAATGTCTGGAATACTGGTTTCAACTGCCGACAAAACACAATGTGGCGTTGTAATAGTTGAGGTCACTTAAGAAGAGAAGAGGAAAAAAATAAAAATAAAAATAAAAGTCAAACTTAAAAAGCAAGGAAGAACAACGATAAAAAAAGAAAGTCCTAGAAAAGTCTTAGAAAAGTAGCTTGTGCATTATTTCTTCCACCAAGCCAACAAGCAAATAATCGGTCCCAAATACATTCAATAAAACCACAAAACCGGAACAATGTGCGATAATACACTTTTCACGTCGGCCGGTACAATGATGAATAAATCCCCCCCCCCCACAAGAAAACAAAAGAACTAAATCATTCAAGATACCGCTCACAAGTTACCATTTCAACCCAATGATAGTATGGGAATTCTAAATCCAATTTCTCACAAAGAAAAGTCAACACAAATGTTCGTCCGAGTTCAAAGAGTCTTATTTCAATTGTTGATTTATTACCCTTCGAAATAAACACACGACGAGTTGAATGTCAATCCCGCAGTAAACTCCCTTCCATCAAGAAAAAATCTTAATATAGAAACTATTTATTCAAAATACTGTTTCTAAAAATATTTATTATTAAACCTATTCCTTATAGAAATTAATTATCTAGTGTCTGGGACGTCATTTTACATTTTGGGAAAATATCCTTCATTTAATTAACTGCCGAATTATTATCGTTTTGTTGTTTAACGAAGCGAAAAAAGCCCATCCCGCAGAATTTGTTTTTAAAAAATTATTCATATATCAAAAATAAACTGTTATTATAAAAAGGCCTTCTACAAAAATCTAGTTATTATTTTAAATCATTTAAAATATTTCCTTAACGGCTGACACAGCCGTTTGCAACTCTCTGTGGAGAATATTATTCTATATTCCATAAATAAATGTTACTACGGAATATCGTTATCAGAAATCTATTTTCTATTTTGAAAAAAAAAAAAAAAAACTTTTTTTTAATGGACCGGTTTATTTTTTTGTCAACTATACGGGAAAATATCACTCTTACTCGTTAAATGACAGGAGACTTTATTATTACTAATTTAAAATCCCGTAGAAAATACTTTTTATAAAAATCCAATTGTTTCTACTTTTAGAAATTAAGTCCGTGTCGGCATGCATGTTTTTAAAATTATTTTTTCCTTAATTACTTTTCCCCATTCCTGCCACCAAATTGTTTTATTTATTTTAATCTAATTAAAAACTAATTTAATTTAACCTAATTTAATTAAATAGTGATAGCATCCAGGTTGCTATTTCTTATTTTTCACTTAAAATTACTTGAAATCCCCAATGCATTTCGTATAATATATCTATTTCTGAGAATAAATTGTGATTTATTATTTATTATTCCACTATCTTTTTTTATATGTAACACAATTTCCCCCCTCTATTCTGCTGAATAAGTATTTACTATAGTTGACTATCACTGGGCCTTATTCCAATAGAATATTCCTACCTTATGACCCCCAACCTAAGTCTCGAGTATCCGCTAATAATTGAATCAAGACATATCTTAGCATAAGTACGTGTTACTAATTCTCATCCTCCATATTATACACTAATTATTGCCCCAGATTGCCTCAGGAAGTGTCCATCCTGCCTATCTCTGCTGTAAGTTTATACTTCCCCCAATTCCCCTCCTATCCAGGTTTTAGGCTTGATAACAGGTAACGGTTTCTATGCAGACAGCATTGTAGTATTTCCTGCCTAGCGTTCAGTAAATTATCTCTAGATGTCATGATGTGGTACGACTCCAATGCACATAGGTTGCATCTCTTCTTTTTGTTCGGTTTATATTTGTTAGCCCTCCCTAAAATTGACCATTTCAGTTCGAAAGGGTCTTGCCTAGCAATGAGGTTTAAAAACATTTAATTTGAATAAATAGTATTTGTAAGAAAAAATATCTTTAATGGTGATCATTGGTGTCTTGAAAGGAATGATTTGGTAAGCCTTCATAAAATCACATATATATATATATATATATATATATATATATATATGCACTGATGAGGGCGTAAGTCCGAAACGACATCGACATCGACTGTAGGTAAAATACATTTTAATATTTATAAAAATATTCATATTAATGGCCCCCTTTAAGATAAATAAATCTTAATTGTCGAGTACTGTCTTAAATTATAAAAATCTGAGGTCATTAAGCTATGGAAGCAAAGCTTACACGCCTGCGTTTTTAAGCACTCTTTGATCTTGGAACGTTTGAACCCCACTGTTGACTTTAAATGTATCTTAATTTCAGTAATGTCTGTGGCGATTTCCGTTGACCTAATGGATAAGGGTGTAGGATCGTGATTCCCTTCTGAATATACGAACTGCGTTCAAACCCGTCTGACCGTCAGAAACCACCACTCCCTGCACTGATGAAGATAACGTTGTCTGGAGATAAAATAAACTTTAATATTTGATAAAAGTATATATATATATATATATATATATATATATATATATATATATATATATATATATATATACACACACACATTTTTGTTAGTTTTTATATATATTTGAATATCTTTAGATTTACATTTTTATTCAATAAAAACAAAAAAAGTTTTAACTTCATAATCTCATAATCCTCATAATCTTTTTTTTTCTTTTTAAAATGTACTTTTAAAAACAAATAGATTTTTAACTTCTTCACGCAAATATTCATTTTTTGTGGTTTCTTAATTTTTATTATTATTATGTTTTCTATCAAAGAGAAATAATCGATAAGACTTTTTATTTACTGAATGCTTCTTGAGATAACAATCCTCAGTAAGTACAGTAAATATGATTCTATTTTTATGTTATGCATACTTGCTATTGTGTAAAAAAAAAAAAACATTTCCTGTTTTGATTAAAAAAAAGTAGTATTCTGTTTTTTATTTCAGATTTTCAATTTTTTCATTTTGAGGTAAGGTAAGATATTGCTTAATGGGTCATTTCATGCCATGAATGTAGAAGGAAATATCCTTCATTTGAGTCTTAAGTCAGTGGGTCATTTATAGTCATTAGTTAAGAACTTTGGTATTTTGAATTGTTGTCATTTTGGTGAAGGTTTTTATGCTTTATATCTTCAAATGTTTAATCATGGTTTTTGGTTTGGCTGCTTTTGTTTCACAGCATATCGACCCTTTTCAGGTCATTTAATGCTGAATCCGGTCATTTTGGTGAAGGTTTTTATGCTTTATATGTTTAAGTATTTATTCATGGTGTTTGGTTGAGTGAAGGGGGGGGGGTAGAAAGAGGGGAGAAGGAAGAAGAGGGGAGGAAGGGAAATTGTTTTTTTGTTTTGGATTTTGCAGAACATGATTGACTTTTGCAAAGAAAAATAAAACAATAAAACATCAATGTTTGGTGCATTTTGAGTCAGGAAGTCAATAACTTCAGACAGCCTGATTTGGTAGTGCCAGTAGGTTCTATTTAACCCATAGATAGGGCCCTTACAGGTAATACCACTTCGGGTCAGAGTGGACCTGGGAGCAATGGTAACTAAAGGGCAACTCCACATTCCCCACAGCTCCCAAATGGAGGCCTCACCACTGGATGTCTTTTAAGGTCATACCCAGGACCGTTTCATCTTGAAGACTTATTCATGATTTAGTTTGGTTGAGTTGTCTGGTTTTGCTAATTACGATTTAAATTCGGCTTTCCTTTATGAAAACATTCATAGTTGATATACAAAACTTTTTCGAAAAAAAAAAAGAGAAAATTTGAAAATCTCAAATAAAAAACAAAAAAAAACCCCCGCTAATATTGAACTTTCAGCTTTAAGATAGCTGCCACTGAAACAACATTATCTTAATTAAAAATAGTTCTAGCTTTTTAACAATTTGGTTCAATTAATAATTTGATTACCAAACAATACTGACATATAATTAGGTTATATTATTACGGTATTGTTTGGTTATTGAATTATTAATTAAACTAAACTGTTATAAAACTAGAACTAAATTAGTTAATGTCATTTCAATGACAGCCATTTTAAGGCTGAAAAGTTCAATATAACCTAAAATGAAAACTACTTTTTTTTGTATTATTTAGATTATTCGGACTACTGTTCTTAACTTTGGATGTTATTCCCACAACGTTTCGGCCGATGTAACCTTTGACTGTCTTCAGGTGCATCTTGCCGAATAACATTCAAGATGAAAACAGTAATCCAAATAATCTAAATTATCAATCCTCATCTAAAAAGAAATTCTGAAACGTAATACATTTTCTTGCTTTCACTTGAAATATTACTTTTCTATACAATAACAAATGTGCATAACAAAATTAGAATCGTATTTACTGTAATTACTGAGGATTGTTATCACAAGAAGTGTCTAATTTTGTAACCAGTAAAAAAAACTGCATACTTCTCCAATCTATCTATCTAAATACTAATAAAACTGTCGGGTGTGCTTGGCCCCGAGACTGTTAAATTTTTTCAGGACATTGGACGGAGGATTTCAACGTCTAGGCACGAGCCCCGTGAGTCAGCCTGGTTGTTCCAACGCATCTCCCTGGCTATCGTTCGTGGCAACGCTATGTCAGTAACGGCGGCGTCACTTCCGTTCTAATCGTCATCTGTTGACTCTCTCTTTCTTTCTCTGACAATTGTTTCAAGCCTTATTGTTTGTTTGTTTTTTTTCTCTTTATGGAATAATTGTATTCAAAAAAAAAAATAATAATGAGAAAATGCTTAAATAGTTGTCTTCTTGCATAGAGTTGTCTTTCCAAGAATAGTCCCAAATTCATGATATGATAAATCCACGTTTGCCTTTGTTGTAATTTAGTGCTTCTCGGCTTTAAAAAAAACAAACTCCTATTTATCTACGTCCCACAAAGTAGAATGTGACACAAGGTCGGAAGGTGGGAATTTGTACTCTAGAGGAAGAGTACAGAGTTTCTTAAAAAATTGCCTGGGCAGGGCGCCTCAGACAGTAAGCAATAAACTTACTCCTCCCCAAAGAGGGGAGGCAAAGCCTGGGAGGGGGTTAACCTCCCATAACTGCACAGGACAGTGGGAACAGATACTACACTTTGATCTTAGCCAAAAGACCAAGGAAGCAAAAAAAAAACTGACAAATTTCTTCACATTCAACAAATAAAAAATAAAACTGCAGATATTGTTTGTTTATTTGTTTGTCTTCAGGGACGATGGATGACGTCACAAAGGGATGAAGTCATTCATTAAGACAGAGGTGGAAGAAATTGGGAAGTTTTTCTTTTATGACGTCATAAAAGATGTCATCCATTAACGAGGGGGCGGAAGACAGAGAGAAAAGATCTTTTATGAAATCTTTCTCGGCCTTTTGGCCAAGATCAAAGTGTAGTATATGGTCTGATGGATACTGCACTGGTATCGTCTTGGCCTTCGGGGCTTGATTTACGCCGGTCTATGGGTCTGTCCTGTGCAGTTCTAGGAGGTCCACCCTCCCAGGCTTTGCCTCCCCTCTTTGGGGAGGAGTAAGTTTATTGCTTACTGTCTGAGGCGCCCCGACCGTGGAATGCCGACGGGGTTGCCCAGGCAATTTTCAATTGGCTAGAGTGCTCACCTCTCGAGCGCTGGCTTATCTAATCCCACTTTCCCGACCTTGTGTCACATCTTACCTTGTGGGAGGTAGATAAATAAATCTTTCTCGGCCTTTTGGCCAAGATCAAAGTGTAGTATCTGTTCTGATGGATACTGCACTGGAATTGTCTTGGCCTTCGGGGCTTGATTTACGCCGGTCTATGGGTCTGTCCTGTGCAATTCTAGGAGGTCCACCCTCCCAGGCTTTGCCTCCCCTCTTTGGGGAGGAGTAAGTTCATTTCTTACTGCCTGGGGCGCCCCTACCGGGGAATGCCGACGCGGCTGCCCAGGCAATTTTTAATGGCCAGATTGCTTACCTTCTGGGCGCTGGCTTTTCAAATCCCACTTTCCAACCTTATCTCACATACTCTTATTGTGGGTAGGCGTTAAATAAACATCCATTAAAGAGGGGGCAGAAGACAGAGAGAAAAGACCTTTTATAAAATCAAAAAATGATGAAGTAACAAAAGGATTATGTCATTAATTAAAAGAGAGAACATAGAAGACCCATGAAGCCATCTATGTGGACAGTGACTGTGTGTGTGTGTGATATATATATATATATATATATATATATATATATATACGAACTGTATAAATTCAAAGGGTCTAGTATACTACTAAAACACTGTGGATATTATTTTTTTTATTATCTCCCTCCCACAGCGGTAAGATGTGACACAATGTCGGGAAAGTTGGATTGAAAAGCCAGTGCTCTAAAGAATGAGCACTCTGGCCTACAAAAAATGCCTGAGCAACCCCGTCGGCATTCCTGGGTAGGTGCGCCTCAGGCGATTAACAATAAACTAACCACTTCTCAAAGGATGAGAAGGCAAAGCCTGGGAGGGTGGAACTCCTAGAACTGCACAGGACAAATCCTAAGACCGGTGGAATCAAAGCCTGAGAAAAAAAATGTGGATATTGTTATTTGGTTTGTTTGTCCCTGTGCAAGAAGATATATATATATGTATATACATATATATATATATATATATATATATATATATATATATATATATATGTATATGTATATGTCCTATAAAGTTAAGGGCGACTAATAATGCAATTTTCTGCATCTTAATCACTTAGGAAGTGAGTCAATCGAAATAATAGTAAGCAGAAAAAACAACGAACGCTGCAATCATCAATAAACATAATTACATAAGAATATGTTTATATATATATATATATATATATATAGAACTGTATAAATCCAAAGGTCTAGTATACTATGGATATTGTTACTTGGCTTGTTTTTTATCTGGTTTGTTTGTCCCTGTGCAAAATGGATGATGTCATAAAGAATGACATCATAAAGATGACTTCATTAAAACTGAGATGGAGCAAAATGTCTTTATTGAGTTAGTGGCGATGGATGTATAGTATGAATGCGGTATTTTGGTGAATGATGGTCATGAATGAAACTAGCTAAGTTGAGTTTTTAGAAGTTAGAGATGACCGATCCTTTCCCCTCCCTTGTTTGGCCTTGTGCCTCATCTTGTATTCATTTTTATTTATACAAATAAATATTGAGATGAGGAGATTGATACAGCACTCCATATACAGGAACAGTCTATATTACGAGGGGGAGTGAGGATGATAAATTGAAAAGTTCCATAATAGATTTGTAAGATGTTAAGGCCTACTTACTTGAAACATGAGTTCCAACATATCCCGTCGGGCATCCTGACGCATTAACAGCAAATCCAGGGGATTCAGCTCAGCAATATTTATGTCTAACGGATTATCTTCTGACAGACTCGTTGACCTACATTTGACAAATTGAATAATCACAGAAAAAAGTTTTAAAGAAAGAAAAAAAAAGACATGATGAAAGAAAACAACGTTATATCAAATTGGTTGGCAAAGAAGATAAGAAATTAAAATATATTTCAACGTTTCATAAAAAAACAAATGGTGCTTGTCCATAAAAATGTACAGGTGAAATATGGCAGTTATAAATAAATTAACAGGAAAACTCTTTCATATACTTACGTATCAGGCAAAAGTAGGGGCCTACACCAAAAATTAGGGAAAATTATTGAGTAGAATTTTAATTAAAAATATAAATCCGTTTTATCGTATTTTTCCAAGTCGCCACTTATAATGGCGCAAATAAAACAGGGGAGATAAGTCAGTCTGTCATTTCGCCAAGTCATAATAAATGGTGAATAGGAAAAAGTGGTCGTTGATGAAACGTCAAAATAACACGATTCTGGCTGCAGCGCATCGGATTAAGAAAATTGATGGTCTAACTCTACAACAAACAAAGAAAGGTTTATTCAAAGAAGAAGTTAAACGTCTGGCACCACTTCATAGATGAGTTTATCTTCGGTTGAAAATAGCATCATGGGATGTCAGTGACAAAGGCAGAGGAGAAAATGAGGCGATCTGTCTTGGTTGGTGTCAGGGAATCGTCTGCAATCTCCTATGGGGGCTGAAGTAGTCCCCTAGGGAACTAATGATATCAATGCGCCCTGCGAGCTGATTGGCCAACATTTGGCCAAACCACCTCACAGGGACACTAATACGCATTACAAAGTAAACCTCATTTATGACTGCCTTCATGAGAAAGTATGCCGCACAATGACGTCTCAACTAGTAGTCACGTCACCCGCTATCAGTCATCTGAGACGCTCTAAAGTGTGTCCACATTGATATCAATGGCCCAAAGCCACGTGGTAGGCTACTTAAGATATTGAGGGGATCAGTTGATGACGAACTGATCCTGACGGTGACACAAGCGAAATGGCAACAGACAGGAGAGGTTAGAAGTCATTTACAAAAACGTTTAACCTCAGCATGAGACAAGACGAAAAAAAAAAATAATAATAATATGATTAGACTCAATAGCATTCTATGTCAAATCAATGGTTTCAGTCATCGTGAGAACAGCAGTGACTCTTAACACCAGCTAGAGACTTGTTTACAGTAGACATTAAATAGAAAGTTTTTTTTTTTTTTTATTATATATTTTTTTAGAAACATATTTTACCCCAAACAAGGCAGGCCGCCACTGTAGACGTAAGGGGCTATTGAGAATTAGAATGTAGGTTTTGGGTGTCATCCTAAGTTGGGAGCTTTGCATCGAGATGTCTGTTTACATTAGTGTTAAACCTCTGCATGTCGGTACAGTCGAGGAAACAGGGAGCGGGGGGGGGGGGGTTCCAGAGGCTGGCAGCACGAGGAAAGAAGCTATTGAAGTAGAAGGCTCTCCGGCATCTGGAGACCTCCACAGTGAATGGATGGGATTTAGCTGATTGTCGAGTTGGTCTAGTGTATTTACGTCAAAGGGTCACCGGAGCATTATCATTATGCTTAAAAATTGTCCTGTTTTCAGACATTTGTTTAAGTTGTTTGTCTTCAAATTGTCCTGATGATTTATTATTTTACCATTATTTCTGAATTATTTCAGAATTTTAACCGACCCAATACAGGAAGTCTTACAAAGCCAGACGGTGATTGCCAAAAATAGATACCTGTGTATTTTAGGTAAAGAAATAATTAAATGAAAAAAATCAAGAAAAGTTTTGTACTAATTTTTATTTTAGATAATTTATTTTACCAAAATAAGTAATCAAATAGGTCGTTTGATTTTTTTGGTACTTCTGCAGTTTACGAACCGTGCTGAAATAATAACGTTATTAAAAAAGCCATTCTTAACATAAGGAGAGGGGGGGGGGGATAGCTTTGTTAACTATTATGTAGTTTCACCTAGGAACTTAATAAATAAATTAATAAATTTAGAAAACTAAAACTCTCGCCGTAAGTTATATTACGGAGGAAGTTTAAAAACGTGGACTACATCTGAGCCAACACCGTTTACTGTTGGCTTACTTCTAAAGTGAGTCAGTTAATATTCCAGTTTTCCGTTTATTCTTCAAATTATCTACATTTGCGCTATTTTTTAACTTGATTATGTAATTTGGTCAAATATATATTACTCTCTTAGAAATATTAGATTTAGTTTTTGAAATCCCTCTTACCAATAAATTTCAGTGTGAAGAGAAATATTATGTGTTCGATATAGAAATCGAATTAATTATTTTGAAATCCTCATCTCATTCTTTTCTAGCTAAGTAGTTAAACCTAAGGATTTTAACTTATTTTTTTTAATTGAAATTTTAGTTTGAATTAGAAAGGATTATAATTATTAGAGACCTTCTGACGTTAAAAGGTAGTATAGTGTCGTGAACATAATGCGCTAAATAAATTGTGTATAGGCGATAAATATTGTTTCCGGTTGTTGTTTTCGTTAAACATTAGTAAATTTAGAACAATTTCAAGTTAAAATCTAATTAGTTTTACGCATGCAAGCTTAAGAATAAGACGCTTGAAATGTGTAAATAATCGCTAACGGAGTCGTTGAAGAAACAGAAGTTGGAGAAGAAATGGTATATGCATATACGATTTCGTATATTAATTTTTATAAGATAAAATACTTACCAATCATTATGATCAGAACTTAGAGATCCACTGCTTCCAGTGTTTAGAAGTACCGAAGCAGTTGATGTGGGCAAAGGCAGCGGACTACTGCTAGCAGCAATGGCAGTAGCCGCTGCAGCTGCAGCGGCTGCTGCTGTCTCCGGTTCATTTCCTTGGGAATTTGGTCTGTGGCTGAACACATCCCTCATTTGTTGACAATGAATGCAGTCGCATTCAAATTCATCGTCAGCATCAGCACTATCTGTATCTCCATCGAGTCCGGAGTGTGTCTCCGACTGTAACAAAACAAACTTGTTTTAGGAATTACAAAACTGTTGCACACTTATGCGCAGATACCAAATTAGTTTGATAATAAAATTGACTAAAATTTGCATAAGTTTTTCATTGTATAGAAAAATGTTGTTTTTTTAAGACATCGAAACATGTTGATAAAATTAAGACTTTAAGGAGAACTTCATGCCCATACATTCTTAAAGGGAAATCTATTTCTTGCTACTTTTCACTGCGATGCAAATATAAAATATTAATTATTTATATTGTGGATATTAAACTTTTTAAATACTTAAGTTTTTGTTGGATTACTGTATATATATATAATTCCCGAAACAGTTTTTCATGGTAAACAACTGATGATCCCTTAAAATAGTGTTAGAAACTAACTAATATAATAACTGTAAAAAATAAATTGACTTACATGAGTGATTTTCCACTGGAAGACTTGAGACTATAAGTTTTTTTGTTTTTTTTTATATATATATATTTTTTTTTTCCTATTTTTTTTTCCTATTTTTTACTATATGTTTTAATGGTTGAGAAACTTCCGAGACTATATATATATATATTGATATATATATTTAGATTTTTCACTTATAAGATAGATTATTTAGTGAAAGACCGGGATTAGGCCAATAAAATTAAGCTCGATGATACTCGATTACCGTGTACAGAGCATTCAAAAAATCACACACACACACACATATATATATACATATATATATATATATATATATATATATAAATTTTAACCTAGATTGGTCTCATCAGATGTATAACCAACCTCATTCAGAACATGTTCTGAACATGATTGGTTATACATCTGATGAGACCAATCTAGGTCAAAATAAGTTATAATGTGTACAATCCGAATGTGTGTCTAGTTTTTTTCCCCTTTAAAATTTATTCATGCTCTGTTTAAATGTACATTGAGCTCTCTTACTTGGATTCCCATCGAAATCATTCGAACCTGCACACACACACACACACACACTATATATATATATATATATATATATATATATATATATATATATATATGTGAGAATTTATAATAATCTGTCAATTTCTGCATAATGCAATGTTCCGGCCTCTGCTGTTGAACACTATATGCTAAGCCTTCTGTATATGTCTGCCAATTCGACATTGTATAGAATTTAAATTCTATTCTTTTCCATGTTAATTGATGGTAGCATAGGGGTTAAATATCAGGCTGCAGAGTCAAAGGTGACTTTGCAACTGGGTTTGAATCCTCCAAGCGGCAGAAATTATCATCTCCTACACTAAAGATTGCATAAGCATTAAACAAATATGTCTGTCGATAAAAATAATAAATATTTATATAAAAAATATTCGTATATATGTATAATTTTCTGCTATATTTTCTGAACATTCATAATATCTGGATGTACCTTTTTGGACATGTTACATTTTTTCATTGAAGTTCATTCACTTTGCTCAACATTTTTTTGTGGAAGTTCATTCACTTTGCTCAACACTTTTTTGTGGAAGTTCATTCACTTTGCTCAACACTTTTTTGTGGAAGTTCATTCACTTTGCTCAACACTTTTTTGTGGAAGTTCATTCACTTTGCTCAACACTTTTTTGTGGAAGTTCATTCACTTTGCTCAACATTTTTTTGTGGAAGTTCATTCACTTTGCTCAACATTTTTTGTGGCAGTTCATTCACTTTGCTAAAAAAATTTGTATGTTATTGTTTTTGTATATTTTCAAATCTATGCTTACAGTAATATTTTTACTGATTTATATCTATAATCTCCTTTGAAGATAAAAGTTTGCATTTTATTATTAAATAAAAAAATTTTTTTTCCAATTTTTATTTTCATCACTCATTTCATATATATATATATATATATATATATATATAGTAAGTTATGAAAATATATTTATGGCAATTAAGGCATTTTAGCCTGACGATTCCTTACAGTGATGGAATGCAGAAACTTCTGTGTAGCTTAATTGCTATAAATATATTTTCATATCTTACTACTTAGTTCTACTCACGCATTGAGAACTGTTGAAGTGAATACTGAAAATCAGTACATAAAATAATAATAATGATATATATATATATATATATATATATATATATATATATATATATCATAAATCCAAGTATGCTTTTGTTGGAATTTAAAATCTATTAAAATCACACATGACATCTTTTGTACAAAATATTCAGATAGCGGATACATCGGTGCAACCAAATTAGCTTTCAGACTCAGATTCAATAACCACAAACTTAGTATCAAACAAAAATCACCCTACTCCTCAAAAATAGATAAACATGCTAATCAAACAGAACATACATTAAATAACACCAACTACATATTAATAGATGCCTAAATCTAATCCACATATGCCCAACAAAATTGATATTAAAAATAAATGTACATAAATCAGGTTTGGACTCTGACATGGTTATTTTAATACAAGTATTTTTATAGACTAAAAAAGATCTTGTATTGACAACATTACTTGTGAATTGTACAAATTATGTGTGTGTGGCAGCAATAATAACATGATAGACGTGTGTACGTTGAAACTATATATTGACACCAAAAAATGATATACTTTTTTGCACTTCAAACATACACTTTCATGTGGACACATTTTGAAATAAATGTTCGGAGTTCAAAATGTCCAATCTTTCACAAATGTTTCATATTCAATCAATTCTTTTAATAAAGGACAGGGGAATGTCCGAAATATTAAAAATTATATTAACACGTATACTTTACATGCTTTTGTTTTCTATGAGGCTATTTTTCAAACGTGAAGAAATTCATCATTTGTAGCCAAGAAACTGTGTGTGGGGTGGGGTGGGGGCAGTTTGGATAAAATCGTACAAAATGGAAAGAATAAAACGGAAAGAAGGAGATATACTAACACAATACAATCAAATTAACTCGTATGGTGAGATTTTAAGATTTGTCTTTATTATTCAAAAGACTTCATCAGAAATAAATTAACATTGTTACTTTTGAGATATTTTCAATTGAACACATAGACATGAGAGGTAGAGAGAGGGAGGGATAGAAAGAAGGGGAGAGAGAAAAGGAAAGAAAGACCAGAATTTTTTTTTTGGGGGGGGGGGGGGGTAAATGTTTAATGGTTAATAAGAAAACAGGTCAGAGAAAAAGAAAACATAGAAAGAGAAAGGCCTATGTCACTGACATTCATGAACATCCAGTCAAAACATAGAAGTGGGGTAGAGGGGAATGAAAAAGCAAAAAGTATCATTTTTTAAAATTTTTTAGCCATTGTCTAACTCAGGGGCGGGCAACCTTTTCAGAGTGAGAGCCAGATGAGACTTTTGGAAGGAGATCGCGGGCCGGAGTGAAAAACGAAATCTCAGAATTACTATATTTTGTTTACATGAATAAATTGTTCAAAAATTGCATTGAACACTCTACAAATCAATGAGACTGCTGGTGCTGTTTGCCATGAACAAGTATTTTCATGTCTGGCTCGATGGTTGAGGTTCGAGAGTTGGGAGCAAAGGTGAGACTTTGTGTACTTCATTTTCAAAATGATATAAGTTTTACTGGGAGGTCCGCGGGCCGGATTGCAATAATAAAGCCTAGCAGGGTGGCGGGCCGGATGCTAAGCCTTCGCGGGCCGGATATGGCCCGAGGACCGGAGGTTGCCCGCCCCATGTCTAACTTAATGGTGTGTTCTCAGGTACATATTATGAATGTCGCTTGTTATGGAATCGGATCTGAGTCCAGTTTTCGTATTTCATTGTTTTCAAAGATGTGTTCCTTCTTTCTGCTGCAAAGGTGACTTTTCCATCCAGAAAGAGATTTAAAAGTATGCCCACAATTTGAGCAATTATGTTCCAATGTTGCATTTAACATGCCATGCCCACTGATCAACAATACATAGAGCAGGACAAATTCATGTGATATGAAACTGTGGCCTGTTTTTATCATGTATGTAAGATGACAGACCATGACTGCAGAGTGGTCAGTGAAAAAGAGCCTAGTACAAATAAGGTATATGACAAATTTCAACAATATGAATGTATTAATCAAAACAAGAAATCATATAAAACAGCCTTAATAACAGCAGATCCAATAAATTAACACTTAATAAAATAATAATAAAAATTTAAATAACAGAAATCAAAATACAATTTGGTTGTATCCCTCTTATAGTCCTAAAATAAAAGCAGATTGGTAAAATATTTTTAAGATAATATATATAATATAATACGCAAACTGTAATAAGCACAATAGAATTACTTAATAATAATAAAATAATTAATAATAATAATAAAATAATAATAGTAAGACCACCACCACCACCACCACCACATGTAATTGTTAAATAAAAATAGTTGTCCATTAGTGAATAAATGTTTATCAAATATAATAGATAAAGCAACGATAAATAACTATTAAAAATTAAGAAAAAAGTATATATATATGATGTCCAGAAAATCCATTCATGGGTAGATATAGTTATCATGTGGATATTTGAAAATAAAAAAAACCCAAATAAACTAGTACTAAATTATCAAAATATATATTGGAACAATAGTATAAAGGCATCCATACTATATTATTAGGAAAATATCTAAATTATCACTTTGTAATACAAATAATAAAAACTGTAAATTGTTTTGAGGAAAAATATACAAATTATCAGCTTCAAAACGAACTTAAATTATTAAACAAAAACACAAATTAATAGCGAAATAATTAACATATAAATATTTACTTTATTACTAAAGTTCTAATTATTTTCTCAAATTTTAAATTAATATATATATATATATATATATATATATATATATATATAATACTAAAGTTATCATTCAGATTAATAACATGGAAAATATGCAAACAAAAATAAACAATAAAAAATAATAATAATAGTAGTGGTAATAATTATACTAATAGTATCAATTTATGTAATTGTAAAATCAAAAATAGTTGTCTATTAATGAAAAAAATGTTAATGTAATATATAAATCAATAGTAAATAACAGTATTAATAATGAAGATATATAGGATCTACAGCTAGTCCATTCAAAAGTAGATATAGTTATCATAAGTCGACATTCTAAAATGAAAAATATAAACATAGTACATTACTGAAATATATATGTGAACAAAAAATTAAAAGCCCCCATACATTAATTGGAAAATCTCAAAATTATCACCTTGTAATAATAAAAACTGTAAATTGTTTTGAAGAAAAATATCAAAATATCGACTTCAAAAGACAAATTCATAGCCATATATAGACATAAATATTTACTTTATCATTAAAGTTCTCATTATTTTTTTAATTTAAAAACTATATATATATATATATATATATATATATATATATATATATATATATATAATAATAATACGTAAGTAATCATTCACATTTGTCACAGCGCTTAAAAAAAAGTATACATATTTTTTCCTAATACTTCATATTTTAAATTAATAAATAATCACATTTTTAATTTTAAAATGGTTTATTAATAAGAATGTATACATAAGACACACAATAAACTTTTATGAATACATAGTTTGCGTTTTTATTTTACGCTTGTCAGTATGGAATTATGTAACGGTATCGTCGGGCGAACGATTAAAACCCCTAATCCACCTATTATGAACTCTGGTCTCGTAACCATTGGGCGAACGCGGCGATAAAATTCGATATGCGAGAGTAATGCAACTTGTATTTCGTCGTGAAAAAATTTCTAAAGCTAGCACTATTTCCCAAGGGAAAGAACCATGCATTGTTGCTTATATTCTGTTCATAAAGTTATTATCTCTCGAAAGGGTTTATTCTTATTAATAAATAAATAGTTTTAAATACTTGATAAATCTTGATTATATATATATATATATATATATATATATATATAATAATAATAATCCAGGTAAAACATCCACAGGGTAGTAATCTAAAGAATTTCAACCAGGTTTATAAAAAGTGTTCAATATCAAATATGATCTAAGGTTAAGATCGGATTCTAACTCTTCCTGATGAGATCTCAGTTTATAATAGCTGTTGATCGATAACATTGTGTCACAGATTTTGTACATGTCTGTGTAAATAAAAATAATCATATATATATATATATATATATATATATTATAAAAGAGAACACCCTTCTGTCTGTGTGCATGTCTGTCCCCACAGATGGAGATATACTATAGAGTGTATTTTACATATTATTATGGTCATTTAGTTTTGAAAAAATAACGTTACTTTTTTTTTAAAGTGATTTTTTTTTTTTTAATCAATTTTCATTTTTGGTTGCGTAATATAAAATACATCTAATGAATAGACAAGTCATGAAACTGCAGTTCAGATGCGTTCAATTTATTATATCGTAGACTTACCTCTGACCCATTAGGTCACAACCACAACAACTATTTAGTCTACTTTGATTTCATTTCGAAAATTCACAAACTGTGACATATCTTTTAAGACATTCTTTTTTCATAACTTAAAATAATAGGAGTCATTACTTCTATATTATACTGTTGGATACTTAATAAGAGACTTATTATTTTGTAATCTAATTTACATATGAGTTTATTGTGTGCACGAACCCACTGTGTAAATTAGATGACAAAATAAAGCAATTAAGAAGCAAAAAGAGAGTCAGTTTTTCTATGAATGCCCACAGAGACATTAAGAATATTGAATAGTTGTTGAATCAGAGTGAGAGAGAGCAAGAGAAACACATGGAGAGTTAGAGTGAGAAACGGGTGACGTGTTCAGTTAATTACAAATTACGACTACTCTGAAAATTTTTAATGGAATTCTTTTCAAACATAACTCGATCCCAAAACTAAGGAATATTTTAGCATATATTATGTCATTAAAATATATAAAAGCAAAAGGGGTAGGACGTAACGGGTGAAAATTTCAGATTCATGCGAGTAGTATTTTTTTGTGTTCATTTATACATAAATAACACTAAACAATCAAACATTTTGAAAATTTTGCAAAATTCAGAAGGTGCAGGCCAAAAATAGCCGTTAGGGCTCCACGGGACTCAAAATCCATCATTTTTCGGTGAAAAAGTGGTTTCATGCAACATTGTAGGTCCTAAAACATCCTCAAAAGCTATGAATGGATATAGATGGTTAAATCTGATATAGTACTGTAATTTAAGACCATTTTCAGGCTGTGAAAGGGGTTTCATGAATGTAAAATAGCCAAAAACTAGTGGCCTGCACCTTGTGAATTTTGCAAAATTTTCAAAATGTTTGATTGTTTAGTGTTATTTATGTATAAATGAACACAAAAAATACTACTCGCATGAATCTGAAATTTTCACCCATTACGTCCCACCCCTACCTTTAGGAAGCTAACGTTGATTCAGTCAGCTTTAATACGATAATAGATTACTGTTGTATGCATTTATGATGTGATTTTATTATTTACTCGGATAGTTTACTTATTAGTATTAATACTTATTTATTATTCTAAACCTGATTGACCCTCTGTACGATCAAACGTTAAAGTCCATTGAGCACAATGTTTAAGCTTGTTTATCCAATATAGAGACAACATACCTTTCCATAATCCATAAAATTAAAATAAATTCAAGCAAACTTTTGTTTCAATCTATTTTTTACAAACTTAAAGAGAATTATAAAATATAACCTTTGATCAACGACACCCCGTACATGCGAAGTACTATTCAATATTTTGATTATAAAAACAAAACTTAGAAATAAAATAACAAAGAAATTTTCTTTGAAAAAAAACAAAACAAAAAAACGACCAAATTTGAAACTATATGTTTATATTTTGTTTACATTTGGAAAGGCATGACATGTTTGAGTGATGTCAGATACAGTGGATGCTCGTTTTACTGGCCAGCACATTGACATCACCGAATTTATACTGGGTCTGTTTATTTAAAACGAAAAGTATAAATTTAGCTTTCTTTTCCATAATGGTAGCTTTGAAAGTAAGTCAGTCAGTCAGTCATACAGTCTCTCTCTCTCTCTCTCTCTCTTTTTCTCTCTTTCTCTCTCTCTCTTAAAAAAAAATTTTTTTTTATGAAAATCGCTCCAGACAAGGCATGAAGCCACTTGATGTAAGGAGCTAACAAAAACAAATATGATTATCGAAGGCATCAGATGCCTATTGGCCTTAGTCTTCAAAAAACCAAGGTTATAGGTAGGAGGAAAACAGTCAATAGGAAGAGAGTTTCACAAGCCTGCGGTTCTTCGAAAGAAGCTACTGGAATAGGAAGTTGTATTACAATGAGGTATCAAAACAGCGAATTGATGAAGACCACTAGACCGACAAGTCAAACGAGCTGGAACAAAAGAAGCAGGGAATAGATCACATGATTCTGAAGAACACATGCCATAATAGTATTTATAGAAAAGACTGTAACTAGCAACATCACGTCTGTGAGAGAGAGGGTGCAGAGAAGAAGAAAGGGTAGGGCCAATCAAATTACAGACAAATTTCTGCACCTTATCAAGAACCCTCAAATGAGACAGAGATTCACCAGCCCAAATATGACAACAATACTCCATACATGGTCTGATTGTAGATTTGTAGAGATAGAGAATAGCCTCAGGTGTGAGAAAGTGTTTGGAGCGATAGAGAGAACCGATTTAACATCACTTTTCCTTTGTTCAAGTGTCAGACGTTTTTTGATACTTTGCAAGCTTAGTCTGCAGTCCTTCCAGTTCAGCAAGTTAACTGTTTCTAAATGCCAATCTGTATTGTCTTATTCGATAACCTGCTTTCAAGTTTTCCTTGGCTGGTTAACCTTCCCGCGATTCAAGACATCCATGCTTCTGCAACAGTTTATTCAGGAAGATTAGCAATCCGTATGAACGTACTAACATAACCGACCCATCTTTAAGATAACTTCTCTACTGGATAAATGTAGTGCTTTCAGCAAATTCACCCACCTAATGTGTAATCTAACCAAATTCACCCACCTAATGTGTAATCTAACCAAATTCACCCACCTAATGTGTAATCTAACCAAATTCACCCACCTAATGTGTAATCTAACCAAATTCACCCACCTAATGTGTAATCTAACCAAATTCACCCACCTAATGTGTAATCTAACCAAATTCACCCACCTAATGTGTAATCTAACCAAATTCACCCACCTAATGTGTAATCTAACCAAATTCACCCACCTAATGTGTAATCTAACCAAATTCACCCACCTAATGTGTAATCTAACCAAATCGCCCACCTAATGTGTAATCTAACCAAATTCACCCACCTAATGTGTAATCTAACCAAATTCACCCACCTAATGTGTAATCTAACCAAATTCACCCACCTAATGTGTAATCTAACCAAATCGCCCACCTAATGTGTAATCTAACCAAATTCACCCACCTAATGTGTAATCTAACCAAATTCACCCACCTAATGTGTAATCTAACCAAATTCACCCACCTAATGTGTAATCTAACCAAATTCACCCACCTAATGTGTAATCTAACCAAATTCACCCACCTAATGTGTAATCTAACCAAATCGCCCACCTAATGTGTAATCTAACCAAATTCACCCACCTAATGTGTAATCTAACCAAATTCACCCACCTAATGTGTAATCTAACCAAATTCACCCACCTAATGTGTTGGGTTTGGTTACCTTCACATTGCAGATTTATCTAAGATCTGCCATTGCGCTATAGTCTTGAACAATGACAGATCTATGATTAGATGGATCTGCAATATGAAATCTGACCAAACCCAACACATTAGGTCGTGTTTGGTCAGATTTCACATTGCATTGCAACGGTTTTACTCTAAGTAACCAGCATTAAACTAAGTGTTTTGCATTTCATTGTTTCCAAATTTGGGGTTCGATGTTAACATATATACAGCATAATTATGTTGACACACTGGTTTTCCTGGGAGCATATACCAGAAAGAACAGTTGGAAATAATTTATACACCGTCCACTATGACTATGCAATCCCTACAGCTACATATCTAGAAAACGGAGCTGTTAAACCTGACATCGTAATATGGGACAAAAGAGAGAAAGTAGCAACCCTAGTTGAAGTCAGTGTCCCTAATGATGCAGGATTGAACAGAGCAGAAAGGGAAAAGATTACGAAATACCAAGGTCTTATGTACGACATGAAAAGAAACTGGAATCTTAGGAAAATCTCCACCGTACCAGTAAATATAGGAGCAACAGGACTAATGAAAAAGAATTTCAAAAGCTATCTGGTGAGTATACCCGGTGAACCGAGTGCAAGAGAAATACAAATAATTGTACTTAAAGGTACGGTTAGAATCTTAAAAAGATCTCTAGGCTGGAGTGTCTGAAATAGCCGGTGAATGTCTGGCATCCGGTAGGATGCCCCATCTCCAGCAAAAACAGAAAGATAAGAAAAATTAAAAATAGAGAAACAAAAAAAAAAAGAAGTATTACAAGATTGATAACAATTTGGAAATACTAAGCACTGTATGTCATCTCTCCTAAGCGGAATATACATTCGGCTGGGGACTGCATGTGAATTTGATATTCCCTAAAAACTTCCTCTTTCAGTGGAAGCTGGATGTCCGTCCAGGGTGACTAGCACACAAGGTACTTACCGAATGTATAGATATAGATAAATGTTCCAGAAAGAAAAAAAAAAACCCAAAAGAAATTCGAGACTTACCTCACTTTGGCAACCTACAGCAGCTGGGATGTCAATAAGAGTCGACTCACTGGGAGGCAGGTCCCACATATCCCAGGCCAACTGGGTATCGAGTTTATTCCAGGTGAACTCATCTATGTTCTGACATTCCTTATAATGGTAGCCGTTGTGTGATGATTCGGAACGCCGGCAAGTGTTAGCTCCCTTGTTCCCAGAACAACTACAGCATACGTCATCATAGGCAACACATGACGGATCACTGTCATCCTGTTTCTGTTGGTCATCATGCCGACCAGCATTCGTCGACAGAAGGTTAGACAGGTTCTCGTTAGACTGGCTGTACAAACTGTCCAGTAGTGACCACGTACGAGTCTGGTTATAGTCAACTAACTGGTCTTGATGATTGGGGTGTAAATTGCGAAGAAGACCTCGCGACATTTGACCCCGGTGATATGAATCCGACTCTGTTTGAAGTCCGTCCACGATGCTCCAAGTTAAAGGTGGAACCGTCCGGTCAAGATCACAGCCAGTTACTTTATCAAGACTGCTTGAGCTGCTGTATGTCCCCAAATGCCTCTGTCCCCTGAGTAAGCTGTCGGATAAAGAGTCAGTTGACGTCCAGTCGTGAGGACCTTTTGTGGTTGAATGTTTTGAAGCTTGACCGTTGTGCCGTCGGGGTAATGGAGATACCCACCTAAAATCTTTGGACATTTTATCTACATCGACAGCAGCCGCCTTTTTCTCTCGGGACGTCCGACCAGATCGGATCCGGGATCGACGGTGGAATGATGTGGCATGTGTTTCGGAGTCAGAATCTGTAATACTTGAGTGGCTCCAATCATTGTGGGGTAAAGGTGTGTCTAACGTATACAAACAACCACTTTGCGGCGAGTTTTCCAAGGTTTCTAAAAAAAAAAAGAGAAAAAAAAAAGAAAAATAGAGATAAAATATAAAATATAAAAATTTCTTTAGTTTCACTACATGAAAATATTTCGAGAAATGTATATAAACTTTGTTATGTACTTACGTGTTAGCTGAAAATAAGATTGTACAGAAAGAATTACGCAAATTCATCCAGTATTTATTAAATTATAAAAAAAAAACAAAAAAAAAACGATCTAACGTATCTGTAAACATTTACACTTACTTATTGGGCAAGGGAGATAACTCAAATTTTGTTTTCGGAAAAACTCAAAATGGCGACCGATAGATGAAATCGTTTTTTATTTTTAATTTAATAAATACTGGATGAATTTGTGTCATTTTCGGTGTACAGTCTTCGTTTCAGCTACCACGTAAGTACATGACAAAGTTTATACATTTCTTTAGCTATTTTTTTTTTTTAAGAGAGGCCTAACATGTCATTGTCAAAGTAAAGAAGCACCCATTTGTTTAACGTTTTAATTGAACTACATAAGTAACAAGCTATACAATATTTCTGAGATAATATATTGGTTACATGTTGTGGAGTAGTTATTTATCGACCCCCCCCCCCCACACACACACACACACACACACAGTGGTAAGATGTGACACAAGGTCGGGAAAGAGAGATTTGAAAAGCCAGCGCCCGAGAAGGTGAGCACTCTGGCCTACAAAAAATGCCAGGGCAGCCCCGTCGGCATTCCCCGGTAGGGGCGCCTCAGGCGATTAGCAATAAACTAACCCCTTCTCAAAGGGTGAGAAGGCAAAACCTGGGAGGGTGCACCTCCTAGAACTGCACAGAACAAACCCATAGACCGGCGTAAATCAAGCCCCGAAGGCCAAGACAATACCAGTTTATGGAGTGTATTATCCATCGGAACAGATACTACACTATGGGTTGCTGTTATTTTCATGTTTTAGCTATTGTACTCTCCGGCCATTTTCAGATGGCTTTTATGTTATGTTAAAGTTATTCCCCTTTTTTTGTTTGCCGATATTAATTAACGAGATAGATATGCACCATTTACTCAACTTTTTCAAACAACCAGCATGGCGTGTAGTAGCATGTAATATTTGTATCCAGGCTAAAAATCGAGAAAAATAAAAGGTAAGCACATCGAACTTCTCCCGTTAATTAGAATCCAATTCAAATTATTGTTTTGTTTAGAAATAGGGGTGGGATGTAATGGGTGAAAATTTCAGATTCATGCGAGTAGTATTTTTTTGTGTTCATTTATACATAAATAACACTAAATAATCAAACATTTTGAAAATTTTGCAAAATTCACAAGGTGCAGGCCACAAGTTTTTGGCTATTTTACAGTTATGAAAACCCTTTCACAGCCTGAAAATGGTCCTAAATTAAAGTACTATATCAGATTTAACCATCTGTATACATTCATAGCTTTTGAGGATGTTTTAGGACCTGCAATGTCGCATGAAACCACTTTTTCACCGAAAAATGATGGATTTTGAGTCCCGTGGAGCCCTAACGGCTATTTTTGGCCTGCACCTTCTGAATTTTGCAAAATTTTCAAAATGTTTGATTGTTTAGTGTTATTTATGTATAAATGAACACAAAAAATACTACTCGCATGAACCTGAAATTTTCACCCATTACATCCCACCCCTATTAGAAAGACTTTTGAAATTTATTCATGTTTACTAAATTTCACATTGGAGAAGGCAGTGGTAGCAACTCAATCATCTACATCCACTGTTCAGGATGGGTTCACAAAAAGTGCAGTGGCATAAAGGGCTCTCTCAGAACAGATACTCGCTTCAAGTGTTTGTCTTGCGCTCGCGCAGCAAGACCAATAGATGGCAGACCACTGAGAGAAGTGGATACTGGTGACGATACGCTTGAAGTAGTGACAAAATTTTGTTACTTTGGAGACGTGCTGTCATCGGGTAGAGGCTGTGAACTTGAGGCAGCTACACGTTGCAGCTCTGCCTGGAGAGAGTTTAGAGAGCTGCTACTAATCCTAACAAACAATCACCTGCCAACAGTTCCAAGAGTTTGTGTATACTCCTCATGTGTCAGAAGTGTGCTAATGTATGGCTCCGAAACTCGGGCTGTCTCTGCTGGCACACTAAAGAAACTGCATCGTAACGACAAGGCAATGGTCAGATAGATCTGTTTGGTAAGACCTGAACAAAGAATACCTTTTGCGTCACTAGTCGCACAAGTCAACTTGAAAAGCCTCACGGACATTATTCAGAAGAGCAGACTGCGTTGGTTGGGGCATGTTGAGCACAGCAATTGCTGGATTGCTTAAGCCCAACAGTTGAATGTGCCAGTAGAGAAAACCACCACTGACAAACCCAAGTTGTCTTTGGAGGACGTGGTCAAATGTGATAGGAAAGCCATGGGTTTGGATTCCGTCACGCCTCACCAAAGACAAGATAGGAGAGAAAGACTTAGATCGAGACTGGACAATCAGGCCCCACCCAAAGGATTAATTGTGGCCTGATTCAACAAATAAACCAGTTGATGATGATACCAATGAGAATTTTTTTTTAGATGACCATGCCCATACAAATAAACATATTCTTCATCAGTCTTAATTGTGCTCTTAATTGGTGGCCTTGTGCTACCATTATACCTTAATTAGTAACCTTTTAGGATTTTCAAAGTGAACCATGGGTTAAATTTCTCCCATTCCATGAATTTCTTTTTTTTTCTTTTTTTTTTTTCAGATATCTAGTATAAGTTGATTTGCCTGAGATTGAACTCACAAATTTTAGGTAGAATTCATTCTAGAATATCTATGAATACCTACATCAATTTGGCCGTATATCCAGTACGACAATCCAGGATGATTCATGGGAATTTATAATCTTAACATCTCACATGATTTCGTTTATTTATCCCCATACTGCATGTTCTAGGCTTATATTATAATTAATTAGCTGCTATTATTACCATTATTATTTATATTATTTTGGGGATTATCTACGACAAACAGCATCTGAAGACGGTTTGAGAGTAGAATAGCCGAAATATGAAAATAACAGTTCAAAGCATATAAATATACTTAAGTCATTGTTTGCTCGGTTTTCCTATATGAACTGGACACTTTCTCAATTAGTTTTTTTTAATGAAAATCTAAGAATGGTTTTTGATCCCCTAAAAATGAGGATACTAAGATTATGACCCCGGCAAAAGGTAATTTCTTTTTTCATATTAATGTTTAATCTTACTGCTGTGACCAAAATTATATTCAACATAAATCACAAATAGAAAATTATATATATATATATATATATATATATATATATATATAGTCTCGGAAGTTTCTCAACCATTAAAACTATATAAAAAAAAAATTTAAAAAAAAAAAAAAAATAAATAAAAAATAAAAAATAAAAAAAACTTATAGTCTCAAGTCTTCCAGTGGAAAATCACTCATGTAAGTCAATTTATTTTTTACAGTTATTATATTAGTTAGTTTCTAACACTATTTTAAGGGATCATCAGTTGTTTACCATGAAAAACTGTTTCGGGAATTTAGTACCGTCCAAAATTAAGGAACACAAATTAAATCCTCTGAATCTAAACAAGATTATATATTAATTTTTGTGAAAATTTCACTGAATATACACATTATGTAGTTGGACATTTACCGAGATATTCAGATGAATTAAAATAATATTATTAAAGTTATCCACCATTTTACAGATGTTAAGTGTCCAAAATTAAGGAACATTAAGGAGAAATAATTGTTTCAAGTTTAAAACAGTAGGTTTTTTTTGTATAAAAGGATGAAAATAAATATTCTAAACTTTAATTATCATCACTGCTGCTAGTCACGCAATACCAAACATGTCAAAAAGAAATGAAACTGATTCAAGCGACAAAGCAAAAATCGTCAAATTAAGAAAGGAAAAGTTGACAATAGAAGAAATCAGAAAACGTGTGAAACGTTCAAAAAGTGTTGTAAGTCGAGTTCTCAAACTCTATAAAGAAACTTGAAGGTTAAGTAACACAAAGAAACCTGGTAGACCAAGAAAGACAGAGTTATACAACGCCTAGTGTTAAAACACCGTTTCCTTACAGCTGGCAACATTTCTAAACAAATAGAAGGTGTCATGAATGTTTCACGACAAATTGTGTCCAGAAGGTTGAATGAAATAGGTCTTTTTGCAAGATCTTCTCGAAAAAAGCTGCTAATAAGTAAAAAAAAAAATAAAAAAAGCAGCTAGATTGGCGTTCGCAAAAAAGCATGTTATATGGTCAGAAGAAAATTGGAAAAAAGTTTATTTCAGTGACAAATGGAAATTTAATGTATTTGGCAGTAATGGAAAACAATTTGTAAGAAGAAGAAAAGGCAAAAGTTTGGATCCTAGCTGCATCAAAAAAACTGTTAAATTTGGTGGAGGTAGCGTGATGGTTTTCGGCATGATATCATGGCAGGGTACATCACCACCTGTACGCTTAAATACTAGAGTAAATGCCACTGTATACAAGAATGTTTTAAAACAGTATGTTTTGCCAGTGTTGCACATTTCTGGTATTGAAAACCTTGTTTTTTATGCAGGATAATGCTCCCTGTCATAAGGCAAAGCTGGTCATGAATTATCTGGCTGATCAGGAAGTAGAGGTAATGGACTGGCCTGCTCAGAGTCCTGACATGAACCCTATAGAAAACTTATGGAAGATTCTAGGACAGAAATGTTATGGCAAAGAATCCGGAAAACATTGAAGACTTGTGACTGAAACTGAAATATGAACGGGCCAAGATAACTGTGGCCCAATGTCAAGATTTAGTGAAATCTTGCAGTCGTAGATGTGCAGCTGTTATTAAAAACAAAGGTGGAAGTACCAAATATTAAATCTCTTTTGCCTTTTTAATGTGATTTAGTTAAACATGATATTCTGTTCCTTAATTTTGAATACTTAAATCTGTAAAATGGTGGATAACTTTTAAAATATTATTTTTCTGAAAATCTCGGTAAAAGTCCAACTACATAATGTGTATATTCAGTGAAATTTTCACAAAATTAATATATAATTTTGTTTAGATTCAGAAGATTTAGGTTTTGTTTCTTTAATTTTGGACGGTACTGTATATATATATGCATATATAAATAAATATGTTAAATGCATTCTATGCGGTTTAACCATTTTGTTAATACTTATAACGTGCGACCAGAGCACACACACCACTTGTGGACATTATTACACAACGAACTTCATTAACAACTGAAGCACAAGATCAAGCGACACCATGTCGTTTAAAAAAAAAAAAATAAATAAAAAAAGGAAGAAAAAAAATATTGTCTATTATCCTGATGAAGATTCCTGTGTGAACCGAAAATTTGAATTTAAATAAATAATATGTTTATTTAAAAAAAAAGTCTCTGCATTTTACTGATTTCAAAAACCGTTTCAAATTACAAAATTGAAATGCATTCTATGCAGTGGAAAAATTTTGCTAACATATATATATATATATAGTCTTGGAAGTTTCTCAACCATTAAAACTATATTAAAAAATTTTTAAAAAAAAAAACCTTAAGTCTCAAGTCGTTCAGTGGAAAATCACTCATGTAAGTCAATTTAACCTTTTCAGTTATTATATTAGTTTGCTTCTAACATTATTTAAGGGATCATCAGTTGTTTACCATGAAAAACTGTTTTGGGAATTTAAAATATATATATATATATATATATATGAGAAAATGATAATAAACAAATGTAAAGTTAAGTTTAATAATTTAAAGCAGTACAACAAAGAATATTATAAAATATAGAAAAGTCCTTTAAACCTAAGCTTTTTAAAGAAACAAGTCCTCTCATCAGAAGGAATTATTTAACAAGCTTCGGTTTTCATTATTAATTTGAAAAAGAGTTTCAATCCTTTATGAAATCTGAAAAAAATAAGAAACGTACTCGAAGAGGGGGTAAAAAATATTTGCAATAGTGAATCCTCAGATATATTATGAGGTTTTAAAAGGTATCCTCTATTGGCATATTATATAATAAATTGTACAAAACGAGTATATTGGAATCCAGAAAAATAAGTGAAACGGTCAATATATGTAAAGTTTGATATATGTAAATGTATTCTGTCTCCAATGTCTGCCTTGGCAGTGTTGTGAGCATGATGTGACATGTGCAAAGTGAGAAAAATAAAGAGAGAAGGAAACAACAATCGTTAAACGTTAGGAGAGGCTGAAAATTTTAAAATTTAAAAGGAAAGGGGAAAATCTATTAGGAGTCTCAGTGTAATGAATTTACACTAAAAAGGGAATTATGTTTGGAAAAGGCAAAATTTTAATATTATATAGTTAAGGGGAGTTGATTTATATATATATATATAATGCCCTATGGGAGAATGTATCTCCGACAACAATAAAAAAACTAATTCTTACATAGGTTTCACTTCCACAACACTATCTTGAAGACTCACCCTACACCTCTCTGACACTAGCTCTATATACCAACACCTAAAAAAACATAATTGAACCCCTCCCAATATAGAAACATCCTTGTTAACAATACCAAAATAATACACCACGATACCAATATCAAAAAATTAAAAATACTCGAAGCCCTCTACATAAAAACTAAACATCCCACAATTAATGATGTCAATTATGAAACTAGTCGCAACATTTTAAAGTGTCTAGCATAATTAACATTACCAAATTCTTAGCCATTAGGTAGTTATGCGTTTGAATTGTATGCACTTTCTTTAACGTCATCAATTTCTTAACGGTTTAAACAAACTTTTAAATCTCTCATATGTGTAGAACGCCATCACGCTCTCATGTACATTTCAACTTTACAGACGCTTTTTCAAGTTATAAACTACTCGCCGTTATAATTCAAAAGTGAGCACAACAGTAAAGTCATAATTTGTAAAGACACTAAAACTAATACCGCCTGAAGATGATTTGACGATTCAAATCGAAAGTACTTGCAAAAAAGAAAAAAGAATGGAACAAGAAACCCATGGATCATATTTACATCAATTTGACCGAAACATTAGATGGACAATTCAGAAAAATTAAAAAATTAAAAAAAGTCGCATCAAACAAAACCACTCCGTGTTATTTAATAATGTTTGCCTAAATGAAAATATGCTGCCTAAATACACACAAATCTATTAGGAGTCTCAGTGTAATGAATTTACACTAAAAAGGGAATTATGTTTGGAAAAGGCAAAATTTTAATATTATATAGTTAAGGGGAGTTGATTTATATATATATATATAATGCCCTATGGGAGAATGTATCTCCGACAACAATAAAAAAACTAATTCTTACATAGGTTTCACTTCCACAACACTATCTTGAAGACTCACCCTACACCTCTCTGACACTAGCTCTATATGCCAACACCTAAAAAAACATAATTGAACCCCTCCCAATATAGAAACATCCTTGTTAACAATACCAAAATAATACACCACGATACCAATATCAAAAAATTAAAAATACTCGAAGCCCTCTACATAAAAACTAAACATCCCACAATTAATGATGTCAATTATGAAACTAGTCGCAACATTTTAAAGTGTCTAGCATAATTAACATTACCAAATTCTTAGCCATTAGGTAGTTATGCGTTTGAATTGTATGCACTTTCTTTAACGTCATCAATTTCTTAACGGTTTAAACAAACTTTTAAATCTCTCATATGTGTAGAACGCCATCACGCTCTCATGTACATTTCAACTTTACAGACGCTTTTTCAAGTTATAAACTACTCGCCGTTATAATTCAAAAGTGAGCACAACAGTAAAGTCATAATTTGTAAAGACACTAAAACTAATACCGCCTGAAGATGATTTGACGATTCAAATCGAAAGTACTTGCAAAAAAGAAAAAAGAATGGAACAAGAAACCCATGGATCATATTTACATCAATTTGACCGAAACATTAGATGGACAATTCAGAAAAATTAAAAAATTTAAAAAAGTCGCATCAAACAAAACCACTCCGTGTTATTTAATAATGTTTGCCTAAATGAAAATATGCTGCCTAAATACACACAATATACATTAATCACCTAAAAAGTAGTGTAATGGATTCGTCCAAACACTTTAAAATGCAGCAACATTTTTGTAAGTAACGGATAAATTTTATTAGACAAACAGCACAGGTAAAGAAAAAAATTTTTTTTTTTTAAAATAACTAATATAAGTTAGCAAAACATTTATATGGAACAAAACGTAGATTTAGTATAAGGAACGTTTATGTTTTTGTCTTTTAAGGGAAGTGGGGTCTGATCAACTCTGCTGGGAAGCCATGAAATTAAATACTGTCTTGTTTTTAAATTCCCAAAACAGTTTGTCATGGTAAACAACTGAGGATCTCTTAAAATAGTGTTAGAAATAAAGTAATATAATAACTGTAAAAAATAAATTGACTTACATGAGTGATTTTCCACTGAAAGACTGGGGACTATAATTTTTGTTTTTTTTGTTAAATATAGTTTTAATGGTTGAGAAACTTCCGAGACTATATATATATATATATATATATATATAAAATTAAAGTCTAAAGTATAGACTTGAGTATAGTATAAATGGAAAATAGAAAAAACAGCTTCAAATGTAAGGGAAGCTAGAATAAAATTATGACATTCAATACTCAAATACTCCAGGTATTAAAATCAGTTTAATGATTGGTAGGTTTGGTAGTTTTGTTTTACAGCATATCAACCCTTTTTGGGTTATTTAATGCCGAATCTGGTCTTGTTTTCTTCTCTTTTTGTTTCTTTCCCCTTTTAATATCTGTTTCTATTTAACCCATAGTTAGGACCCTAACAGGTACCACCACTCCGGGTCAGGGTGGACCTGGGAGCAATGGTAATTAAGAGGAGGCTCCACATTCCCCAAAGTCCGTAAGCCGGATCTCACCATCGGATGTAGTTTAAGGTCATATCCAGGACCGGGAGTAGGGTAGGAAAAATAAAAATAAAAAAGGGGAGGGAGAAAGGGAGAGGGGCTGTTGTTTTTGTTTTTGGTTTTGTAGAACATAATTAAGTTTTACAAACAAAAAAACAAAAAAAACAAAAAAACGTCAATGTAGGTGAATTTCGTCTCAGGGAGCCACAGGGCAGCCTGATCTGGTATCACCAGGTTTAATGATTGAACCTTCAGATCAAGCAGAGCTGTTGTAGAGTAAGTTGAGACAAATAAATTATAATATTATTCATTTCAGTTCCAAGAATTGAAGATCAACAATGATTAGGTGTACAATCGTTTCTAAGACAATTAGAATTTAAAAAATGTATTTTTATTTTTTTACTTTTTGATTCCAATATGTCTCTTCTTCAGTGTCTTTTACACAAAAATCACAAATAAAAGTCAAACAAAAAACATCCATATTTTCTTATTTAAAAAAATATATATCAAACAATTATTACGGTAAAAAAGAAAACATGCAGGCATAGATTTATAATACTTCTAATAATAATGATAATAATAAAAGGAAATAGATAAATAAATAAATATGTATATGCATGTATTTATATATATATATATAGATATATAAATTGATCAAGTTCAAATATGTTAATAAAGTCAATATAAAACAATTTTTCAAGAGTGCTCAATACCAAGTAGAACATTTATAAAATTACATAAACAATATTATAATCTTACGTCAATCAACCAACGTTTCAATGCGTACTACCACATCAATCTGGCTTTGGTTCGGCGTTTTCCAATGCGAGGCTCCGAATTTATCACTTTTGATTTTGAATTTATTTTCGTTCTGCCTTTGAAAAGATGCAGTAGCACACATTGAAACGTGGGTTGATGACGTGAGGCTATAATATTGTTTACATAATTTTTATATATATATCTATATATATATATATATATATATATATATTGTCAATCAGTTAAATTTATTAAATTGGTCTATTTGTAAGGAAACAAAAATAACAAACTTTTATTTTTGCTTGCGGGGAAAATATTAAGAATATTATAAATAAATTTAAAAAAATAAATGAAATGAGGGTGAAGAGAAAATAAGAAAAAAAAGAAACAAGTAAATGAATTTTTTCCGATAACACCAAAAGTGACAAGTTCAACATTTATCCCCCCTCCACCGCTCTTTTCTACCGTATGACTGTTCCTTACAACTCTGTCCTATTAATGCTGACAGTAAACTTCCAGACTGCATTTATGGGTAATACGACCTTGCTGTTATTGTTGTTCTTTATTTTTGTTCTGATTTCTGGTTTGTTTTTCTTATCTACCCATTGTCCAAACTTATTTCTTTATAATCTTAACTTAATAGTAGACTTGAACTGAATTCCTCATTTATAATATATAGTATAGTATATCTCGTATTTAACCTCATCCCACACACATCGCACTAACACAGTTCTAAATAAACTTGAATCAGTTTAAAATATAGATTAAAGAATCATCAGTAAAACAATATACTTGGTATACGGATTTACAATTACTCCTTTTATATTTTACTCTAGTAATGAAGTGTTATATATTTATACTGCATGCCACATTCACATTCACTGTTATATGCAATATTACAGCATTGCTGTTAAGATAAATAAATTATATAGTAAGTATATTAATACATTAAAATAAACAAAAAATTAATTTTCTTATATTAATAGAATAACACAACTAGTGTGTAGATACACATTTCATCTTCTTCCTCTACAAAATATTAAAAGTACCCCCCAAATAAACTCTATAAATAAAAAAAGAGAAAATAATAATCTTTAAAAATAAAAAATAAAAAATTATATATATATATATTTATAAAAAAATAAAAAAATAAATAATAATATTAAAATAAATGAAGAAAAAAATATATATATATAAATATAAAAAAAATAAAAATGTAATAATAGAAAAATAGAATAAAAAATTTTACTATATAGATTCACTTTTACCCTTCTACAATTGAATGATATATATCCAAACGTATGGTAAAAGATTTAGAAATGTTAAATAAGTGTTGAAAATCCTGTAAAAGAAATTATATATTGGAGATTTATAATTTAGTTTTATATTTGTATGTATAAGGGAGATAATTCATTACTATTTTGCAAGAGTTGTTCCACTTTCTCGGAAGGAAAAAAAAACTAAATTTAAATTTAAATAAAAAAATCGTTAGTGAATTAAACTATGAATTTTAATAACATTTTACTAAAATCATAACAGCATTAAATAGTTTCAGATTAAGTAGATAATGATAACATAAAAATAAATTAAACAAGAATTGAAGAATTAGTTTCATTCATTAAATTTACTGCGTGCTACACACAATCTGGCCAGGGTATAAATCAAAACATATTTAGCCGTTAATCATGAAAATAAATTTGAAAATTTTTTTAAAAAATAAATAAATTACAAAACTTTTGTTTTTTCAGAAAAGCAAAGAAGTAGATATTGTTAGAATAAAATAAGATAACAATAGTATATATAAAAAAAAAATTAAATAAAGATTAGAAAAAAAAAATTAATTGAACACAGCTCTTGGCTGTTATCCCTACCTCCCCCCTCCGAATAAACAGAAAATGTTTTCTTCTTTCTTTTCTCTCTTTTTTGCTCTTCTTTTTTTATATAAATATGTGGCACTTCATCGGTGGGTTCAAATATAAAATATTGAGAAAAAAATAAAAAATAAATTAAATAAGTAATTAAAATCATTAAAAAAAAAATCAGTTATAGTTTTAGTTTTATTACATTTGCAGCGGATATTAATATTTTCTGCGTTATAAGCAATATTGCCATACACACGTTTTTTTTTAAGATTTGAAACACCTACCATTTGAAAAAGAGGTCTTCCTAGAAATATATTATGGAACACGGTCACACAGATTACATCAGTGTTGAAGTCTTGCCTAATCAAGTAAGATTTGCTATATAGAAAAAAAAATTATTGAAAAAGTTTTTGAAAAAATATATAATTAAAATCACTTGTTTTTGTCTTACTTCTCAACGCGGACATATTTCCATTTATTGCATTGTGATAGCCTTCTAATACTCCTCTATATTCTTTATAATCATTTTGAGTTCCGATGAGGTGTAATCACTAAAATGTGACTGCAGTTGTGTAGGCCAAACAAATGTTTATATAATAAATATATATATATATATATATATATATATATATATATACAGGGTGATTCATAAGTCACTTAGCTATTTATTTTTGAAATTCTAAAGTTAAAAAATACGGTAATACAAAACAGAAAGTTTATTCAACAAATTCATTTATGGGAGTTTAAAATTACAGCAAATTTTCAAAATTTCCACCATCGTTCTGCATGCATAGCTCCATTCTTTTTTGCAAGGAATTTACGACTCTTTGTAGCATATTTGATTTATTATGAAATAAATATATATAGAAACAAATATATAAACGAACAAATTTAAAATAACAAATAGCAGTAATTAGAGAGTAAGATAACAATTATCAAAAGTTCATAGTATGTTCGTGCTTCATATGGTAATCATTTTAAATAGCTAAGTCAAGTGACTTAGGAGTCACTCTGTGTATATATATATATATATATATATATATATATATATATATATATATATATACAAGTATCATTAAAAATAACGGACATCTTGTGTCTGGTTATTTTTTCTAAGATCCTTTCCATTTTTCTGATTAGGTTCTTAGTTTCAGACGGAAACTGGCTGATAAAATTGCCATAGCTTCCCAAAGCGCTTTCGGACCCTTCCAGGTCCATCATCAGCCAGTTTCCGTCTGAAACTTAAAACCTAATCAGAAAAACGGAAAGGATCATAGAAAAAATAACCAGACACAAGATGTCCGTTATTTTTAATGATACTTGTATAAAAGAAAAGATGCTGCCAAGATACATATATATATATATAAGTCAGTTCATATTATATTCCAATAACCATGGTTTTATTTTATTATTTTTATTTTTTCACATTTCCAAAAAACATAACATTTATGTGAGATATATTTTTTACGGTCCGTTTCATTTGTCTTGTGCCAAACAACATTTTTATGTCAATATCGTCTCTGCAACACTACAAAATCATCAGAAAAATTCACAAAGAGTAAAAAGTTCTTGGATTAAGGTGTCTTAAAAAAAACTACACTATACAGTGGTTCATTTTTTGGGTGAAACCAAACAAAAAACAAAGAAAAAAGAGCAAACTCACACGTGGGGGAACCCACTAATACGCCATTTTGAATTTTTCGTTCAAAGCTAGTACATCCTAAAAGTTGTGTGGACATTTATAAATTTTAATTCAGTAATATTTTTTTAAATAGTTAATAAGTTCTATAATTTATTTATAAAAATTCTAATTCACTTGAGGGTAATTTTTTTTACTTTCTAAAGTTATATCAATTAGCCTTCAGATGTCTATTTAGGTCATTTGGATACAAAACTCTTTTAAGTTCAAGAGTTTAGAGCTAGTTTCATAAACTCAGCCATCCATTCGAACAGCCCGAAAAATTTCTTGTTGAATGACTTATGCACACATCTTCTAAGAACAATTCTATGTATTTGGCATTTATTCATCACTGTAATCTTGAACAATATAGTAGGTTTAAATTTCATTCTGTGGTTGTCTTTTTCATTTATTCATAATGTGTTTGTTGTTTCTTGTCTATACCAAACTTTCAGAAATACACACTGAATTTTTATTTACCATTATAAATAAAATATTTTTATATTATAAAAACCACATCAAATGCGGGGAACAAATTCTCACAAATTCACCAAAAAATCGGTTTTTGTTGGCATACAATTGTTTAGGTCTACCATCAAGATATATGTAATGTTCGAAATGTATAAGGCATTTATTTGTTTTGAAGAAGATATCATCAGTGCTCGCAAAAAATAGGATAACCTTCCAGAAAAGAAAACAATTGTATTGGATTCTGCACAAATCTTTTTTAATTTTTTTTTTTACTTGTTTCTTAATACATTATTTCCATAAAATATCTTGTTTTTCATTTATTCTACAGATCATATTGCTAAATAGGGTCGTTTACACACGTACATAAGAATTGTTATATTAGTTTATTGCTTGATCCAATAATTGCTTTAATCGTTTGTCATCGATATCGATTTTCGCTTTAACTACAGTCAAATATGAATGTTTTGACTAACCGTTATTGTGCTGGTCTTAACCTTTTTTCCTTTTTTTCATAAATATTTATAATTATTTATTGATTTATTAGTAATCGATTATTTATCGATTTATTAGTAATCGATTATTTATCGATTTACTATTAATCGATTATTTATCGATTTACTATTAATCGATTATTTATCGATTTACTATTAATCGATTATTTATCGATTTACTATTAATCGATTATTTATCGATTTACTATTAATCGATTATTGATTTACAATTAATCGATTATTTATTGATTTACTATTAATCGATTATTTATTGATTTACTATTAATCGATTTATTTATTTACTATTAATCGATTATTTATTGATTTCCTATTAATCGATTATTTATTGATTTACTATTAATCGATTTATTTATTGATTTACTATTAATCGATTTATTTATTTACTATTAATCCATTATTTATTGATTTACAATTAATCGCTTATTTATTGATTTACTATTAATCGATTATTTATTGATTTACAATTAATCGATTATTTATTGATTTACAATTATTCGCTTATTGATTTACTATTAATCGATTATTTATTGATTTACTATTAATCGATTTATTTATTTACTATTAATCGATTATTTATTGATTTACTATTAATCGATTATTTATTGATTTACTATTAATCGATTATTGATTTACAATTAATCGATTATTGATTTACAATTAATCGATTATTGATTTACAATTAATCGACTATTTATTAATTTACTATTAATCGATTATTCATTGAAATCAAAAATAAAATAAGAGAAAACTAAAATAAAGTATTTTAAATCCTAATTTTTTTTAATAAACGTTTCGACATGATTAACTTAATTACATTTTCATCTATTGAAACGTGAATTTGGGACGTTGTTGCTGTGTCTACATTTGCAGCGTCCCAAATTATCTTTCAAGCTTCTGAAAATTCCAGGCAATGCCAGGACACAGGTTCACGCTAGTATATCTTTTAGAAAGCTGGAACAATGCAAAGTTATGAGCACCGAGTGAACTGAAAGAATAGGTGAGGAACGAGCAGATAAAAAGACAAAGCATAAAAAAACAACATGTAATAATTTTATTTTTATTTTTTATGTTTTATTGTTTCGTATTCGATCAATAGTGTGTTATACTGTGGTAAAGTTTTATTGATACTTCCTGGATACAACCTCCTTTTCAAAGTGTCTCCATTGCAGAGCAATGTGGACATCGTACGTCAGTTGTATCCTTGAAATATAAGTAAAACTTTCACATCATGTAACATGTTAGTAATCGTAGATGAAAATAGTAAGTAGGCAATAAAAAAAGAGAATTATTACAGATTGTCTTTTTATCGGCCCGTTCCTAATCCATTCTTTCAGTTCACTCGGTGCTCATACTTTTGCATTGTTACAGCCTTCAAAAACCTATTTATACAGTATGCACAATGCTTTAAGCAAACTGCAACACTATCTCTCTTTCTCATATATATATATATATATATATATATATATATATATAATAATAATCCAGGTAAAACATCCACAGGGTAGTAATCCAAAGAATTTCAACCAGGTTTATAAAAAGTGCTCAATATCAAATAGAGCTTTTATATATGATTATTTTTATTTACACAGACATGTACAAAATCTGCGACACTGGCATGTCGATGTTATCGATCAACAGCTATTATAAACTGAGATCTCATCAGGTAGAGTTAGAATCCGATCTTAACCTTAGATCATATTTGGAAAGATTCATAAAAATAATCATCTAGCCGCACTGAAGAGCTGTGATACAGCGAAACAGTATGTACGTGGATGACTATATGAAGCTCCCTCCCTGGGTAGAGCTTATTTGTAAGGATATCGCCAACTGCCATTAGCTTTAAGGCATAGCTGATTAGGTAAAACTAATTCGAGCTTCCGGCACTCGCAATGTTTACACTGAGATATTACTTACATTCAGTCAGTGTCGTATGATAGCGTATGGGGTAGGAGCGCCGACTGTCAGCTCGACGGTTGAGTTTCAAACTCGGCTTGAGGCACTAACTGGTCTAGCCGCACTGAAGAGCTGTGATACAGCGAAACAGTCTGTATGTGGATGACTATATATATATATATATATATATATATATAATTATTAATGACAATATATGTATTAGCATATACTATCAGTGCCCTTGTACTTTGCAGTTTCCTTAAAAGATTCAGCTCAATGATTGTCAATTAGTGACAACAGAGCAAATATAAGTCAGGTTCATATTATATTCCAATAACCATGTTTTTATTCTATTATTTTTATTTTTTCACATTTCCAAAAAAACATAACATTTCTGTGAGATATATTTTTTACGGTCCGTTTCATTTGTCTTGTGCCAAACAACATGGCATATTAGTGGGCTCCCCCACATGTGAGTTTGCTCTTGTCTTTGTTTTTTGTTTGGTTTCACCCAAAAATGAACCACTGTATAGTGTAGGTTTTTTCAAAACACTTTAATTCAAGAACTTTTTACTCTTTGTGAATTTTTCTGATGATTTTGTAATGTTGCAGAGACGATATTGACATAAAAATGTTGTTTGGTAGAAGACAAATGAAACGGACCGTAAAAAATATATCTCACAGAAATGTTATGTTTTTTGGAAATGTGAAAAAATAAAAATAAAAATAATAAAATAAATACATGGTTATTGGAATATAATATGAATCTAACTTTATATATATATATATATATATATAAAGCACATATATATGGCACAATCACGTTGACACACCGGTTCCCGTTAGATCACCGAAGTTAAGCGGTGTTGAGCCTGGCCAGTACTAAATGGGTGACCATTTGGAAATACCAGGTGCTGTATGTGCTCTCTGCTTATCTCGGCATTGTTTCCAGTCGTCCTGTATTACTACTTGCCATTGGAATCAAGCAATGCTGACTCAGGAGAGCGGTTGTTGTGGATTGCACAACCCTTGCAATTACAAATTCACACGCGGGCAGCCCCTGGTGGGGCACTCATACGTCGAAACTGACGGGAGAGTCCATCATATATATATATATATATAAATAGATGAAACAAGAGGGATAAACATGTACGAATGACAAATCTATTTCAACTTCGATTGTTCAATGCAAGCTGTACTCGGTAAAAACATGTTTATTATTCTGTTCGATAATTAATAGATTAAGTCAAAACTAAAAGTGAATTGTTTTTATTATAGTATAAACTTTTCTTTCACAAGCTTTCCTGTCAAGCCTATGGAACCGTGAATAAAGTTGAGAGCAGTCAATTATAGAGGGTAGAAGCGATGACGCCCCCACCTGAGAGAGAAACAAGCAGAGAAGATACCAATAGATGGGTAGAGAAAAAGGGGTGGAATTATCCTCAAAATACGTCCTAAAGTGAGGGCTGGATGGTATCCATGACAAAGGAGAATTCCAGATCTGAAAAATAATTATTGTATTTTGGAAAACACTAAGTAAATTATGATGTAATATGTAGAAAGCCCAAATTGTTCCGACCCATCTAAATCTTCATATGAGAAGAAAGGTTTGGCGATCAAGAATAGATTCCCCAGGTTTCCTCACTACCTCCAAATCCACATCACTGAGTGAAAGATTCATTTTGTCTTTTCCTAGAGCCAGGCTGTCGACAAAATCGAAAAGAAAGTTAAGAAAACTCTTTTTGCTACCAAACCAACGACTATTGCTTTCCTGAAAAGAAAAACAGGAAAAGTAAACCACTTCGACAAACAAACTTTCCTTCAAAAACTACAAGAAACCTCTTCAACCATCGATTCTCATGGCAAATAACACACTACCTGAGAGTCCAACATTCAAACTCCTCGACCTAACATTCACAGGAACAAATTCATAGAAGACATTGGCAAGGCTGCTGCAAAGAAAGTGGGCTCCCTTTACTGTACTAGAAAACTTATCACACCTGACAGTATCCTATATCTCTACAAAGCCACCATCCGCCCATGCATGGAGTATTGTTGTCATATCTTGCCTGGTGCACCATCCACCAGTCTCTCCCCTTTAGACAAGGTCCAGAAAAGAGTAGTTAATAGGTCCCTCACTATCCACTAAGCTTCAGCCCCTGTCCCATCACCGCAACGTTGCATCCTTGTGCTTGTTTTACAAGTACTTCAATGGAATGTGCTCTGATGAACGTGCTGCTCTAGTGCCCCTCGACGTAAATACACTAGACCAACCCGACAATCAGCTAAGTCCCATCCATTCACTGTGGAGGTCCCCTAGATGCCGGAGAGCCTTCTACTCCAATAGTTTCTTTCCTCAGGCTTCCGGCCTTTGGAACTCCCTCCCTGCTCCCTGTTTCCCCAACTATACCAACATGCAGAAATTTAAAACTAATGTGAACACGCATCTCGCTGTACAGCTCCTAATTTAGGCTGACCCCCTTAAACTTTCACCCTAATTCTCAGAAGACCCTTACGTCTAAAATGGCTACTTGCCTTGTTTGGGGGTAAACTTAGTTAAAAAAAAAAAATTTTAACTTTGTATATTAATAACAATATATATATATAAAATGTCAATGTCTGTGCGTTTCCTATAGAAAGAACCTATCTTAAAACTTTAAATATATTTTGTTTTGATGAAAACTAAAATCATGTAGAAAATGTTCTGGTCTTCCTGTTTTTTACATACACATATATACGTCCCTTGAAAGAGACAGACTACTGCTGATAGCAGCCTAACCAAAATCGTGATATTCATTTTTCGCTTGTTCACATCCACAGCAATGCCGAAATTTGGCCAATTTCTGGCAAATCAAAATTAATATCTGTATGATTTTTCGACATTGTTTCTTCAACCTTAGGAAGTCTTTCAATAAAGACGAAACGTTGATGAATACATAAATGATATAGTTTTTTGGCTTTCCTTTTCGATTTTCCATTATATATATATATATATATATATATATAGAGAGAGAGAGAGAGAGATAAAATGAAAGAATAAAATAAGGTGCGAATCAAATTTTATTACAATTCAAAGTTCAAGCAAAGTAATTTGATTCGCACCTTATTTTATTCTTTCATTTTATCTAATGCTATTAATGCTCTATCCAGTATATTGAGCTTTATTTTTATCCGGATGTTCACTAATTAAAGATATTAGTTGCCTCTTATATCTTTTGTTGTATTAACCTTTATATATATATATATATATATATATATATATTATAACCAATAAGGTGTTGGAAAGCAGGGAGGGGTTCTTCTTCCAGAAATGATCAAAAACCATGATGCTAGTGATATATTACACACACACACACACAACAGCATATAAATATATTTTCAAGTTCTGTTACATTGTCAAATCTTTGTTTTTTTCAACTTTATTGAAAAGCTTGAAGGACTTTTGCTCTCCAGCTGATACGAGACGTCATTAACACTTCGACAAGGGGCAGAATCCAGTCTTTAGGTTAAATACACAGCGTGGGTGGAGGAGTAAACTCACCAGCAGTAGGCATCAACCATCTTAAGTCTTTGTCAAAGGGTTACGGTTAGCTCTGAGTAGCAATAATTTACTACCAATAATACGACCGATAGTGATAGCATCGCAAGGGAGTGGGGCTACACATTTCTCTATATATAAAATTAAGTATGTGTGTGTGTGTCTATATATATATATATATATATATATATGGGGTAAGGTACATGATGAGTCATGAAAATTAAATGCCGTGGTAGACAAAATATGTGAAAAAAATCTCTTGTTTTTGTTTTTCTCCTGCATTTTAACCTGTTTTCCGTTTGTCTTATGCATATATTATTAAAAATAACAGAATTTGTCTGTTTAATTATACCTTTTTTATTTTTTCAATTTTTCTGATGGTCTTTTTTGTGTGACACTATGGATGCCGCAAAGGTCAGGGCCCGGTCAGGAATAGGAAATGACTCATGAACGCACACAAAAGAAAAGACAGGATAGGAAGTGACTAATCGAAAGAGACAAAAGACAATTTGGGAGTGGTCAATTTCCATTATTCAGGACAGGTCACCAAGAAAAGAATACTGGACACTTTTAGGAGTGACAGTGTTTTACGACACCTGACTACAGTAAGGTAAGTTAGTTTTACGACAGTTGACGACAGTAAAGTTTATGGCAAAAGTTGACGAGTTTAGGTTTCAGAGAGAAGACGAGCAGTTAGGATCGAACTTCCCGGCAGTTAGGATCGAGACTCCCGAGAGAGCAGATCGGACCGGGAAAACGATGAGATGAGCTGACGACTTTAGCAACGACGATGGAGGTCTTGACAGTACGCGACAGTCACACACACTCATTTTTCAAACTAAATTATACACAACGTATATGTGTTTGTGTTCTTTATCGTGAGTGGTGTTTCTTTTATTTAAACTTGTGGACCAGTGCTGGGGCGTCAACGATTCGTCAGTGGATAGACGACACGGCTGGACGATGAAGACAAAGAAGAAGGCCACGGAAACACAATGTTGGGGTCGACGATCGTCGAGTGGGGCAGCACGTGGTTCTACAATTGGTTGCCAGTGACCAGGCATGAGCCTAACAAGACAACAGGAGGATAGAGAAAACAAGGAAAAACAAAGAGAAAGGGCAAACGCAAAAGCTCACATGAAAAAAAAGAAGAAAAAAAAGAGAGACACAAAAATGTTCGACATTTGTACTAAAATAAAAAAAAATTAATAAATGTTCCATAGGTTTCACAAACTTTTTCGATTCTTTGTCAAATCATCCTCAGGTGTCAAAAGCAAATGAACAAAAGAGCTGGAGAAAGAAGAGAATTTTTAAAAAGACGGTGGAGAAACGCGCATGGAACGTTTTCCGCATTGTTCCAGGAAGTCGTTGGCGATTTTAAATTCAGCAACGCTGGATGGCATCACACACACATATATATATATTTTAATGTATAGGATTCAAAAACTAATGAATCGATCATTATGAATTATGAAATATATATTCTAGGCAACATGGTGAGTAATGTGGGCACATTATTTTTTGTAAACTTTAGGAAGTATGCCCCCCCCCCCAAATAAAAATAACCGAGATACAAAAAAAATTTAATAAAGGAAAGAATTGCTCTACATCAAAGTTTGAGTTATATTATGTAATAAAATTTTAACCAGACTAGTGTGTGTGAGCATCAATAATATGTATGTGCGGGGTAAATTCCTAAACTAATGGACCTATCATTATGAATTATGGGATACGTATTCTAGCCAACATGGTAAGTAAAGTGGGCATTGTTTTTTTTTTTGTAAAACTTTACAATTTAGAAGGGGTACCCTGAAACAGCACTTTATTTCCCCCAAAATTAAAATAAGTAAGAGACTATGTCCTCCCAAATAAATGGTCGATCCTGGAGATTCGAAACCGCATCGTTCTTTTCAAAATAATCAGAATGAAATTATTTTCAGTCAAGTTGCTTGTAGACGTAAACGGCTGACCACGGGAAAAGAATGGAATTATTTTAAGTCAAGTGACCAATGGCCATAAACGGTTGACCATGAGTCGACCGACCGCAAGAAGAGGATAGAATTATTTTGAGTAAAGTGGACTTTTGAGAAATCATTGTAAACGGAGAAATGAAGATAATATAAATGAACTCTCGACAGACCACTCCAAATTAAATATCATTACCAAGGTGTCTGATTGAACGAAGCAACCACTTAGGAGATTAACTGCTTGAACTCGAAGAGAAACCATTCCCAAAGCAGGATTGGGAATCTGATTAAATTGTCCAAAGTCGCGAATCGTGACTATGGGGATTAGTCACAGGACACTTGACCAGATGGAGTACCATCTTGAAGGAACTGAGCATTTATGGCCATGCTGGGCCGACAGTAACAATAATTCCAATAATTAAGACACTTGATTAGATTCTGTTTGATTAAAAGAAGAAAAGGAAGGAATGGAAATTCTAAAAAAAACAATTTTAATTGACAGAGATCTGAAGAGAGGAGGCCCTGGGGCGACGTCATCACCGATAGGCAAAACGAAAGGTGGGATCAAGACCAAGGCGTCATAGATGGACGGGGCTAACAATGAGCTTGTGTTCATATAAGCAGACGGGCAGAGCAGATTGGGAGAGTCAGGGAAATTGCTTAAAGGTGAACATCAGACGAACACTCAACCCGCTGCTGCCTACGTGTCTCCAACCATCTGAGCCCACATTTTCCCCTATTCCTCAAGCCGCATTTACGATAAGAACTTTCCAATATCCGATCCGTGTCACACACAGATAACAGTGGGAAAGGGTTTGACTGTATTTTCTCTGATTTATTGTTATATATATATAAATTCTTTTTCTGACCTGCTTTTTTGTTAAAAAAAACTTGAATCGATCCTTATTCTTTTATTTAAATAATACCTGTGACGTCGTTACCTTGAATGTTCTCTTCGGCAATCCTACAGTCTCAGCGTGTGATCAGACCTCGCCCAAGATCAAACAAAAAAATACAACATGGCGGTCAAGTGAGTGATCGCGGACCATGGCAGACCATTCACGGACCTTAACGCCGAGACGCTATCAGGACGAGGAGACCGTGACGGGGGTCAAACGTCATATATATATATATATATATATATATATATTTAATTTTTAAATGAAACTAAATATAAATAATAATATAAATAACCAAATAAATAGTATAATAGATTTGGCTGAACTCTATAAAATACAGCAATTTTTGTAAATAACAAATACATTTTTTCAGGACACAGACGAACACCACAGCAAATTTTCTTCTTACCTGTGCACAGGTAAGAAGAAAATTTTTTTAATAACAAAATAGGTTAGCAAACAATTAATCTGGAGGAAAAAAATAGATCTGATATCCAAAACGTTTTCCTTCTTGTTTTTTTAAAAGTCAGGAGATAAAATACTGTTTTGTTTTTAAATTCCCGAAACATGGTAAACAAATGATGATCCCTAACATAATATTAAGACTAGCGTAAATTCTTGGAAGCAAACTAACGTAGCAATCACAAAAGATTAATTGACTTACAAGCAAAGTAGTTTTCCAATGAAGGACTTGGGACTAAAAGTGTTTGTTTTTCCATATAGTTTTTATGGTTGAAAAACTTCCAAGACTATATATATATATACCCGAAACAGTTTTTCATGGTAAACAACTGATGATCCCTTAAAATAGTGTTAGAAACTAACTAATATAATAACTGTAAAAAATAAATTGACTTACATGAGTGATTTTCCACTGGAAGACTTGAGACTATAAGTTTTTTTTTTTAGTTTGTTTTTTTTATATATTTTTTTTTTATATAGTTTTAATGGTTGAGAAACTTCCGAGACTATATATATGTGTGTGTGTATACATAAGTATGTGTGTGATAGCTATCTTTTATAGGTTTTATTGTATATTCCAATGAATTGTTTACCTATTAAAATTCATATTACATTATTCTAAACCCTTAGTTATATGGACAAAATCCCAATTAGCTTTCTGTAAAAACAAGCATGAAAGACCATGTGGAGGACAGCTTTTAAACTTGTTTGAAAATATTTTCTTAAATGGTAGACTTACCTGCCAACCCACCTTTCAATTTTTTCTTCTGTCTTTGACAAATTTTAGCGCCTTCCTGTATGGAATCTGAAGAGCAGGCCGTCTCTCCATTCCGATATTTCTTTGTGGTCTGTGACTTGCGCTTTTGTTTCTTTGGTTCTCTTTCGTCCCGGGCGGCCCCGGCCGCTAATACCTTCATCTCTGGCTGACAGCCATCATCATCCTCATAGAGAGAGCTGCAGTCAGTGATATCGGAGTCACTACTCGAGTATCCGACAAAACTTTTATCGTCGCTGCTAATAAGACTGTTGAGGCGACATTCTAACATTTTGTATGTTTGCGACTGACTGCTATCAGGGTTGTCCCCGTGTGTGCAGTCTGGCGTTCGTGACACTACGTTTTCTAAAGTTCGATCGAGATTCATAACCAAACCTCGGTGATGGTGCTGACTAAAACAAAGATCTGTTTGCGAGTTGTACAAATCGCGACTAGAAGTTTTAGAATCAAACGTCCGTAGATCATGGTCATCGGAACACAGGTTAAACATCCCGGGGCTCCGTTCTAAGACACATTTTTCGGGGACATCGATCTCGTTTTCAGATTTTGAGAAACTGTCGACCCTTTTTAACCGGTGGGATGATGATGAAAGAGGAAGTGTGGCTATCTCGTAATCGTCTCTTAATTCTAACTGATTTGTAGATGCGATATCAATGTCTCCGGTCAATGGGGATTCGGATATTAATGACCCGTGTTTTTTGCAAAGAAGAGGTGACGAAGTGACCGGCAAATTGCTCAAGATTGCAGAAGCATCGCTAATTCCAAGAGAATCGGTATCCAAAATGTTTTTTCTTGTGATATGATGCCGGCTGCTCTTTCTCCCGCTCCGGCCATTTGAAGGAGCCCCCTGGCTGGACATGCGGAACGAGCGATTCATGCAGTTGGTGATGGGTGCTGCAAGCGTGCAGGAAGTGGACGAAGACAGTGCTTTACGGAGGGCTATCCCAGCATTTTTCCACCGTTCCATTGGTTCCCGTTCATCACACGGATATTCCGCAGCTTGGAGAAGATTTGTGCTGCTTGCAGTATTCACATCATGAGAGAACGGATGGTGAGCGGAAAAAAAACTGGCCGATGTGGTCAACGGAGAGCAGTTTGATTCAAAAGCTGTTCCTTCGTTTGATGTCTGCCCACTCGATTCGCTACTGTGGTGGCTCGATTTTGATTTGGTCATCCGCATGTAAGAGGAGAAAACTTTGGGCCTTGCCCCGCCAGTTGGGACTGAAGTATTCATTGTACTGCCATGAAAGCATTCTGCTTCAACATGGCTCGGCCGGTTGGTTTCTTCGTCTGATAACTCTCCGGCTAATTGATGGTTGTCTTGCATCTCTGCACCTTGCTTTGTACAAAACAAGAAACCTGCCAAATAATCAAGAGAAAAAGGATATAAGTAAATAATATAAAAACGTAGACAAAGGTTATATATTTAGGAAAGGTTTAAAAAAATGAATATTTTATCTAACTTTACATCGCTATTAATACGGAACATTCAAAATCAGCAACACTTAAACAATTTGGTGCTTTCTTAGATTCGGACCCACGCCAAGTCGATTGACTTACCTGCGTCCAAAAATATATCACAAACGGGGCTGGGAAAAAAAACAATATTAACCAACATTTAAAGCAAATTATTAAAAAAAAAAAAAAAAAAAAAAAAAAAAAAAAAAAAATCAAACAATACATTTAGTCAAATTGTATGAAAGATATATTTATTTTTTTAACGAAGAAATAAAAATAAACAGGTGATAATTTTTTTTTTTTTTTTTTTTTTTTACTAAAAATTATTTTTGGTTTGTAATCAGGTAAAAATGGCGTCGTTAGGGTTAGGAGTTCTTTTTTTATTGAAAATTATTTTGGGTTTCGTTAGGGGCTAGGTATTAATTTTTTTTTTTTTTCCTGAACATTTTTTTTTGCGATCAGTTTTTCTTCTCGACAAAAGTTAATCACTCCTTCGGGAGACACAACAGCTTGTGAAAATTCATTGCAGTACTTTCGCGTTTCAATCAGTTGAAATGTTGACATGTCTCTGCTTATTTTCTTGCAATTTGATTGGCTAACTGCTTCGGTACTTTCCGGCGGTTTATGTAAACATTTGGAAAGTAACGACGCCAAGTTGATTTTAGCGTAGGTCCTAATCTAAGAAAGTACCAACAATTTCAAACAATAAATCAGCTCATTTGGCACAATGGTTAGAGTGTTCGCTAATGGGCAGGAAGACCAGAGTTCAATCCTCGGTTGAGTCATACCAACGACTTAAGAAATGGTACTTGATGCCCCTTTGTTAAACACCCAGCATTATAAAGGTGACGGAATGTTGTAGAGTTTGGAGAGGACAGGGGCCAGCTCAGTAGAGCATTTCACTATTACTATAACAGGATAAGATCAGGCCCACATGCTTTGGAGGTGTCAAGAATTTTATGATATCCCGGACATGGGAAGAGGTGATAATCAGGTCATCAAGTGTGGTATCAGTTCACAATCGGAAATTTGGGAGAGAGTGGTTTGCAGAGTACAAAGTGAAGTTCAATGCGAACCGCTGGGCAAATAATTCAGCCTTATCAGTTGCCGAGCAAACAACATCATTATGGTTGGATAGTGAGGGAATTAATGATTGTTGTCCATTATTAACCACAATAGTGTAGATTTTCCAGAAATTGTGAGTTCCCAATTTCTGTGAATCAATGCATTTTCTTGTAATCTCTATATAATTTTTCTTAGCTGTGGCTATTACACTCTTACAATGATTTCTTGATGCTATAAATTTGTTTATTTGTAGTTGACTTATAGCAGTTGAATAGGCGGAATGCTTGCTGCCTATGAGCAATAGCAGCTGCCCAGGTCAAATTGAACCATTGGGGAGAGTGGGACTTAGTATAGAATTACCGCGTTGGGGCATGTGCTTCAATGCCTGCTTTGACCCATTTAATTACCTTATTTGCGCACTGATAAGCAGGGAGAGAAAACGTTTTATTCCATGGGGTGTCTCTAATGTGATCTCTGATCTACTCGTTTGAAGTATCTTGTCATTTTGAATAACGGCTGTTCAGCTTGGGGTTAAGACTTTAGGCTGATATCAACAATATCACTAGGTGATCAGCATTCCCGAGTGGGCTATGGGCATCTGTCACACAGATATGGTTATGGGAGTCACTTTTAAAACCCTAGGACTATTTTCTTAACAGACAGAGAAACAAAATACAACTTATATTCACTCTTTCTTTTTTTTTTTTTATCTTTCTGTTTTTGCCTACCGGATGCCAGACATTCACCGGCTATTTCAGACACTCCAGCCTAGAGATCTTTTAAAGATTCTAACCGTCCCTTTAAGTGCAATTGTTTGTATTTCTCTTGCACTCGGTTCACCGGGTATACTCGCCAGATAGCTGTTGAAATTCTTTTTCATTAGTCCTGTTGCTCCTATAATTACTGGTATGATGGAGATTTTCCTAAGATTCCAGTTTCTTTTCATGTCGTACATAAGACCTTGCTATTTCGTAATCTTTTCCCTTTCTGCTCTGTTCAATCCTGCATCATTAGGGACACTGACTTCAACTAGGGTTGCTACTTTCTCCTTTTTGTTCCATATTACGATGTCAGGTTTAACAGCTCCGTTTTCTAGATATGTAGCTGTAAGGATTGCATAGTCATAGTGGATGGTGTATAAATTATTTCCAACTTTTTTCTGATATATGCTCCCAGGACTTGCTGCTACACTGGATATTCAACTTTTTACAAATAGTCCAGTGAAGATATTTACACACTCCGTTGTGTCGCATTGTATAATAGCCATCACCCAGGAGAACCTTACAACTGGATGTCAGGTGGCTCACACTCTCATCTTCTGTGTGGCAGAACCTGCACTTGTTATTGTTGCTGAGACCACTCATCTTTTTAAAGGCATTGGTCATCAAGCCTTGATCTTGAGCAGCCATTATCATTCTCTCCACTATGATCAGGAGAGATGTGTGTGTGATTGCAAGTGGTGTGGTGTAATGGTTCTGAGCCTGGTCTGTGGACTCGGCATGTCGAAGATACTGCATCATTTTCACTAATACCCTCGGAAAAAGTATGAATCAATTTATTCTCCCTTCCACTATATGTTAACTAGTAGACTAGACTCTAAAGCCTTGGCTGTGTCACTAGTCTAGAAAGAAAACTCTGAAATAACACTAATCTTTCTCCGCTTATCTCAGCACTTTCCGGTGATCCTGGACTTCTCCTTGCCACTGGATTAAAGCAATGCCAGTTCAGGAAAGGTGCAGTTGAGAATTATGCAACCCTTGCTTCACTATAAACTCTTTGCGCAGCCCCCTTTAAAGAAGGTATCCATTTTCTCTCGAAACAGGAGGCCTAATATATATAGCATGTTTCTTGGGTGTCAATATGTCAAACATAAATATGCACACAAATAAAAAGCGGAAAAGCTCTTCACTGTCGCATAGTGTGTCTCATATGACTATTCAGTCCATCCGACAACCTGCACAATAGCCGACAAGCATGCGACTGCAGCATCCTCATTGGTACAATTTCTTCTTTTTAAATATATATGATATACATACATACATGATAGATGTCAACTCATTAAATGAAGACGGCCATTGCTAACAAGTTCAATCCACAATGGATAATGAATTGGAAATCATGTGTTCAACATCTTAATAATTAACTAGTTTCAACCCGGAACATTCCATGGACTTAAGATATCAGGTTGTCCTGCAAAGAAATGACCACTTAGTAATATTTCATTTTGCGAATGTATACCTGGTATATTTTAAAGCAACGACTCCTGCAATATATTTGGCTATATTATTGGGTTATTAAGCATAAGTTTATTCTGGCTGTGAATTCAGCTAATATCGTGAAATTTTGGCGAGCAGGATTACGGATTTGGAAGGTATAAGGTCCGACTCAGACTTGTAGGATTCACAAAATTCCAAAATATCCGGCTTCGAGAATTCCCAAATATCCGAAGCTGATTTCTTATTTTAAAGAAAGGATTCACCCATTTATGAAAAGTGACTTTAAAGCCACTTCCAAATTAATAATAATAATGATAATAATAATGATAATAATAATAATGATAATAATGATAATAATAATGATAATGATAATAATAATAATAATAATAATAATAATAATAATAATGATAATAATAATAATAATAATGATAATAATAATAATAATAATGATGATGATGAAATCATTGTGTACAGTGCTCAGGTGCACTACAACTGATTAAAAGTGCATGTACATATATTGTGGTCATTTACACTAATACTGTTGGGAAAAGTATGAAACAGCCCCCCTCCATCACAACTATGAGTAAAATAGCAATTTGTGTACAATTAATTGTATACAATGAATCATTTACAAAAGGCGGATCGTTCTGCGTCATTAAATATTCCTCCATTAAACAGACAAACATAGTTTTTTCATTTTTCAGTAAAATAATTTTAAACAACAACAATAGTCACCTAAAAAGTGTGATTGACCAACTTACTGACAGAGCTTCTTAGAGAGATCCTTGGACGTATCTAATTCAAAGTGCGAAACAGACGAGCAAAAAACTATTTAAAACTTAAGCCTGACAGACTGACCTACGGACAGAGATTCTTATAGATGTTTGGGGATATCTAAAAAAGGATGCAGGATTAAAACAGCATGGGTGGCTTTAAGACCTGGGTGTTCCAAGTTCGAATCCAGTCGGTTCCACAGTACCACTTTCACTTAGGGATGTTGGCAACCTTCATGTGGTTCTTCCCGTAAGTACCCGATGTCTTTCCAGAAAGATTTCTAACTAGAAAAACATCAGGGAAACTAATGCCAACACCAGAATCATCTGATTCACACGAAAGAAGAAGAAGAAGAAGACCTTGATGGCGGGGGTGCCAGAAGCAGATAAAAAGTCAGATCAGAGGACATTTGTATACTACATGTGTCAGATCTGTTCTTCTGTGTGAATCTGAGACACACCATAGGTTCAAATTTCATAGCATATGTGAAACTAGCATTCCCAGCCTGTCAGCCATTATTGTGCGACATTGACGAATTTATACCTTAATTTGTTCAACTCGTAATTTCTCGCTTATTCTGGGCCAATTTTTTAAATATCTATATGGTTGGAAAGAAAACAAAATAGTATTTCCAAATATGTAATTTATATGTGTTTTTATTCATTGAATTATTTTTCTACAGCGAGTTAAACATTATTTACTTCAAACAGCTGAAAATTAGAAATATGAATTTTTTTTTTTCGAGACTCAATTTTGCATGTTAGTTTGTTTTAAAGCAGCCAATCTTTATCAATATTTTTAATTTAATTTACTATTTTTATACTCAGGCACAGAAAATGTGTTGGAGTAAGGGGAGGGGCCGTCTAATAGTAAAAATAATAAATTAGATGCTTAATGAAGTTAACTGTCTGTCGCCCCCCCCCCTTTTCTGTCTAGTTTCTTTGGGGAAAATTTCAATTTTAACTTCTTAAATCACTTCAGAGTCCTGAACAAGATATATAAGCGTCGAAATGTTGGTTGATCCACGTAGACTGATTCTAACGTTTATTTAAATTTATTATATATATATATATATATATATATATATATATATATATATATAATAATAATAATAATCCAGGTAAAACATCCACAGGGTAGTAATCCAAAGAATTTCAACCGGGTTTATAAAAAGTGCGCAATATCAAATAGAGCTTTTATATATGATTATTTTTATTTACACAGACATGTACAAAATCTGCGACACTGGCATGTCGATGTTAGCGATCAACAGCTATTATAAACTGAGATCTCATCAGGAGAGTTAGAATCCGATCTTTACCTTAGATCATATTTGGAAAGAATGAAATGGAGAAAAAAGAAAAGAAATTTAAAATTTAAATTTGGAAAGTCACGTGGTTGGGACCGTTAAGAATCAAAATCAAAAAATCAAAATATATATATATATATATCTATATATCTATATATATAGATATCTTCTATATATATAAAATAGTAACTGTGTGTGTGTATGTGTCTACCTGATCTTTGTGTCTTATGTTCACCCAAACTGCTGGACAGAATTGCTTGAAAATTGGCATGTGGACTACTGACAGCTCAGTGAATGTCATAGGCTATATAACAAATATATCACTTCAATACTGGCGGTCCCTAAGTCCCCCCTCCCCCCACTGAAAACAGTTTTCCCTTAGATTCAAATGAAATTTAAACCATAAGTAAATGATCAAAAATTATGTCTATTCCCAAAAATTTCAGCAAATTTTGATAATATTAAGAAGGTCCCCGGGGGCACACCCCCACTGAAAACTGTTTTTCCTTTGATTCAAATGAAATTATATATATATATATATATATATATAATCAAGGAGAATACCTCTCCATCTGTGCATGTCTGTCACAAAAGCGAAGACATATTAGGAAGTGTACTTTCAATATAATTGTATTCACATGCACAATTTGCATGTGGACATAATGGAAGTATTCTTGCATCTCTGGCTGCCCCTTAAAGAAGCTAATGACAATTTTTAAACATTCTATACAATGAAATTAATCTACTTATTAGCGTTAGTTTAAGAGTATTAACATATATCTGAATAGCTCGGTGAGTAAGCTATCTAGCTGACAGCATCAAGGTTGTTGTTAAAGTAAACTCTCCCTACCATGATGTTGCATATGATGCTATCCCACACTCTAATCTGGGCAACACCGGGCAGCTCTGCTAGCATTATATATATATATATATTTATACTTTGTATGCGTCACATATTTATCCGTCGCTAGAGTTCTTAAAAAAAAACAAAAAACGCTGATATCTGTACCTCTTATTCTCTAAATAATGGGTTATAGCATAAAAATACATACAATTTTGGTGCAGAATCAGAAAGAACATACAATTTTGCATTCGTATGTAAAATTGTATTAAAATTGCTCCAAAACTAGAGAAACGGTGAAAAAATTAATGAATTTCTTGTTGCGAGTTGGTCCGTGATTTCAAGTCTTTTTTCCATATAATGATGTCAATTTTGAAGCCCAAATAGTTTAGCTTTAAATTCTCATAACTTTTGAACCACTAAGGATATTTGCATAATTCAAACAGTTTTGAACTCCATTTACTGTGATTAAATAACAATAATATAAAATAAAAAATCAACTCGGAATGCTAGTGAAACAAACTGACAAATCAATCAATTGAAGAGATGGGGGTCATCAAAAGGAAGTTATCCAAAGTAGAAGATTAAATTGGTTTGGTCATGTGCGAAGGATGTCTTCACAAGATCCAAGGAAATTAGTTTTAACGGAGATAGGTGGTCCATAAAAAGGAAGGAATTGAAAACGGTGGCAGAAGACACGGAACAGTTGGAATTGACAAACGAAGAAGTGGAGAAAGAAAATTGTGGAGACAACGAATGAAAAAGTCTAACCACGTCAAGGTTAAAAAGGACTTAAAAACGAGAAGAGACGATCCATTCAATCCGCATGTTCAAATGCTATTCTGAACTGAAACATGACAGACCAACTGAAGCGTGACAGACCAACTGACGAAACGTGAATGCATCTAAGAAAGAAAGGAAAAGGACACAAGTCCTCTATTTACTTACCTCCCATTGAGGATAAAAGTTAGGCACAAGGTCCTGTTTTTAATGTGGCGCATGTCGAGCTCTACTAAAAGGGACACTCTGGATGGGGAAAAAATTTCAATTAGCCCAGTCGAGAAGGATCTCTCCTTCTCCAACCAAAGACAGAACAGATACTACACTTTGATCACAAACTCATAACACTAATAAAAATGCATCCAGTAAGAAAGTTGAATGGAAAATCTGTTTTTTTTTAAATACTAGTGAATTCATTTTAATGTTTATGCTTAATCAAAATAAAATTTATTGACGTTAAATATCTTAAAGACCATATCAATTAACCTTTTTGTTGTTATTTCCTAAAAACAAAAGTTGACAATGTTCATGCACAGTATATTTCCCCCACATTAAAATACATCAAATAACACTACGACAATCATAATTTTTTTAAAATTTAATCTAAATTACCAAAATGTCAAATGAAAATTAGTTTGGTTTCTGTAAAGAAGACTACAGCGTCAGTAAATGCCGCCTGGAAGGCGGGTAGTTTTGCTAGTATTAAATATTTATGAAAACATTTTGGAATTTCCAAATTTCAAGAAAATCTTATGATGTTATAATAAACCCTCTCTCACTCTCTCCCTCTCCTTTTTCTTTCTTTTAATTATTTACATCATTCTATTCCTCTCACTATTTTTATTCATGTAATTCATTTCATTGAGAAAGTGACAAAGTGAATAGATAACATCTCTCTTCCCTAATTCTTTACAAACAGTCTGGAAAAAAATTGTTTAAAATCAAAATTAACACTTAAATGCAATATTTGTTATATTGGTTTGGCATCGAAGATACTGATTACCTATGTAAGGGGTGTGCTGATGCAACATCATACTAATACATACTTACACTTGCCAACAGGCTCGTTGCAGATGTGAAACAAGTTGCAGTTTGACACATTTTCGTTGAATATTATATTAAATAGGCATTTTGTTGGAATGTGTCATATTTGAAACAAAAAGAATTTAAGGGTTAATAAACACTTATTGACTTGTTTGCTTGGCCGATTTATGTGTGTTGGAGGAGAAAGGCTTTGTTTTTAATTTACCATGTACGATTGAATTGTAACACCCAGACGTAAATTGGAGAGTAGAAAGTGGACCTTGTATTTACTTTCGGCAGCCTCGTAACTCTCGCTTCCCTTGTTTTGTCCATGAGTGATGTTTCTGACAAAGGGGGAAGAATTGCTGTTTTCTGGGTCAGAATCTATCCATATAACACTTACGGTTGGCTAGTTTTTGATCTTGAAGTAGGATTTTTTTTTAGCTCCTTACATCAAGTGGCTTCATGCCTTGTCTAGAGCAATTTCCATACAAAACGAAAAAATAAAAATAATTGACTGGAAAAGACTGGAAATATTCTTTTCACTTAAAATGCTAAGTTTCTATCCATGATTAAGAAAACATGCATAAATAGAATTAGAAAACAATAAGAATGAAAAGTAAATTAATGAGATGTCCTTTTGCAAAACAATATGCAAATTAGTATTCAAGTAATTTTATTTTTATTTATAATTTCTTACGTTGAAAAAAAAGTTTATTTCTTTATACTTACTATTATTGTTTGAAACATAAGAAGATTGATGAAAACAAAAATCTCTTTCCAAAAAAACTAAAACAAAAGAATTATCTTTTCTAAATTCAGTTGTACTCGTTCGTAACCTAAGAGAACAAACAGAAACAGAAACAGCGTAACCGGTCGCCTTACAAGGTTGCGGTTGAAGCCGGTTTTAGTGGGACGGGCGAACATAGTCAGTAAGTGATGTCAGTAAGTGATGCGATGTCCGCATCTAAAGCCTTATAATCAATAATAAACTGGCTACCGGTGAATTTGCCTGGTAGAAGTAGAGAAGCTAAAGACTAGACGACGAGTGAAATGGTCAGCGAACGAGCGGTAACAATGGATATGGCTTGTAGGTTGCATGCAGGGGAAAAGGAGGGGGGGATCGAGAGGTTTTGAAAATTATGCTTATAGCGTCATAGCGCAAACACAGCAACAATAACTATGACAAATAGACTCATTTTCTATGCGGCTCTATAGAAGAGTTATGTAACACTAGCTGACTTACCCAGCATAGCCAGGCTGTCTAATAAGTTGAATAAACACCTTTATACTAGTGGGACCTGTGTTCTGGTGTTGCCTGGGAAAATTGAGGAAACCAAGAATCGCAACCCCTAGAATGAAAGGACCGGAAAGACACTTTTCACCCAAAATGCTAATCTTTATCTCCGATATAAACAATATTTGTAAAAAATTTTTTTTGAGGAAGTGGGGTTACTCGGTGACTTGTTTGCTCGGCTGCAGTGTGTGTGAGTGTGAGTGTGTGTGTGTGTGTGTGTGTGTGTGTGTGTGTGTGTGTGATTTACAATTCAACAAAAGAATAGAATAGCTGATTTGCTACGAATGAACCAAAATGCATTATGGTGGAATTTGATTTTATAATGAAATTAATGTGGAGGGGGGGGGGGGTTGACACTCATTGACTTGTTTGCTTGGCCGATGTGTGTGTGTTGGTTGGGGGGGGGGGGGTTAATTTACCATGTAGGATTAAATCGTAACCGCCAGAAGTAGACTGAGCGGAAAAGACTGGAAAGAGTCTTTTAACTTAAAATGAAAATATGCATAAATAGAATTAGAAAACAATAAGAATGAAAAGTGAATTAATGAGATGTCTTTTTGTAAAACCATATGCAAATCATTTAGCCCTTAGTATGCCAATCATATACACATGATAAGTATATATGAAAGATTTTGTTCCATTTAGAATATGAGATTGGCAACTTAATCTCACTGTCAGTGCAATAAATTGTCCAAGACCTGGCATTGAACGAGATTGAATGAGAAACCCTATGTTCTTTTACGCCCAGCTCAGAACAGCATATTACTTATTTTATTCTTATTTTTAACATTTTATGATGTTCAATTTTTGGAGTGGGGATCAAGGATGTACTCAGCATTGATTGCATGAGAGGTGAGTAAATAAAGTGACATCAAAATAGATTTTAGTGGCACATGCATTTTTTTGTTTGTTTATTCGACGCGCAGATATCTAAGGCTGAATTCTTAGAAAATGACCTCCAGTCTGTAGTGGATTGGGGTCAAACATGGATGGTAACTTTTAATGCCGCAAAAACAAAGCTACTTTCCTTCAATAACTACAAGAAACCTCTTCAACCATCGATTGTCATGGCAAATAACACCCTACCCGAGAGTTCATCATTCAAACTTCTCGGCCTAACTTTCACAGATAATATGAATTGGAACAACTACATGGAAGACATTACAAGGGCTGCTGCAAAGAAGGTGGGCTCCCTCTATTGTGCTAGTAAACTTCTCACACCTGACATTATCCTATATCTCTACAAAGCCACCATCCGCCAATGCATGGAGTATTGTTGCCACATATGGGCTGGTGCATCATCCACTAGTCTCTCTCTCTCCTAGACAAGGTCCAAAAAAGAGTCGCCAACTTGATAGGTCCCTCACTATCCATCAAGCTCCAGCCCTTGTCCCATCGCCGCAATGTTGCTTCTTTGTGCCTGTTTTACAAGTACTTCAATGGACTATGCTCTGATGAACTTGCTGCTCTGGTACCCCCACGACGCAAATTGACTAGACCAACCCGACAATCTGCCAAATCGCATCCATTCACTGTGGAGGTTCCCAGATGCTGAAGAGTTTTCTACTCCAAAAGCTACTTTCCTTGTGCTGCTGGACTCTGGAACTCCCTCCCTGCTCGCTGTTTTCCTGACGGTACTGACATGCAGAAATTTAAAACTAATGTAAACAGACATCTCGCTGCACAGCTCCCAATTTAGATTAACCCCCCCCCCTACTAAAGAAAAATAATAAATAAAACTCTCACCCTTTTTCTCAGCAGCCCCTTACTGCCTTGTTTGAGGTGAACTATGTTCAAAAAAAAAAATAAAAGTAGGGATATTCATACCTTTCCTAATTTTACTACATTGAAAGTGAATTTAATAGATCCAAGTGGATTTGAATTCTACTTGGACGACTCCATGGTCCACATTGGTACCCATTAGTCCACCTGTGTCGTCCCCTGTTAAATATATAAACTAACAAATACACGTGCTAGCAATACCTCTTCTCCCTCTTGCCGGAGGTAATTATTAACCTGACAAGATAATGTTTCTTTTTTGTTTTTTTTTATAAACTTTGACTTTGAGAAATTATTTAGATCAAATGGAATGTGATACATGACACAGATTTAACCTTTAGAATGCATTTCTATTCTTTATGTGCAGAAAAGTGAACAAGTTCAAACATAACCTCCCGAATGAAATAGATTTTTTGACACAGTCAAGGTCAAATATCTAAAAACAGGAAAAGATATCCTTATAATAAGATTCGTAAATTCAATGTGTTTAGCGATGAAAATGCTACTGCAAAAGTAAGCGTAACAAACTAACTTTATAGAGATGTGCTTATGTCTTTTTCAGTGATCGACTCAATTTTCAATGCATGCACAAATATATACAACTTACAATAGGGGTGGGACGTAATAGGTGAAAATTTCAGATATATGCGAGTAGTATTTTTTTGTGTTCATTTATACATAAATAACACTAAACAATCAAACATTTTGAAAATTTTGCAAAATTCAGAAGGTGCAGGCCACTAGTTTTTGGCTATTTTACATTCATGAAAACCCTTTCACAGCCTGAAAATGGTCCTAAATTAAAGTACTATATCAGATTTAACCATCTGTATCCATTCCTAGCTTTTGAGGATGTTTTAGGACCTGCAATGTCGCATGAAACCACTTTTTCACCGAAAAATGATGGATTTTGAGTCCCGTGGAGCCCTAACGGCTATTTTTGGTCTGCACCTTCTGAATTTTGCAAAATTTTCACAATGTTTGATTGTTTAGTGTTATTTATGTATAAATGAACACAAAAAAATACTACTCGCATGAATCTGAAATGTTCACCCATTACATCCCACCCCTACTTACAATATGTTGCTAATTAATAATTTCTAGAAAATGGTTATTTCAAACTTAAGCATTTCAGAGCGACAAAAATGCTATTTTAAACTGAAGCATAGCAGAAGCTTTTATAGCGATGCCTGTATGCATCTAATCTTGGATGGATCTATTCAATCTGCGTTTAGCGATGACAGACACAACATGCAGTCTATGTGATCGTTTTTAACTTGGTATGTTCATTTGGAAATTGGGTTTACGGCATATCACCCATCTATGGGGTATTTAATGCTGAATAAAGTTGTCGAATGTAATTCGATAGGTAGCATACTTATTTATATTCCTAGAAAACGTTGCTCTTAGAAAACATTGCTCTGGGGGAGGGGAGGGTTCAAATGGATTAAGGGAGATGGGGGAAGAAAAAAAATTAAGGGGAAAAGAGAAAAGAAAGAAAAAAGTGGGTGAGAAAAGGTTGAATACAATTTAAAATGAACTAGCAAAAATATGCTCCCTCCGGTTGCATATTTTTGCTAGCATATATAATGTAAATGTTGAGTCAATTATGACAATTTATTGTTGACATACAATACCATCATCCCCAATGAGGAGGCAATGCCTGAGAGGATGGTCTCATGGCAACAGAACAACTACTACACTACTCACCCCCCCCCCCCTACGAATTGAGCATTGAAAGGTAGAATAAGTAATAAAAGTACTAGTATAGTTTCGGCCCCAGACAAACAGATACCAAATCTCAATGAGTAATATATAGAAAAATAGGTACAATAAAAATCTAAAATGCCGGTTATTAAACTATTTTTTTTTTTTTTTGGTTTGGTTTGTTTTACGACATATCAACCATCTATGGGTTAGTTAATGGCGAATAAAGTTGTAATATAATTCTATAGGTAGGATAATTATTTATACTCCTAGAATACATTTTTGATTCCAAATGTCTAAGAAAGATTCTAGGGATCAAATGGAGCGATTGAATTACCAACTAAGTCAGAGACCGCACTAACCAACACTTGGCATCGTCAATAATCTGCAAACGACGTCTAGGTTGGCTCGGACATGCCCTAAGATTGGCCCCAGAGATATTTGCAAACCAAGTGGAACCCTGATGGAAACAGAAGAGGAAGACCAAAAATGAACTGGAAGCAAACAATCAGGTAAGATTTGATCGCAACGGGTAGAAGCTGAAGGGACGCTGTGGATCTGGCTTCAGACCGAAAACAATGGTTTACTTTGACTGCCTCATGTGTCACAGGATGCAAGAGATCTTCAGTTTGAGAGTAGAATACATTGCTCTACTCTTGGAAAACATTACTCTTAGAAGGAAATTTCACAGAGGGTACCATCATTACTTAAGAACAAGAAAAGGGAGCATCCAAAAAAAGCACCCCAGCAGTTGGATTTGGCTTGTTTTACAGCATTTCAACCATGAGTTATTTACTGCTGCATAATATTGTCAAATATAATTATATGGGTAGGATAATTATAATTATATTATTCCTAGAATACATTGCTTTCAGAATTCATTTGAAAGTGGAAACTCACATACTTGATATAGTAACAAAAAGAAGATAAACTGATTTGGACATGTGATCAGAAGAGGGTTTGGTTATTTTGTTTTATGGCATATCAACCCTTTTTTTGTTTTATGGCATATCAACCCTTCTTTTGTTTTATGGCATATCAACCCTTCTTTTGTTTTATGGCATATCAACCCTTCTTTTGTTTTATGGTATATCAACCCTTTTTTGTTTTATGGCATATCAACCCTTCTTTTTGTTTTATGGCATATCAACCCTTTTTTGTTTTATGGCATATCAACCATTCTTTTGTTTTATGCCATATCAACCATTTTTTGTTTTATGGCATATCAACCCTTCTTTTGTTTTATGGCACATCAACCCTTTTTTGTTTTATGGCACATCAACCCTTTTTTGTTTTATGGCATATCAACCCTTTTTTTTGTTTTATGGCATATCAACCCTTTTTTGTTTTATGGCATATCAACCCTTTTTTATTGTTTTATGGCATATCAACCCTTTTTATGGCATATCAACCCTTTTTTATTGTTTTATGGCATATCAACCCTTTTTTTTGTTTTATGGCATATCAACCCTTTTTTATTGTTTTATGGCATATCAACCCTTTTTTATTGTTTTATGGCATATCAACCCTTTTTTATTGTTTTATGTCATATCAACCCTTTTTTATTGTTTTATGGCATATCAACCCTTTTTTTAGTATATATGGCATATCATCCCTTTTTTTGTTTTATGGCATATCAACCCTTTTTTTGCTTTATGGCATATCAACCCTTTTTGAGTTATTTAATGCTATATCTAAAGCTTCTATACTTCACATTTTTAATATCTAAAATATTTATTCATGGTGTTCACTTTAACTAGTCATTAATGATGTGAATTTATTTGTAGAACACAATACCACCGGGCTGCTACATGTCGTTCTTTTCAAGTCCAATGTTAACAAATTCTTGTGAAGCCATCCTCTTAAATAATCTAATTCTGCCCAGTCTCAACCATTGTTACTAATCCTCAGTATTGTCTCGCTGTCCACCTGACAAACTTATTAATCCTTATCCTCGAGTGGCCTTAAGGTCTTGATAAGCGGTGAGTTGTTGGTAAATAAAAAATGTTTATACCACCAGATGCAGTTCCATGTGATATCCAGTACAGAAAAAGAAACAAAGTTCATTTCTAATACATAAAACAACTTCGTCTTCGTAAACATGTGAATAAAAGGAGAAATAAAAAAAGAAGGGGGTTAGTGAATGAACCCATCAATGAATATGGACGAAGAGGAAGAGTTTGAAAGTTCATGTGGAGTTAAATAGGGAAGAGAAAAGAGTTCTTGTATGAAGGATATGTGTCTGTACACAGGTGTGGAAGTGGTAAAAACCTAGTATAGTATCCGTATATTTGTGAGCTCTGCACATGCGTCAGAGTTCATTCATAAACAATCGTAGCGAGTGACTAAAACGAGCGCATGCGTATTGAGCGTAGGCAAGTAGCGCACAATTCAAATGTAAACAGACAAAAACGGTTTAGTTTTTAATTAAAATAAACACGTGTTTTTCTAATACTTTTTTTGGGTTGTTGTTTCTGACATTTTTAAAACAGGCGTAGAAACGGAAAGTGTTAAATAAAAACAATTCACTTGTTCTTTCGCTGAAAATGAAAACAAACAAGTGAAAAACAGGCGTAGAAACGGAAAGTGTTAAATACTTTGTGTATTTTGATTTAAAAAATGTCAGAAACAACAACCGAGAAAAACACGTGTTTATTTTAATTAAAACTAAACCGTTTTCGTTTGTTTACATTTGAATTGTGCGCTACTTGCCTACGCTCAATACGCATGCGCTAGTTTTAGTCACTCACTACGACTGTTTATGAATGAACTCTGATGCATGCGCAGAGCTCACAAAATATGGATACTATACTAGGTTTTTACCGTGAAAGTCAGGTCATGTGTAAGTAGTTATGTGTGTGTGTTATATTAAGTCCACATATATGAGGCAGTCGCCATTTTGGATATTTGTGTCTTCTTGTCAAAGTCGAAACCAGAGTCAAAGGTCCGGGAAGATGTCTGTTGCATCCCAAGAAAGAAATTTGGGGGCTGGTCCGAGCAACGTGGCTGTTGTTGACAGTGCCGGGTCTTGACCAAGAAAAAGAGGAAGTGAATGCTGTGCGATCTGTTTTATAATCTCTTGTCACGTTGTCAGCTTGCATGAGAGATGGTCTATGATTGGGCAAGCCGGAAAGGAAGTTAAATGCCTGCACCAATCAGTGCAGAGCTAATAAATTAAGCAGATTCAAAATCATAAACCGCGAGCTGTCGCTGAGCCTGCTGCTACACCAGAAGAGATTCTATTTAACCCATAGATGCAACCCTGATAGATACGACCACTCTGAGTCAGAGAGAATCTGCGAGTAAGGGCAACTAAGGGAATGGTTTTACACCTTCCAAAGCTCCCAAATGGGGGCCTCATTATCAGATATCGTTTCGCGTCATTCCTAGAAATTATCAAAAGAGAAGAACACAGCTATGTCTACAAGTCTCATAACGATAGCATTTCTGGGAAAAGATTTCTTATAGGATTACATAAACGGTGGATGGATTAGATATGTGAAGATACGGAAATCCCGATAATGCTGGAAAGAAAAACCTTGGTCAGCCAGTGTCGGAAAGCTTTCAGGAATATGAAGTGTTCAAAGATCTCTATTCTATGGAATTACGCAAGTAGAAAAGAAAGATATTCATTTTTAATGCTGTTTACCAAATTAAATTTAGTAAAAGATGCATCTGTTTTCTAATTCTTTTATTTTTTTAAGTTTTTAATGGAAATCGCTCCAGACAAGCTAATTGCTTTGTTTTAATGGCATATGTTAAAACCTTTTCTAATTTGTATAAAAACTAAAATACTTACTTTCTGTCTACTGCATATATTGTAATAAATTTTTTAGATGTGATTCAACTCCTAGACAGTGGGGAATGTGGATATATTGTTTTGTTTTTTACTGATGCGTTATCACTTATCAAGGCCAAAATCCACTTGAGGATAAGAGTTAATGAGATGTATGGATTGACAGTTAAATATGATGAGAGGATTAAAAATTTACGCATATCATGCACTCAAAACAACAGCCAGCTTAGTTAAATTTTGGTTTTATTTGAAAGATAATCACAATAAGTGAATATACAGCAACTTACATAGTGCACTGAACCCCTCTCGTAAAAATGAAACAAGTCATTTTTTTTTTTTTTGATTTCTTCTTGTATAATCTGAAAATTTTGTGTTTAATTGATAGTTATTCAAATCCAAAGAAATTTTAAAAAAATAAAAAATAAAAAAATAAAAATACACTAACTAACAACAATCTTAGATTATAGTTGCGACACTAAAACTCAAGAGAGAAAAAAAATTCTGGACTATTGTCAAGGTTTAACAGGTTCTTCTGTGGCAAATGCACCATTTTTCCAGAAAATTGTGGGGAAAAAAAAAAAAAAAAAAAAAAAAAATCGGCGGAATAGCGTCCGCATAATCCGTCTGACAGACAAACAGACAATCGCCAATGAAAACATCAGGCTCGTTTTTTTGGCAGAGGTAAAAAAAAAAAAAGATGATTGCAGTAACTGATTTTGATATTATTGGCTTCCGTATCTTTCCACCTCACCAAGAGAGGGCCAATATGGCACAAGGCCAAGCTTAAAAGGGGGTTCTCTCAAACACTACACAGACAACAACAAGACAACAATGGGACAAAAAGTAGAAAAGAAAATGACAAAAGCTCACCACAATCAAAATAAATTAAATTACAAAATGATGTCTATTTTTTTTTTTTTACAAGATTTTGTGTGTCTGTATTTCTTGTCTCTATGTAACTTTCATAAATAGACATCGAATTACTTTCTTTGATTCACTATTGATTAAATATTTATTGAAATTAATAATAAAATAAAGGAAAACCAAATCGATTTTTTTAAAATCCTATTTGAAAAAAAAAAAAAGAAAGCCTAACCATATTTTTAATTATTTTTCAGTAAGCTTTCCACCTGGCAATATGTCTTCACTCGGACAATTTTTTTTTGAATGAAAATCGCTCCAGACAAGGCATGAAGCCACTTGATGTAAGGAGATAAAATGGAAAATTACTACTTCAAGGTTAAAAACTAGCCAACGATAAGTGTTAGATGGATAGATTCCGACCTAGAAAACAGCAATTCTTCCCCCATTGTCAGAAACATCGCTCATGGAATGTGAGAACTAAAGGACAAAATAAGGGAAGCAAGAGTTACGAGGCTGCTGAAAGTAAACCCAAATTAGTCACTTTCTACTCTTTCAAATACAGCTAGTATGTAATAAGTTTTGCCAGTGTTTCATTTTTATTTTCTTTAACAGATTTAAAATAAGAAAAAACATGGGGATCAATTTAGGTTAATTTTTATTATACTAATGAGTCACCACTTACCAAGGCCAAAAGCCACCCGAGGATAATTAATGAGACTGTCAGGTGGATGATGAACAATACTATGAAATGATTGAAAAAGAATCTTTTTAAAAGATAGATGGAATGGACAAAATTTGATTACTTAAAAGGACAGATTGATGAGTATTTGTTGACATTGGCAGGGAAGCAGTCCTGTGAAACTGTGTTCCGTAGATGTGAAGTTCTTAGAAAGGAACTCTGTTCATGGCAACATTTTATTTGCTTACAAACTGTCCCTCTACTTCCCTCCTAAAAAATAAACTAAGATGTTTTATTTTTAAAGTAATTTCTAAAATTAGTTTAAATCACTAAAAGATACTCGGGGGGGGGGGGGGGAGGGACAAAAAAAACATCAATTTCTATATGAAATGGGGATTAGTGAAAATATATATATATATATATATGTTCATATTTAAGTGAAATATTTTAAAAATCAACACATTGTGCAATTTAAATGAAAAATTCATTTATTTAATTTTTTTTTGCAAAATAAAAAAAAATTAAAAAATGAATTTTTCAAAATATTTCTCTTAAATACATTTTCATGCGTGCCTCAAAAATGCTGACAATTTCCTTATATATATATCGATTTCTTTGAAAGAAAAAATAAAGAGTTTTTTTTTGTTTGTTTTTATTGCGTCACTATTGTATTAATGAACACATGTAAAGTACGTCTCCTTGAGGGCAAAGCAAGACATGAAGTCGATCTGTTCCGATGGATACTGCACGCCTGTCCTGTGCAGTTCTAGGAGGTCCACCCTCCCAGGCTTTGCCTCCCCTCTTTGGGGAGGAGTAAGTTTATTGCTTACTGTCTGAGGCGCCCCTACCGGGGAATGCCGACGGGGCTGCCCAGGCAATTTTTAAATGGCCAGAGTGCTCACCTCTCGAGCGTTGGCTTTTCAAACCCCACTTTCTCGCCCCGATCTTGAGTCACATCTTACTTGTGGGAGTAAAATAAAACTGGCATTGTACCTAACTCCTGGGAAGGAGTAAATAAAACATGAAGTCGGTTTTTGGCTTTTTGGCTAAGATCAAAGTGTAGTATCTGTTCCGATGGATACTGCACCCCATACTGGTGTTGTCTTAGCCTTCGGGTCTTGATTTTACGCCGGCCAATTGGTCTGTCCTGTGCAGTTCTGGGAGGTCCACCTTCCCAGGCTTTGCCTCCCTCTTTGGGGAGGAGTAAGTTTATTGCTTACTGCCTGAGGCGCCCCCGCCGGGGCTGCTCAGGCAATTTTTAAACCCCACTTTCCCGACCCGACCTTGGGTCACATCTTACTTGTGGGAGTAAGATAAAAACTGGCCTTGTGGCTAACTCCTGGAGAGGAGTAAATCAATACAATGTATGTGTTGGGGGGGGGGGGGGAGGTATATTCGCTCCCCAAAAGGAGCACTGGATGAGACAACAACAGTCAAAAAGAATGTATTTCCGGTTTATCCAATAAAAACATTGTCAAAAATGGCATAGCGTAAAACACTAAAATGATTTATTTGTACGACTGTTCTCATCGCGTTATCAATCCTCATCTCAAAAATGACAAAACGAAATACTAAATCGAACTTTGATAAATCCTTTTTTTTTTTAATTAACCACAAAATTAAATCCACCATAATGCATTTCGGTTCCTTTGTAAAAAGTCAGCTATTTTAATCTTATGTTAATAGTTGAAAGAAGAAAAAGAATGAACTACTCCGTAACCTTTCAACATTTGAAAGGAATTTGGAAGCATTTAAACTGTCGAAAAATAAGTAATTTCTGGCTTTAAAATTCTAAGCAAACCCTCATGTGTTAAAAGATTGAAAGTCTTGAAGGCTAATTACATCCAATCATTTACTAAATAGAGATTAAAACAAAATCATCTTAATGACAAAATTAGTTATAGTTTTATAACAATTTGATTCAATTGATAATTTTAAAGGTCAAAAAGATACCTGAATAATTAAATTTAACTTTCAAAATCCTATATTTTAAAATATAATAATAATTTGGTAAGGAAAAAAAAAGTGAAATAATAAAAATAAAAATAGAAAGACTCCCGGGCAACGCCAAGTAGGTACAACTAAAAGTAAAATAAAAGCATGAGATCGTCTTGATGATGATGATGATGATGATGATGATGATGATGATGATGATGATGATACTACTAACTAATTCTATTTATCTTCCCCCCACAAGGTAAGATGTGACACAAAGTCGGGAAAGTGGGAAAAAAACAGCGCTCGAGAATTTGAGCACTCTGGCTGTTTAAAAATTGCCTGGGCAGCCCCGTCGGCATTCCCCGGTAGGGGCACCTCAGGCGATTAGCAATAAACTAACTCCTTCTCAAAAGGGTGAGAAGGCAAAGCCTGGGAGGGTGCACCTCCTAGAACTGCACAGGACGGACAACCGATAGACCGGCGTAAATCAAGACCTGAACGCCCGGACAATACCGGTTTATTGGGCGGGGTAAAAACCCTGGCTGAACTACTAACTAATAATTGAACCAGTAAAATGGATTTATTTATAAATAGCTACACGAGAATATAGGTACTATATATATATATATATATATATATATATATATATATATATATATATATATATATATATATATATAAGAGAGAGAGAGAGAGAGAGAGAGAGAGAGAGAGAGATATGTAAAAAGAAACCAACAAATCTATGGTTACGAGTTCCAATATATTAGTTCAGTCCGCACTGCGGACTCTTACACTTTGGGACAACAATAATGTATCGCATTGTCGGCTGCTGTTAATGTGTGTGCGTGTGTGTGGACACACACGCACACATGCTATACGAGGTCAAGAATATGGGTTAAAGCCAGAAGAATGAAACCCAGATTCAAGGCTAGAAAAGCCACAAATAAATGCCATATTAATTTCACTGATCTTCAAGAATGAAGAAAGAAAAGAGGATACACGTTACTGGTTAACGGAAATTAAATTTAAACAACAAGTTTGTTTTTTTTTTTTGCTTGTTTTTGTCTTCTTTCTTCTTTTTTTTTTTTAAACATGTTGAAATCAGAAACAAGCAAAAAAAGAAGCATCAAATTGTAATGAGGATAGTAACAGACCAAGATTTAGTCAATAAATAATTCAACGTTCGACTAAATATGAATATTAGATTTAAATTAGTACGTTCATGAAAATCTTTTTCAACCAGCAAATTTAAAAAAGATTATATTTGAAACATCTGTAAGTTTTATCGCCTATCTTGCTGGCTTGGCAGGCTGAGAAATCCCTTTTTACTAAGATCAGAGTATAGTATCTGTTCTGATGGATGCTACACTCCATAGACCGGTGCCGTCTTGGCCTTGTGCCAGTTGACACGGTTAAGATTCGGATAAAAATTGTTGTTTTGGATAAATACAATTTAGGCGCGCAGTGTGGATATAATTGTATTGGCGCATGAAAAATAAAAAATAACGCCCACGCAAATTCCGGCGTGGCCTTATATATTAAATCAACTCAAAACGAGCGGACGTAGTAGGGAGCACACCACATGATATTTCTGTCCAATGGGATTTCTCCAAAGACATTTTTCTAAACTTTTCTCCTTAAGCTCGCTGGAGCCTATCCAAATAGTATTTAAGCACACACAAACATCAAACCCTCTCTCTCAACTGACTCTTCATTCGGAGGTTACACACGTCTTACTATCACTCTTCCATTTCACCTTTCGCGCGCTTCATACAATTTCACAGGCGAACATTACCTATTGCCTCTCTTAACATTTTATAACATATGAGCATTTCAACAAAACAAAAGACATTCTCCTTTTTACTTACCCTGAAACTAAAGAAAGGACTTCTGAACTCATTACAAAGAGAAATATGTTCTATTTGTTAATGGTTTATTTCAGTGAATAAACTTCCGTTGGTTTTGCATGTAAGTCTTCTTCTTATTATTTTTATTTTTATTTGTGGAGGAAGTTATCACCAAAAAAGGCATGACGACCACCACAGCCTTCGTCTTTCTTCTCGCCCTTTTGGCTGGGATAAGAGTGTAGTATCTGTTCTAATGGATGCTATTGTCCTGTACAATTCTAAGAAATCAACCCTCTCAGGTTTTACCTTCTCTTTGAGAGAGGGGGGGGGCTTAGTTTATTGTTAATCGCCTGAGGCGCCACTACCGGGGAATGTCGACGGGGCTGCTCAAGCATTTTTTGTAGGCCAGAGCGCGCTAATCCTAGTGTGCTGGCTAACCACACCTGACCTTGTGTCTAACCTCCTGGAGGTAAATAACTTGGCAGGCTGAGAGCAGGATCGAAGCGTTTCCTTAAATAATGCTGATGGAGAGGTGCTCACAGAAAACAAAGTCAATTCATGATGGTGCCTGGTGTGGCGCGTCATTAAATTCAATTTACTTAATTCTATTTTATTACATTTTAATAGAAGAAGAACTACGAGCGAGTTTGAGGGGTGAATAGTTATAAAGGTGAACGCTTACAAAAATTAAAAACATCAAAGTTAAAATAAGTTGGAATTGTTGTTGCATTTATTCGGAGTTGAAAAGGCGATCTACTTTTAGTCAGAGATTCACTTCAACTTAAACTTCATCTCTATAATAACAAAATTGTCATCCGACGCCGCGTTTCCTGTCGAACTTTTTGAATTCATTTTGTTTTAAGTATGTTATAATTTTGAAAAAGATTTTATGTGACGTTTTTGCGTTAATTGTGTAAATAAAATCAAATTTGAGTAAAAAAGAGGAGTTCAGTTCATGAGAAATCCTCATAGACCGAGGTAATCCCCCCTCTCAAATCCAGTTACCCTTTTTTGGAGGAGCTGGACTTGTGTCTGACTTTGTCCTCATGGCGAGGTGAATAAATAGGGACAATAAGAATATATACAAAAATATACAAAAATATACAAAAATACATACGAATGCATCGCAAATATCAACAATTGTTTGCAGTAAGGCAGGAGGATCATTCAATATATTTTATTGATTGATTGAATATATGAATAATACATTTTCTTTCTATTTCTGTTGATCACCGTTTCAACAATATGCAATACGATATGCATATACACATAAGAGACATTATTACATACAAATGCATACATACATAATATGCACATAATAAAAAAAGACATGCATTACACAAAATAAAAAGCCTCCTTTCAGTCCCTGTAAGCGTTGCCTCTGCGAGGAGTCTATAGTGAGGCAACGGTTGTGCAATCTCTAACCACACCCTTCTCAAACCAGCATTGCTAGAGTCGAGTGGCAATGAAAAGTTCAGGATGACTAGAAACAACACCAGGATAAACAGAGAAAGTCTGGTGTTATTTCGCAATTATAACAAACTAGTTGCACAACCAAGGCTTGAGAGTCTAGTCTACACTACTATCTAATCCATAGTTGGAGAGTGGGAGTATATGAATTTATACTTTTCTCAAGTGAAAGTGATACAGTATTGATTTACTCCTCTCCAGGAGTTAGGCACAAGGCCAGTTTTTATCTTACTCCCACAAGTAAGATGTGACCCAAGGTCGGGTCGGGAAAGTGGGGTTTAAAAATTGCCTGGGCAGCCCCGTCGGCATTACCCGGTAGGGGCGCCTCAGGCAGTAAGCAATAAACTTACTCCTCCCCAAAGAGGAGAGGTGAAGCCTGGGTGGGTGGACCTCCTAGAACTGCACAGGACAGACTCATAGACCAGCATAAATCAAGCCCCGAAGGCCAAGACAATACCAGTCTATGGGGTGCAGTATCCATCGGAACAGATACTACACTTTGATCTTAGCCAAAAGTGATACAGTAGCCTCAACAATATATTACGCAATATACAATACTACAACTGCATCCACACAATAAAAAATGAGGTCATTATGTTTCGTATTATATACTGTCACTATTAAGTATATTCTTATTACTTATGCTTTTTAGTGTCTACATATCGTACAAATATAATGTCTATTTCAGTTTGTATAATGAATTATACTGATAACAATGAAATCATAGCGTAGAGTCTTTCTCGGCCTTTTGGCTGAGATCAAAGTGTAGTATCTGTTCCGATGGATACTGCACCCCATAGACCGGTATCGTTTTGGCCTTCGGGGCTTGATTTACGCTGGTCTATGGGTTTGTCCTGTGAAGTTCTAGAAGGTCCACCCTCCCATGCTTTGCCTCCCCTCTTTGGGGAGGAGTAAGTTTATTGCTTACTGCCTGAGGCGCCCCTACCGGGGAATGCCGACGGGGCTACCCAGGTATTTTTTGTAAGCCAGAGTGTTCACCTTCTCGGGCGCTGGCTTTTCAAATCCCACTTTCCCGACCTTGTGTCACATCTTACCGCTGTGAGAGGAAGATAAATAATGTGTTCAGGTGTACTACAACATATCAAAAGTGCATGGGATAATGTACAATGTTCAAGGAAATGAACAGTGTATGAGTCATGATATACACTCGTGCATGTGAATGGAGGGGAGGGGGGCATCAAGTGTAGTTTTAGCGAATCTCAAGAAATATGAGGGTTTTAAAAGATGCAGTGTCTTAGCAGCACACAACCGATGCAGGCAGTTTGTTCCATGCTCCAGCAAGTCTGAGATGTAAAAAACTGTGTTTCCGAAAATCGTGGGAGCTGTGTTGTTTTCTCCGATGAATTGGCTACTCTGGTGCCCCCTAGACGTGAATTCACTAGACTAACTCGACAATCAACTAAATCTCATTCATTCACTGTGGAGGTTTCCAGATGTCGGAGAGCCTTCTACTCAAATAGCTTCTTTCCTCATGCTGCTGGCCTCTGGAACTCCCTCCCTGCCCACTGTTTCCCCAACAGTACAGACATGCAGAAATTTAAAACTAATGTAAACGGACATCTCGCTGCACAGATCCCAATTTAGGTTGACCCCCTTCTCCCCCCCCCCCAATCTTCTCCCCTCTTCTTTTTTCTCAGTAGCCCCTTACGTCTACAGTGGCGGCCTGCCTTGTTTGGGGTGAACTTTGTTAAAAAAAAAAAAAAAAGGTGCCGCGGGTTGTTGTTGGCGGCGAGATGGTTAATAATTTTGTGAGTGTTTACTAAGTCAGTTGCTCGACGTCAGAGGTTCAATGAATCCAAGCCCAAGGAAGCAAGACGTTCAGGGTATGGCAGGTGTCTAATAGAGGGTATTCACTTGGTTGCACGTCTCTGAACGGTTTCCAAGCAGTCAATGTTCTGAGCAAGATGGGGTTTTAAAACTGATCTTGCAAATTCTAAGTGTGGTCATACCATAGCTGGAGAGTAGCTAACAATGGTTTGACTAAGTGATACCAATATACTCTTGGCTTTCTTAACAATTTTAGAGATGTGTATTGTCAAATGACAGCTTGATGTCATCCGCACATTTCAGTACTGTGGTATTCTTTAAGTTGCCATCTATGTCATTAATATATGCAACAAACAGAAAGGGCCAAGAATAGATCCCTGTGGTACACCAAAAAGTGTCCCATACGATAAAGAATGCTGTTCTAGAACTATGACTACTTCTGAGAATGAAGCATTTCAACCAGCTCCTGTACTGTCGATGCAATGTTGCATCCTTGCGCTTGTTTTACAAGTACTTCGACAAAATGTGCTCCGATGACCTTGCTACACTTGTGCCCCTTCAACGAAAATACACCCAACCAACCCGACAAGCAGCAAAATCCCACCCCTTCTACGAAAATACCCACGACCAACCCGACAAGCAGCAAAATCCCACCCCTTCTACGAAAATACCCACGACCAACCCGACAAGCAGCAAAATCCCACCCCTTCTACGAAAATACCCACGACTAACCAGACAAGCAGCAAAATCCCACCCATTCTACGAAAATACCCACGACCAACCCGACAAGCAGCAAGATCCCACCCCTTCTACGAAAATACCCACGACCAACCTGGCAAGCAGCAAAATCCCACCCCTTCTATGAAAATACCCATGACCAATCCGACAAACAGCAAGATCCCACCCCTTCTACGAAAATACCCACGACCGACCTGGCAAGCAGCAAAATCCCACCCCTTCTATGAAAATACCCATGACCAATCCGACAAACAGCAAAATCCCACCCCTTCTACGAAAATACCCACGACCAACCCGACAAGTAGCAAAATCCCACCCCTTCTACGAAAATACCCACGACTAATCTGGCAAGCAGCAAAATCCCACCCCTTCTACGAAAATACCCACAACCAACCCGACAAGCAGCAAAATCCCACTCCTTCATTGTAGAGGTCCCAAGATGTCAGAAAGCTTTCTATTCTGATAGCTTCTTTCTTCGAACAGCTTGCCTTTGGAATTCCCTCCCCTCTCTCTGTTTCCCCAACATGCAGAAAGGTAGCCCCTTACTTCTCAGTGGCAATGTGCCTTGTTTAGACTGAATTAAAATAAAAAAGTTCAAAAAATCATCTTTCATACTCATTACAGAGTTTTGCCATAAGCCTTTTGTGTGACACAGAATTAAAAGCCTTAACGTTAACGGGGGTCAACGTAAACGAGATCCATCCATAAACCACTATCAGGGGTTCGAGTGATGTCCTCAACAAACTCGATAAGCTGGTCACAACAATTACAACGACCTGACGAGCCCATGAGAGCGACAGAAGTTCTTACAAATGCAACAAAAAATTGTTTTTAGAAAATAAAATAAGTTTCGTTCCAGTTTTACATTTTTCATGTGGTGTCGATGTTTCACATAATTTTTTTTTAATTAGATATTATTAATCTCTATATTAATAAAATTATGCCACAACTTCACGTGTGTGTGTGTGTTTCTCGTGTCAACATGACTTTGATAATTACACATCAAATTATTTTTTTTATTATTCTGTTTTGTTGTCATGAGACCACCTCCCTTGGCATTACCTTCTCCTTTGGAGGATGGGGGTGCAGTGTAGTACATGTTTTTTCTCCCTCTAATCGCATATTTTTATCTCGTAACTTTCATAAATGCACATTTTTTTTTTTAATTTTAATTGACTACTTATTGAAATCAAAAATAAAATAAAGAAAAACTAAAAAAAAAAATTTTTTTTAATCCTATTTTTTTTTTAGTTGTAAACATGACTATATTTTGAATTATTTTCTCTAAGCCATCCACCCGGCAATATGTCTTCACCCGAGCAATGCTAGTAATCAATTAATCTTACCAAATTTTTAGACGAACAAGATGTATTCATTTTTTTTTTTTTATTAAAATGCAACATCTTAAAATACTAGCAACAGACGGATGTTTTTGTGCATTTAAGCTTCACAGTGCATTCATGTGGTTTGTCAGTCTGAGGTATGATTCCGTTCAGTTCCGGAAGATCAGTCCTCCCAGGCTTTTCCTTCTCGTGCTTTGATAAAGGGGTTAGCTTATTACTAGCTGCCTGAGGCACCCCTGGTAGTGCCAACGGAGCGGCTTAAACTTTTTTTGTAGGCCAAAGTGCTCAACGTCTTGGGCGCTGGCTTTTCAATTCCCACTTTCCGACCTTGTGTCACATCTATCCGCGGTGGGACGGAGATAAAAAAAAAATGATAAAATAAAAATAAATACAACGGGACTGATTTCGTTTATCTGTACAGGTGGTGTTTATATAAACATCAAAGATGGCAGCCAAAAACTGATAACTGAAGTCATCTATATACATAATACTACAACTCTGAGAATCTTGCTTGGTTGTTTGCACACTGAATGTATTAGATAGGAAGAGGGGGGGGTGAATGAAACGAGAAGTGGTAGAAGAAGGGGAGGATGCATTAAATACACAAATCTCATAATCTGAAAGCTGCGAGTTCAATCCCCGTACAAAGATTACATTTTCATTTTATCTTCAATCACACCACAAAATAAATGTTAGCATTAATATGCATTAATATGCGCCCTCAGGCTGCATATCTTTGCTAGTATATATGACGAACGGACATAGAATACACTGCCCATCACAAAGGGGGAGGTAAATCCGGGGAGGATCGTATCATGACAAACGAACAGGTACTACACTACCCCCAAAGAAGAAAGTAATGCTGAAAAAGATAGCCCCATGACAACAGAACATACTACACTACCTCCATCAAAGATAATGCCTGGGAAAATGGTATAATGACAACAGAACAGATACTACACTACCCTCTTGAATTGAGCATTGAAAAATAGTACATTAGTCTGAAATAGTATAGTAAACTGACTTGAGCAGCAAAAGGAAAGTATAAAGTAGACCTCAGCGTTACTTTCGGAAGCCTCGTAACTTTCGCTTTCCTTATTTTGGTCTTGAGTTCTCACAGTCCATGAGCGATGTTTCTGACAAAGGGAGAAGATTTGATGTTTTCTGCGTCGGAATTTATCTAGTTTTTGACCTTGAAGTATTATTTTTTTTAATCTGCTTACATCAAGTGGCTCCATGCCTTGTCTAGAGCAATTTTCATTTAAAAAAAAAAAAAAAAAAAAAAAAGAAGATAATAGTATAGTTTCGCCTTTAGATAGAAGTAATAGTATAGTTTTGGCTTCAGACAGGCAGATACTCCATTCGTAATAGATTGAGTTGAGGCCAAAGGCGGCAAAATATTCAAGTTTTGTTAATAATGGGAAACACGTAAAAATTATTGTAAATAAGAATGTGTTGTAAACAGTTAGCAAATTTCTTCAACATTAATCATGGTCTCGAGAGACAATGGATACCCCCTGTAAGGGTGGCTGCACGTGTAATTGTGAAGCAAGGGTTGCACAATCCTTAACCACACCTCTCCTGAGTTAGCACTGCCTGATTCCAGTGGCAAGGAGAAATCCAGACAACTGGAAGCCATGTCAAGATAAGCGGAGAGCACATACTACATCTGGTATTCACAAATGTTCACCCATTTAATACTGACCCGGCTCAATGTCGCTTAACTTTAGTGATCTAACGGGAACCGGTGTGTCAACGTGATTATGTCGTAGATAATCTAATACATGTTACTTAAACTACCAATAAATAAACATACTTTTAAAGTATCTATTTACCTTTACAATCGATTAAGAGCATTAAATGTATACACCAATGCGCAATATACCAACAGGGCATGAGTCATCTAGTCTATATACTCCTATTTATCTACGTCCCACAAAGTAGAATGTGACACAAGGTCAGAAGGTGGGAATTTGTACTCTAGAGGAAGAGTACGGAGTTTCTTAAAAAATTGCCTGGGCAGAGCGCCTCAGACAGTAAGCAATAAACTTACTCCTCCCCAAAGAGGGGAGGCAAAGCCTGGGAGGGGGTTAACCTCCAATAACTGCACAGGACAGTCGGAACAGATACTACACTTTGATCTTAGCCAAAAGACCAAGGAAGCATCCGAATCTAGTCTATATACTACTAAAACTCTGTGGATGTTCTTTATTATCTTGTTTGTTTGTCTCTGTGTACACTGGTTGACGTCATCCACTTAAACAGAGTTGCAAGACACTTGGCAAATTCTTCATGACATCACAAAGAGATGATTTACACTTAAATGAATGGGCATAAGATACCTGGAAAATCCTTTATGACATCACAAAAGGATTACGTCATCCATTAAAACAGAGACCATAGATAACTTGTAACCGGAAGAGTATAAGTTCATCTATTTGGTTAGTGTAGTATTTCATGTATCCACATAAAATTTTATAAGGAGATATAATTTTTTATGTATCAATTTTCAGTATTTACTTAAACAGTGCTCGATACGTAAGTAGAGCTAGATAGTAAGCTATGAAAATATATTTATGGCAATTAAGCTACACAGAGGCTCCCGCGTTTCATCCTCATCAGAATCTCCAGGCTAATTTTAGCCTGAAGATTTCCCCTGGGGATGAAACGCGGGAGCCTCCGTGTAGCTTAATTGCCATAAATATAGTTTCATAGCTTACTATATATATATATATATAATAAATATTTATTTTTGTTTATTATCTATGTACGTATACGTTTGTTCCTTTATAATTGGGACTCATCAGCATAGTGATATGACTATTCACTACCGGTCGTGCGATTCGAAACCCCAGATTCCGAGTATTTTACAACTCAAATCCCGACATCTAGAACCACTCGGTCAACGCTGAATAGCGAATAAACAGTGATAATTTTAACACTTTATCCGCCGGCTATATATATATATAAAATAAAATAACACGGAATCACATAATCACTGGTGCAATAATTTATTTCGACCCTACGGCCTTTTCAAGCATCCAAGAGAGGTGACTACATTTTTGAAAATGAAAAAAGAGAAACTGCACTGATGATTATGTGATTCCGTGTTACTTTATTTTATTCTTGCTCTGTTTATTACATTGAGCTCTCAGACCCGGATTTCCTTCTGGAATTTATTTCACTCTAACAACACAGCATGACGTCGCTAGCTTTAAATGCATCGTTCCTTTCTATTAAAGTCAAATGCTCTATGACGTACAGCCGCCGTATAAAGTGTTAAAATTATCACCGTTTATTTGCTGTTCAACATTGGCTGAGTGGTTAAGGCATCGGATTTGAGTTGCAAAATACTCATAATCCGGGGTTTCGAATTGCATGACCGGTAGTGAATAGTCATATCTCTATGCTGATGAGTCCCGATTATTAAGGACGAAACGTATACGTACATAGATAATAAACAATAACAAATATTAATTATTTATTATATATATATATATATATATATATATATATGTGTGTGTGTATATATTTATTAGATAAACATGATTCTATTAAAATAGGTCAATAAAGAATAAAGGTTAGAACAATTTGTATGTCAAATTATCATACATTATAAATATTGTAAAAACAAGGTGTAAATAACAAGAATCAAAATCAGAAAAAAATCAAAATCAGAAAGAAATCAAAATCAGAAAAAAATCAAAATCAGAAAGAAATCAAAATCAGAAAGAAATCAAAATCAGAAAGAAATCAAAATCAGAAAGAAATCAAAATCAGAAAAAAATCAAAATCAGAAAGAAATCAAAATCAGAAAAAAATCAAAATCAGAAAGGAATCAAAATCAGAAAAAAATCAAAATCAAAAAAATCAAAATCAGAAAGAATCAAAATCAGAAAAAAAATCAAAATCAAAAAAATCAAAATCAGAAAGAATCAAAATCAGAAAGAATCAAAATATAAAGCAGGCCAAATGTAGAATTGTTATCCAAATCATGTTAACAATAGAAAGGAACAAGTTTAGCATGCCACTTTATCTGATGTCATTCAAACTCTACACTTTCAAACATAAATATAACAGGTATTTTTTTTTTAATTCAAAACAATTTGCTTCTTACAAAAAATATGTTTCTAACATGAAAAAATTAAAAGCTTTAAAATGAATTGTTCTTAATCAAGTCTAAATAATTTCCCACCATTTTGGAGAGATTTTGTACATTGTCCAAATATTATTTCTACCGGTTGTATTAGTTTTAAATAACATTATTCTGAAAACGTTCTTTCATTAACGACTTTTTCTCGATGAAGAATAAGTCTTCATGCTGATTAAATTAACTTTGCCAACTTGAAAAATAGATAATGATTTTTTTTTGTAAGAAATTATTTACACCAAAATTGTATTTTTATTAAATCTAAAAACTTTGAATGAGGGCACATAGATCTTTGCAAAACATGAACAATGCTACCAAATTTATTTTGAGAGCTCAATTAGCCATTGAAAGTTTGTTAGAAAAAAAAAAATTACCATCTTATGTGCTACTAGTCCAGAAGTGTATAATTAAAAATTCAGGTTTGAAACCAGTGAAAAATCCTTACAAATATGATTTCATCTTGTGGTAAATGAAAATTCATCAGAAAGGAAAAAATAATTACTAAATCAAACCAGCCTAAAAAATGGGCAAAATCCCATTAAAAAAAAAAAGACGTGCAAAAATGACACAGAAACAGAACTTTGACTGGTCATATAAGTTTCATTTCAACAGCTAACACATTGAGTCTGCTTAATATGATTAATAGCACATTATCGAACAAGCTAATTTTTCTTTGAATAAATAATAATAATAATATTTATATATTATAAATAATAATAAGAAAAACCTCAGATTTGGACAATGTAAAAACAGATGGAAACATAATTTCGTAATAGGGCAAAAATTTCTTTACTATTTCATTTACTAAAGTTTTCAACTTATATTGATGAATGGTTCTTTTCCTTTAAGATGGAACCATCTTTATATGCATCGAGATACACAATATCACGCACAACAAATTTGAAAAAAAAAAAAAACATTTTTTTCACAGATAAAATAAATCGCACGTCATCAAAAACAGTGAACTAACTTGACAGCCTGCAAAAACAAAATCATCAGAGAAAGAAGTGTACATTTATAAAGAGAAAAGGTTAAATTTTGTTTACATCCAAACTTTATCAACTCGGCCTTTTGGCTGAGATCAAAGTGTAGTATCTGTTCCGATGGATACTACACCCTATAGACCGGTATCGTCTTGGCCTTCGGGTCTTGATTCCGCCGGTCTGTGGGTTTGTCCTGCACAGTTCTGGGAGGTTCACCCTCCCAGTCTTTACCTTCTCACATTTTGAGAATGGTCAGTTTATTGCTATCGCCTGAGGCGCCCCTACCGGAGAATGCTGACATGCATTGACTTTAAATGTCACAAAGACCTCCCGACCCCTACTTTCCCCCTTCCACACTTAATGCCTAAGGGTGGATGCATTCTGGGAATATAATTTTAATTCCCTGAATTAATGTTTCCCGGGATGTATTGCCCTAAACACAATCTGTTCCGATGGATACTACACCTCTTAGACTTGTATCATCTTGACCTTCGGGCCTTGATTCCGCCGGTCTTAGGGTTTGTCTTGTGCAGTTCTAGGAGGTCCACCCTCCCAGACTTTGCCTTCTAACCCTTTGAGAAGGGGTTAGTTTATTGCTAATCGCCTGAGGCACCCCTACCAGGGAATGCCAACTGGGCTGCCCAGGCATATTTTGTAGGCCAGAGTGCTCATCCTCTAGAGCACTGGCTTTTCAATCCCACTTCCCGACCTTGTGTCACATCTAACCACTGTGGGAGGGAGATAATAAAATTAAAAAAAGTAAATAAACAAGATATTGTGAGTTGAAATTGAAAAGAATTTCATTATATTTACCTGTTTTTGCACTTTAAATTATGTTTGGTTTACAGTGAAATAGATCTCGGTATTACTCCCAAACTTATTCTGTAATAAAATCATGATTCATGACATTTTCCAGAGTACAAACAATACTTAACAAATATTAGCTGTTTGCCATATTTAGTGTTTAAATGCTATTACATTACCGTTGTCGACCAAGGTAATAGTTCATCTGGTATGTGTACGCAGCGTGATGATGTATGAGAAACCTGGCCAGTGACGATTGATAGCACATGCTGCATGGAGCAAAATGATATGAAACTAATACGATTAAGTTGTAATGTGAGTCTTAAAGACAAGCTTAGATCTGATGACCTCAGAGGAAGATTAAATCTGGACAGTATAGGGAGAGGTGTGCAGAACAGGAGACTTTGTTGGTTTGGTCACATTGAAAGAATGGATGAGAGTGCTTGGATTAGTAGATGTAGAACAGTTGAGGTAGCAGGGTCAGTTGGTAAGGGAAAGCCAAAGACAAATTGGCAGAAAGTGATAAGAATAAGCCTGAGAGAAAGAGGGATAATAAAGACCAGGCAGAGATAGGGTAGTTTGAAAGTAAATTTCTAAAAGCCGTCCAACACATGCCAGAATGTAAAACGAATATGATGATGATGATGATGATGATGATGATGGTATTTAGTGTGCAGATAAAATATTAAGAGTTATCCACCCCTGCACAATTTCCTGGATATGTATTTTATAACAATGTATATTTTGAATTTAAGTTTCACGCTAAATACGGTAAGCAGATAATGTTTATTAAGTACAAAACTTAGTTACTTAAGATGAATACCGAAACCCATTTCACAGCAAATAATTTTGAACTAATCTTCGAGATATTATTGAAAAATCAGTTTTTTTTCGTAAGAAATAAATATAAATATATATTTTTTGTAAATTGTTTGCGAGTGTTTGATGTAAAAACATTCTATTCTGACGCCAAATCAATATGAAAATATGTTTCATATACATTTGTGAAGGTATGGTATTTGAATGATGTCATATATGGAGTTGTGCTAAATCTGTTCCTTTTAGTTGTCAATTCAATTGTGGTGCCAAAGCTACATTACGCATGAAAATACTTTTCAAAATGTTTGAAGTTGCAGAAAAATGAGCAAACTTTTTAACGATACTTACCTTTGGATAATTCCTGCATGCACTCAACCAGAACGCCAAACATCTTGAAAAGATACAAAAAATAAATAAATAAAAAACAAAGTAAAAAAACTTATGAAGAAAAACATGGCTATGGTCTGCAGTCACAGACACAAAAACACAAGTTTGAATAGCATAGATATAGAATAAACTGAACGCAAAGGAATAAACTGGCAGTCACCATGCATTGTTGATTCTGTGTTTCCACTCTTCAAAGTGAATCTACATACACTATCACCATAATCGAGCACTCTTTACTTAAATATCTAAATGAATCGCACAAACAGTAAAGTTAAAACACCCTAGTTCAAGTTAATTCAACTTTACACAATAAATGCACCAGCTTTTTTATATACTTCTTCAGGGGATTATAAGCAGGTGCATTGTCTTGGTGAGGAAAAGGAAGTGTAGATAAAAGAATAAAAATGATCTGTTTTATTTTTGACCTCCCACTTAGCTCCCACTCCCATTTAGAGACTGACCTGATTGTTTTCGGATCACCCGGAAAACAGTTGGCGGTCTAACACTTAGCAGAGGGTTGGGAGAGCCTTACTATTATAAAACCATAACAAATAATAGTTAATTAATAAAATGTCCTTTTACAAAATCAATATGCAAATTAGTTAACCTTATGACTGATATTGCATATACTGGCTGAGAAGAACATAGTCATACTGAAACAACCTCTCTAATCACCTGATCATGCTCTATGTGACGTCTTTCTTTTCTCCAAGGGGATCATGAAGGTCTGGGTGGTATTAAGAGGGTTGCAACAACAACAGAGGCATCTTAGAACAATCCTTCAGGTAATGCATGAAAGCGTGGCAGAAATGAATGGAAAAACGTAATAGACTTCAGCATAGATGAAACCATGCAGTTTGTTGTTGGTCCCCCGATTTATAAAATCGGAGGACTTATGTTTTGAGGCATGTACGTCCGTCCGTCCGTCCGTCCGTATTTTTCTCCGCAACCATCCATTGAATTTCTCTGAAATTTTGCATGAAGTTGTAACTTTGGTCAGGTTAGAAAGTGACATTCTCTGATTTTTTAAAAGGCCCCGAAATGGTAAAAAATTACATTTTTTACCCCATAACTTTTCATCCATCCATTCAATTTCTCTGAAACTTGGCCAAAATGTAGAGGCAATTGTTCTGGATATAAAAAGAGCATCCTTGACCTCAGAAAAATTCTGGTTTGCGGCCCCAGGGGGTCAAAGGGGGGGGGGGGTAAAAAATGCCCCAAATTGCCCAAATTTATTGTTGCATTTTACACTCGCCACATTGAGTCACATACAGAGGGGGACCACGCACGCGCGGCTTGTTTCAAATTGAAATAACTTGTTTCGAACACCAGTGCATTCAATTGCGAACAATATATTTTGGTTTGTACCATCTTTGTCCTAATGTCATCAACCACCTTTTTAGTAAGTTCATTTATAAACTGACGTGCCTCATTTTCAAAAATAAATAGAAACGTGCTTGAAAGCCACACTGTAGACCGTCTACTTCGATCCAGATGATGTGAATAAATTTTTAAATTCTCATCAATGAGAACATAAACTTTGGACTATTCAGTGTTTAAATAGATGTCGAAGGTTCAAATTCATTCAATTCCCAGCAACTAATAAATATTTGCGCCCAGCAGACAATGTATATATATATATATATATATATATATATTCACTAGTATAAATAATCTCATTAGAATTAGACTTTTGATTAATATAAATATAAGAATCAGAGTCCACAGTTTTATATGTCAAATTCACAAACATGAAATCAAATATTTATAACCTTATAGAGTGTTTTTTCACAATTAGTTTCATTCTAATAATCTTAAAAATTACTTTCTAGACGTTCTACGCATAAGCAAATTAAAATTTAATCTAATTTGATATATGATGATAAATTCACGATATATCATAAAATGAAATGCAGTGAAAGACAGGATGTGTGAAAAAGACAAACAGCAAAAAAAAAAAAAATTTAAATACAGGAACAAATTATCAAGAAACAAGAGATTTTATCGGTTTCGTTCGGATCACCAAACATCTTCAGAAAAAGTGAAGATTCAAAATTTATTCGAATACTCTCTCCCACGTCACAAATGCATCAAAAGCGCTGTAATCCTTCTCTCATCACCATCTAACATAAACCTCAGACTCGAATCTTATTCCTTAAGCAAACATCTGGCAAAAACCGCTTTGAAACAATGTAATATATTAAACCACTGCTTAAATAACTGCGATCCCAGATAAAGTAACATTTCTTTTGTTACTACATTTCATCCCTATTTCCATTTTTTCCCCTTTTCTTTCTCCCCCGTTTTCCCATTTTAACGTCTCTCCGTAAAAAAAATAGTTAAACAGTGCCAATAGCATCCAGTTTTACGTTCTTCTTTTCCCTATGTTTTTACTGTTATCAGATAAATTTTAAATCTTCACTTTTTCTGAAGACGTTCATTTATCCGAATGAAACTGATAAAATCTTGCATTTCTTGATTATTTATTCCTGTATTTAAATTTGTTTTTTCCGCTTGTTTTTTTCACACACACATATATATATATATATATATATATATATATAGAAAGAGAGAGAGAGAGAGAGAGAGAGCCATGAATATTATAACTGTCCTGTTTTTAAATCTCCGAAACAGTTACATGGTAAACAGTTGATGATCCTCATTTTAATAATTCACGTTTAAGTTAAGGTCCCCCGCTTTTTTTTCACTGTTAGATACTTGAATCCCCCTTTTGTTAATTTATTTTCTTTTGTTTAAAATGACTCAAAGCTTCTTTAGACTATATATATATATATATATATAGTTTGTAAAATCATACATTGAAACATTGATGAAATGGCAAGAGAATATTTTTTAAAAAATTATTTTGAAACCTGAATGCAGATATTTGTTTCAAAATATTTTTTTTTTTAATATTCTACTTATTGCCATTTCATCAACGTTTCAATGGGTGATTTTACAAACTACATTATTCACGTAACCGCGTGGTACACACAAGAACATTTCAACTTTGTCGTCGATAACAACAGGACGAATTTCAACTTGACTGCGATAGAAATGTCTCAGTCAGGAAGAAAAAAGAAGAAGAAAAGAAGAAATATGCTTATACTTCTGACAAGAGTATCTATTACCGAAAGTACTCAAGTTTATAAAAAAAAAAGAAAAGTTTTTAAAGTAAATAAATAATTTATTTAAAAAAAACAAATATCTGCGTTGTTCAGGTTTCAAAATATTTTTTTAAAAATATTCTCCTTATTATATATATATATATATATATATATATATATATGTATATGGAAAATGAAATAAAACCTAATATATGAAATAGCATCATCCGGTTTTGGTATTTAAGGTGCTGTGAGTGTCTGGGACTCCAGGTGGGCAATACCATGCAACGTCTCACACCTGCTTTCCATGTGATCTGATCCAAATGGTTGATAGCAGTCATGTTGCAAGCAGTCAAGTCAGTTCGTACACACTCAATGAGGTCTTCCTTCATCTTCCACACGCTCTTGTGCCTGGGGTATCCATGCATGTTATCAAGTTGTAGGAGGTGGGTTGCTGTACACAGCCAAACCACCTGAGACACCAAGCGCCTAAGGCATTCAAAATCCAACCGATACCAAGCTTCTAATAGAGTACAGCTGAAGGGATTCTTTTCTCTAGTTTGCCGCTGCACATCAACCTGATCATGGCACGGTCATTACGCCAAAGCCGTTGCAAATCAGAAGTGTTTGGGGCCCATGTCTCACTGATATGCAAGATGGCGGAGCGAACACAGGCCAAAAAGACCCTGCATCTAATATAAGGATCAAGACTACAATAAGGACCCCAGTTCATTAACACAACACGCGGAACATGTTCCAGAAGTCACCGGCCTCTTCCGGTTGACCTCGCAATACATGTGGTCGCTATTTACAAAACAACTTGTAAATAAAATAAACGAAATATATATGCCTTTTAAAAAATCGGCTGACTTGTAATCTTTCGTTTTGCAATAAACAAAACAATTTATCGTTTTTATTGTTTTACTTTTATTTACTAAAAAAACAAACAAATTTTAAACGCAGAACATTCTATATTTCGTGTTGTGTATTTTAAGAAAAAGTGTATTGCGAGGTCAACCGGAAGACGCCGGTGATTTCCGGAACATGTTCCGCATGTTGTGTTAATGAACTGGGATCCTTATTGTACTCTTGCTCCTAATATAAAAACTTGACGTTTTACTTTGCCTAGCTTTCTTCTTGCGTTGACCATTGAGGCATGTCATTACGGATAATAAATTTTAATTAGATTTCATCTTTTACAACTTACAATGCTTCGATTATTTTTCGGGGACGGGGGGGGGGGGGCAATCTTTCTTTTCAGCAGCAAATGTAAATTTAAGATGAAAGTCAATTATGCTTTGTCAGGGCATAATATATTTCTCACATACGATGTAGTGTTCCTATTTACTTGCCTCCCAACAAGGGTAGAGTTAGAGACAAGTCAGTTTTTAATGTGGGGAAAATTCAGCTCCCCCAAAAGGGAAACTCTGGATCGGAACAAAAAATTTAATTGCCTCAGTCAAGAAAGATTACTCCTTCACTGACTGAGGACAGAAACATGAAGTGTACTACACTTTGTTTCCAGTCAAAAGGCCAAGGAACTAACAAAATATGTTGTATCATAGAATTATAATACAAATCAGTCCGACAGTGAATTTGTTGCTGTCGGACTGCTGTTCTCTTCAGTCCTAGGAGGTCCACCCTCCCAGGCTTTACCTTCTCTTTGAGAAGGAGTTAGTTTATTGCTGATCGCTTGAAGCGCCTCTATAGGAGAATGGCGATGGGGCTGCTCAGGCATTTTTGTAGGACAGAGTGCACTTATTCTAGTGTGCTGGCTTCTCAAAACCACACCTGACCTTGTGTCTAACCTCCTGGCAAGGAGGTAAATAATATATTTATCACAAAGAAGCTAAATATACCCGGCGTTATTTTTCTCTGATCCCTCCACCCAGCAATAAGAATTTTATTTACCTCCTCTCCAGGAGGTTAGACACAAGATCAGGTGTGGCTTTTTGATGAAAGTGTTTCCGTGCCGTATGTTTATTACATAATATCTGTATTCTTTGAAAAGATGCAGTTGATCTTGATGCACTTGCTGCAAATTACTGCAAGAAGAAAACCAAATCTCAGAGCAATTAATGGAGTTATTTGTTGTTCTATTTAAATTGGTTCTATTACTTCAGCGACGAAGAGAAGGTAGAAGTTCAACATCTCTACGACTGCCGCATCACCACTACGGCCATCTTTACAACTAGACGTCACCAATTACTTCAGAGAGACGAATAGCTGTTTGTGTTGAGAGAAAAATTTGTGAGGGAATCAAAGAATTCACCGACACTATGCTACATGGTCACTTGCAATTGTACCCCCTCAACATGAATACCCTGACATAACTAACTAGCAGCAAAATCCCGCCCAACCCCTTCAATGTGAAGGTCCTGAGATGCCGGAAAACTTTCTACCTTAATAGCTTATTTCCTCGGACTGCTGGCCTTCGGAATGCTTGTCCTGCTCTCCAGAGTATGCAGAAATTTAAATGTAATGTGAAAAAACATCTTGCGAACAAACTCCCCACTTAGGATGCCCCCTATAAATCTGGCCCTTAATCACAGTAGCCCCTTACGTATCAGTGGCAATGTGCCCCCTTGTTTGGGGTAAATAAAAGTTTTAAAAAAAAATTTTTTTTAACTTATCAAAAGGTTCCAAGCAGGTTTGCAGAGTTGAGACGTATAAAGTCTTACTCAAATTCCTAGGATTCTAAAATTTCCGATCCCGACTTATTTTAAAATCTTCCACCTATTGATTCTTCAAAAATTTAAAAATCCGACTCAGACTCCTCGCATTCTTATAAGTCGCCAGACTCTGAAACTTTCCAAAATCTCCGACTCGCAACCCTGGTTCAAAGTAGATCTCATTATCATGAACCTTCTTGGGACGTGTATTACAACTAGTAGATCATCAAAATAATGGTAAAAATTCTAAAATATTAATCATTTTTAGATGATCCAAAAATAAATCTGGGTTTTAAACATCATCATATTAGATTTAACGTCCTCGCACGAGTTGGACGGCTTTAAGAAATTGACTTCCAAACTAACCTATCTCTGGGCAGATCTTTATTTATTCCTGTTTCTCTCAAGTCTATTTTTATCACTCCCTACCATGTTTTTCTTGGCCTTCCCCTGTGAACTGAACCTGCTATCTCAACTGTTTTACATCTACTAACCCAAGAACTCCTATCCATTCTTTCAACGTAGCAATACTCTTCGGCACAATTCCCCTATACTGTCCAGATTTAATCTTCGTTTGAGATTATCAGAACTAAGCCTGTCTTTAAGACTCCCCATTACACATCCATCGGATCATTCTCATATAATTCCTCTCCATGCAACACATGTCCTCAACCCTCACTGGCCAGGTTTCACTTCCATACATCATCACACTGCATACACATGCCTGATAAACTCTTCCGGCAGTGGTTAATGCTGGAAAATCTACCAAAACTAAAATAATTTACTTACGTAAATAAATATCGCTGTTTGACTAATTTTCAGACTATTGATTAAATAATTAGTCAATATATTTCACGCAAAAGTTTTTCATATTTAAATCTTGAAAGTGGTAATCAGTGGCATAAGGATTGGACAGAAAAGTCGGTGACAAATATTTGTTTACATCGTCACCTGAAATTAAAAAGGTTCTATTTGCACTTGGAGTTGTTTTGAGATATTTGATTTCAAAGTCTGGCAAATGATAACTGGCTTATAATATGACAATTACTTTAGAAACTATTCTTTTAAGATTATTCACAACTAGCAGGGCTAACTGGCGTTTTCCGGGTAGGGGTGTGTATAAGAAGTGTTAAAACAATGTGTAACGTCTTTCTTTTAAAACTCATCGCCAGTCACGTTACTTTTTGAACACCCCCCCTCCTTTCAATTAACCCCCCCCCTCTCTCTCTCTCTCTCATGCCCAAACTTTGGCAACTAGTTCAATATAAGAGAAAGAAAAATAAAGTAAACAACAGCAGACTATTTGGTCTAGTTTCAGTGTTCTTTTTCGAACAATTACAAGTAAGAATGAAAGAAAGTAATTTTTACCTTCCCCTCTCCTTATTTGGTCCCTGGTAATACCAAGCAAATGAATATTAAAGCATTTATTTTAACATAAACAGATCAGAGTCATACTGAATCCAAATGATTTTTTAGAAGCAAAATCATGTAATAGATTTTGATCAAAATTGGAATACGGATTCTAGACATACGGTTTAGTTAACCGCTATGGGACTCAATTTGTACAGGTATCAAAAATAAATAATTTATTTCTATCTTTTCTTTTTGTTTCTTCAAATAATTAAAATAAACAACTGGTTAAATTTAAAATTAAATGAAAAAATGCGGCAGCCCCTTTTATACCCCCCCCCCACTAATTACAATCAGAGTTTGTCGCACGTGACTCAAATTAACAAGTCAAATGATAACCCGAAAAAACGACTTCTCAGAATATTTTAAAAATGAAAGGATTTTTTGTGTTGCAAGCACCGGTGACCTCCCGACGTGATATGACAGGAAAATGACCGGTAAAGAGGATGACAAATCATCTAGACCTGATCCACCACGGTTTTGAACATCTAAAAAAAAAACAGTTAAAACTAAAGACAACACTACTGAGTCATTGACCTGATACTGTTTGTTAAAAAGTCAACATCACCCTTCAAGACCTACCAACACTTTCCAGCAGAGACGTAATAAACAAAAAATGCGCTATTGAATTACTCATCAACTGGCCGTTCATTTATCAACTCTGCAGGATGAGGACCCATCAATACAAACGACACGCTCTGACATCAGTACAGATCCATTCGTACTTGTCTCTTCAAATCTGCAGACCCACTTGCAAAACCTTGTGCTGCTACAACAACCATGCAGACCCACTTGCACATTTGACTTTGACCATGGTGCACCAAAGATCCCGACAACTGAACATTCATTGATTGACACCACCAAGGACTTATTAACTAAAACAACAACAATGTAGACTCACTTGCACTCATCACCTTCAACCATGCAGACTCACTTGCACCACAGATTTTTATCAACAGTGCAGACTCATTTAAGTCCTGACCTCGATCACGGCAAAAACTAACTTGCATCACAGACTTTGTTAAGTACAGCTTTGCTAACACACATTCAACACATCCGTTTCTAATTGATCCTATCAATTATCCAGGGAGAAGACCTTGTCATGCAGACCCCTGTTTATGACTCAGCACTCTTAACAAACCAGATGTTTTATCCTCGAACACCTTAGCCGTTGTCAGCCGACCGTTTACAACTTGGCACTCTTAACAAAAACGTGGATGTTTAACCCTTGAACAGTTTTTCTTTCTGCATATTTCATCACGTCAGGCGACCAATCAGATCTCATCAAAGTGCTGCATCAGGAGCAGCTTACAAAAAAATAAAAGTGTTTCTTCACTCAACCTCTCATTCAGGGTCTTGCTTCAGGCCTCAACGCTCAACATCCGTTCGCACCTTGCTATACACGACCGCGCCCTTTTACCTTTGTGACGATTACATACAACAGCACCGGCATTTTCCATCTCGGATCCCTGATGGACGGAGCACAACAATGACTGCCTTCACCATCACTATCGTCGCAGCAACTACAGCAGCTATCAACCGATCCATGCATCATCATCATCAACATCGGCAACTTGTTCTACGGCCAAAGTTTGACAGCAGCTTCATCAAAAGCAAAAGCTCTCAGTAAAAAAAAAACAAAGGACAGTATGGCCACGATTCATCAACACAGCAACCATCAACTGATCCATGCACCAGCATCACCATCCAAAAGACTATCTAATCAGAATAACGATCATCATCATCATCCTACAGTAACGATCTATCCTTTTCTGTAGACTTACTGAAGCATAAACATTTTTCCTAACGGTCACATATTTATTTCTTTGGAATAAATACAACTCTTCAGCGCCGGCGATTATTATCTCATTTTGTCCTCACTAGTCATTACGATATACTCGAGGACCTGCACCAGAAAGAGGTCTACGCGGACACCACAAGAAACTATTTCACTGCTGATTTTGATTGAACCGGAGGAGGGCCGCCTTCTCAATCAGGATCCTTGGACCTTTGAATAGACTCCCAAGAGAGGTAATAAATGCGCCAACAACGCAACAATTCAAGGTCCTGGGCTGCTGTATCCTCTTTTGTGTAAATTTCTACCACTCTTTCCCTACATGCTTGTTTTATTTTTTGCCAAATTAATTAAATTGAATTATATTTTGCTGCACACACGAGTTTGCTTTTTCCCTCTTTGGTATTGTCGTAGTTTTACTGTGTCTCTTTCTTAGTTGTAAGACCGATCAGTGATCGGCCTCTGCAACATTTTAAAGTTTGAATCTTTTTTTTTTTTACACTTTCAATATTTGTCGATTTTTCAATTTTTTTTCTTCTTTTCGGTTTAGTTTAAAAAAAAACATATCCAATCTTTTAATTTCTCCCTCATATCCATAAAAGTCTGCTCTATTTTTGTTACTTTTCAAAACAGAATTAAAATTATTTTTGTTTTGTTATTTTGTTCAGAGTTTTGTGATATTGAAGTTCTTTAATGAAAATAAAAACAAACGTGAATGTTTTCTTGAGTTTTAAAGTAAAAAAAAAAACATTTTTTAAGTTGACACTTGTGTCTTTTTTTTTTTGTTAGCACAGAACGGCAGTGCACTTTGACTCTAGTAGTTGTGATAAATGCAAGTAAAAGAAACACGAAAGTATCGGAATTGTTTAAGAAATCAAAAGATCTGAAGTAACTTTTATTCAACAATCATGTTTTTTAATCTGTTTTCATTCATTTTTTCAACATTTATTGCTACATTCAATTGGCAGCGTGGATCTTAGAACCTTTTCTAAGACGCAACAAACGTCAACAACTTTGCGAAGCTACCGTCTACGCTGCTACAGGAGTTGGTGCTTATTGACTGTAGGGCTGAAAAAAAAATTTTTAACTTTAATTCTAGGAGAGTCAAATAATGGGGAGAGAACTCTAGTTTCAAGTTTCAACCACGCTTTATCTTAAAATGGGATATTTCATGGCTATGAAAAGGCCACCCAATCAGGTTGTTTGGTAACCGTGCTGGCAAAAGATGCAGCAACGTTAATTCCTTTAATAAAAGAATATGCGAGACCGGGTACGACGATTGTGTCTGATTGTTGGCGAACCTATGATCAGCTAGGTGCCAGAGGATTCCATCATTTGCGTGTGAATCACAAATATAATTTTGTTGATCCACTAACAGGTGCCACAACCAACCACGTAGAACGAATGTGGAATGATGTGAAGAAACAAAATTGAATGTGGCACCCACATGCAAATGGTGGAATCGTACCTAGCTGAATTTATGTGGAAACAAAAATTCCGAAAGGACACCGCACTGGGAACTATTTTCAAACAAATTGCTGAATTTTACCAAGTGTAAAACTTTCATTTATTTCAAAAACTTTATTTACCTGATTTCATGTTTTTTTCCTTCCATTTACGTATTTTTCTATTTTTTTCCTTTTTCTGTGATAATTAATTTTAATAAATCATTTTATTTTTCAAAATCATTTTATTTTTCATTGGTGCCGAATGCGGTGTGATTGTTTTATTTCTAAATTATCCTTTTACGTATACATTTTTTAAAACTTTATTTTAGAATAATTACAATAGTAAAATCCATTTTAAGATAAAGCGTGGTTGAAACTAGAGTTATCCTCCTCCCCTTATTTGACTCTCCTAAAATTAAAGATAAAAAAAAATTCGGCCCTACAATCAACAAGTTTTTATTAAATACAAATATGGGGATTTTATTTAAAAGTTTTATTGAATTTATTTTTGAGTGAACTTAAATTTAAAAAAAAAAATTTCCACATCTAAACGAAATACATATTGTAATTTGATTTTTACTAAATTTTTGATTCACAAGTATTTGATTTTTACTAAAGTTTTGATTCACACGTATTTGATTTTTACTAAATTTTTGATTCACAAGTATTTGATTTTTACTAAATTTTTGATTCACAAGTATTTGATTTTTAATAATTTTTTGATTCATACGTATTTAATACAAACCAACTTGTTCTTTTCATTTAAAAATATATTTGTAAAAACATCTAAAAAAACAAAAACAACAAAAACATTTAAAAATAATCTTGTATAAGATTATTTTAAAATGTTTTTGTTGTTTTTGTTTTTTTAGATGTTTTTACAAATATTTTTTAAAATGAAAAGAACAAATTGGTTTGTATGAAATACGTGTGAATCAAAAAATTATTAACTTTAACTATCAAAAAAATCCAAATTAAAAAAAAAAAATAGTCATATTTCATTTTTGAAATATTCTAAGCAGACGTTTTTTATTCAATTTCAAATGGCGCCCTTCATTCCTCTGGCTATTTTTAGTCACGTGCCGACTGCGATAATTTGGATTATTCGGACTACTATTTTCACCTTGGTTGTTATATTCACAACGTTTCGGCCGACGTAACTTCCGACCTTCTTCAGGTGCATCTTTTCGAACGTGGGAATCTTCATGACGAACTCGGGAACGCGTACGGAATTTCGAACTGAACCTTTTATTTAATCCACGTGGGTAGACTGTTCTCCCTATTTACGTCTCCATCCAACAGGCATGTTGTTCAAACAGGTGGGTCGGCCGAAACGTTGGCAATATAACAACTAATAGAAAAATAACAATTCAAATAATACAATAAAACCATTGTTTTGAAATTAAATCACACGCACAAGAATTGATTTCAAACATAAAAATATCTAATATAACCCATTAAGCAAAAACAAACGGCTGTAACACTTTGCGTTAACTAAATTGAAAAATAAATAAATAAACAAATAATTATCTTTATATCTAATTGAAAAAAAAGAAGCTATTTTCAAGAATAGTTAACAGAAAAAAGGGTAAAAAACAACAAAAACAAATCAACAACAAATAACTGTTACCAAAGTTAATAAAAATTACTTTTCTACTTAACTGCCTAATATTTTTGTTTGTTTTAAAGCGCTTTTATTTACATTTTCTATCGATGCCTTCGGAGTCTTGTAAACCCGACGAATTCAACCGGGTTTTACTTGATATTAAGCATTGATGTCGTATAATTAACAAATCAAAAATTAAACAAAAATACAGCTAATAACTGTCACCAATCGGTCTAAAATTCAATTTTTAACCGATCTGTATATTTTTATCAGCAGTATTTTTGTTTAATTTTCGATTTTGGAGCGATTATTGAGGCCTCAGATCGAATAAAATCCGGCGCCATATTGAATTCGTCGGCAACGATAAAAAAATGTAAATAAAAACGCTTTAAAACACATTAAAAAAAATATCCATGCGGGTAGAAAAGTAACTTGTATTGCCTTTGGTAACATTTTTTTCTATTAAATCGCCCCCCTCCTAAAAAAAAAAGAAATGACATTAAAGAATACACTTAGATACAAGATAAAATCAACAGTTCCTTTCGTTAAATAATTTCTTAAATGCGAAAAATGCCAATTGCCAATGTTTTTCCAATCGAGACAATGAAAAACATTTCATTGATAACTAGGATCGAGTGTGCACTTGCAAGCCTAACAATAAAAAAACGGCTTGAATTATAATCGAAGATATTTTTTTATTATTAACACCGGTTCGAAATTTCCGATACGGCAGCCATGAGGAAGCGAAGATTTTCTATTTAACCCATTATTACCATTAATATTATTGGAACTTGTGCAGTTTCGTAAACAGCGGCTTGTTTTCTTTTTTGACACTCGAGAAAAATATTCGACTCTAAGCCAGCGTGCCGCTATTCCGAATTCACAACAGCAAGCCGCAATCAATAGACTGCCTCTTCGGTCATAATTCTTTTAAATGTCAAAATCTTTTTCATGTAAAACTTTATAATTAAAACTTGGTGGTAATTTTTTTTTGAATGAAAATTAAATATACAGTAAAAATGGATTATTTTTAATATATTTCAATTTTTCGAAGAAAAAACTACCTATTTGATTACTTATTTTTCTAAAAGAAATTATTTGAAATAAAAATACAAAACTTTTCATTTCAGCAAATTTTAATAATAAAGTTTTACATGAAAAAGATTTTGACTTTTAAAAAATAATGATTGCTTGCTATTGTGAATTCGGAATAGCGGCACACTCACTCAGAGTCTGATGTTTTTCTGGAGTGTCTTTCTTTTTAATGCATTATTATTTATTTGTATCTACTCGGTATTGCCCGGGAGTCTTTTTACTTTTATTTTCATTCCGCATTTTTCTTTTTAACTATGACTTTTTGCTGTTTTTGTTTTTACCAAATTATTATTTTTTTTTGTTTAAAAGTTAATTATTATGGTATCGCTTAGTCATTAAATTATTAATTGAATCAAATTGTCATAAAATGTGATCATATTGAAGCGATTAGCTTTCCAAAAATTATAACTAATTTTGTTAAGATGATGTTTTGATCTTTATTTATCAAATTATTGGATGTAAATACATTCAAAAACGTTCGATCTTTCAATACATGAATATTTTGCTAAGCATTTTAAAGTCAGAAATTAATTTCTATTCGACAGTTTAAATGCTTTCCAATTCCTTTCAAAGGGTCACGAAGTAATTCATTTTTTCTGTCACCTATTAACAACGGATTTAAATAGCTGACTTGTATACGAAGAAACCGAAAGGCATTCTAGTAGATTTAATTTAGTAATTTTTTTTTTAAATAGAATTTTTTAAGTTCGTTTTCATACTTTGGTTTTTGTCTGGTTAAAAAGCTGTACCAGTACCCATACTTCACGCTATTGCATTTTTGCTGTTACTAAATATTCGATTAATAGTAAATTAAAAAAAAAATATTGTGTAAGTAACGTAGGGACGAGAAACACATACATCATGACAATATACTTGGCCTGGTTTGTAACTTGCCTACTTGTGCTCTGTGGTTGCAATACACGAAATAGAAACTTTTATTCTAAATAAGAGCAACCGGAAGTGAAATTCAGTCACGAATCGTAAAGATAACCCTAAATAATCTACGAGTTAATATTTATACTTTTTTTTTAAGTTACAAAAATAATAATTTTTATACATCCATGTAAACATAGTTGTATTTATTTATGTATGAAAAGGATTTGAGAATCAGCAGATAAAAGTATGGTACAACAAAGGCACAATATATACAAATATTAATCAAACTCAACAAGCATTTAACACGATCAATTTTTTAAAGATACCAATATATATGTGTGTGTGTGTGTGTGTGTGTAAAGCCTTTGTTAATCATTACCGAAAAACGCGTAAGGTAATAACAACATTTATGTGTTAAAAATAAATACACACACACATATATATATATATATATATATATATATATATATATATACACACACATACACAATATATATATATAAAAAGTCTTTGTTAATTATTACCGAAAAATGCGTAAGGTAATAACAAAATGTATGTGTTAAAAATAAATGAAAATTAATGACAACAATTCACTCAACTAATTAAAAATAATTCGATATATATATAGTGATTCAAAATAGAAAAGTAATTTATACATTAGTGCACTACTGGCCATCCGTAGATTAACAAGTGGGTCAGTAGTGCTTTTCTACAGAAGCGGTACCCCGATTTTTAAGGAGATTCGTATCCACGAAGCATGGATAACAGGATACTTGGATGTTTCACTCAGGAGATATTATCCCAATACAGAGTAATAAATTACAGCTAGTAGCTCTTTAGACACTAGTGACAAGTAACAGATTGATAGGATTCGTATTCTAAACACATTAAACCGTCCATGGAAAGATAACAGGGAAAATAAAAAATGTGAGGAAGGGAGAAAATAAATAGCATCCACTGTTGAGCGTTGGTTGGTGCAATTACGAAATGGTGAAAAAGAATGTCGATCATCGGACGAGTCGGGAGACTCCGAAGAGATGAGATCAGGATAGGATGAAGTGTGAACGTTTTAGGGAGGCTGGCAGGAGAGGCAAAAGAAAACAATATATATATTTATTTATGTATATATATATATATATGTTAGACTTACCAGAAGAATGGCGAGCGGCAATCAGCAGAGATCAGGATGAAGCCGCTACAGACGACTTTCTGGAGAGCCACCGGAAGTACTTCCGGCGGACACGCGAACACACGCACAACACAAAAACCCGTGGGACGACGCAATCGGTGCGCGTTGAGTTAATGCCCGCTCCTTTCGTATCACTTGTTACCTTTTTCAAGCCATTACAAAGAAAACGTATTCAATATACAATAATAATAATAATACAAATATTTTTCTTAACTAAGTGATTACAAATCTTCAAATATATCCGAACACAATTAAAATAAAATAACTAATGATACCATCTAGTTATTAACGTCTCTTCCATCACTAGATAGAGACAGTATATCGAAAACCAACGCTGTTAGACATTTTTATTTTGTATTGATTGATTGATATTGATTAGATATCGATTTTTACCAGTCTAAACTTTTTCCTGGTTTCATGGGGGGGAAAAAAGCTCATATATAGAAGTTGAGTTCGTTGCCAATAATATGCTTATCAAAAATCATGAATATGACGTTATCTTTTGATAATTGTGCTGTGTGGGTAATGCATATTCTACAATGGACTGTACTCACATCACAATGTGAACATAACAGGATGAGAATGCTATGCTTAAATAGATATACTTTAAGCATATCATTATTTTGGTTTTGTGCTGAATGCATTTCAATTCGTCACTTGTACATTTTGGTGAATATTGGATAAACATAATTAGCATAAATTTACGGTGTGGGTATTTTAATCTTTTTACTGCATTTTATGCATATATCATATATGATATATGAGTGCTTGATTTATTATACGAAAGAAAGTAAATAACATATGTCTCAAGGTATAGTTTAATTAGGAGGGGGTCATTCTCTCATGGTTTGGTTGGAGATGGGAGTGACGTTTTGATGCGTTTGGGGCATCATCATCATTATCATCACCATCATCATCATCACCATCATCATCGTCGTATTAGGTTTAACGTCCGTTTTACATGTTGGCATGTGCTGCCCGTCTTTTAGAAATTTACTCCAAAACTATCCTTTAGCTTTTGGGGATATTTTTAAGTAGAGTAAATGTGGTATTGTGGTGACTGCAATTGTTCTAGCTAAGAGTAGGATAGTAAAACCAGTTATAATAGACCAAGGATAACCAACGACACCCCACCGTTTACCCCACACTTTTGATGGCCTTGTGCCTAATTTATTACATTGTATATTTTTTTACCTTATAGCAAATGAATAATTCAAAGTGTTGCATCTGTTCTGATACTACCAATCACTTTTTCTGTCTTCAGTCAGTGAATGAAAAATCCTTCTAGACTGAGGCAATTTACATTTTTGTCTCAATCCAGAGTGCCCCTTTCTGGTGAGCTGGGTTTCCCCACATTAAAATCCGACCTTGTGTCTAACTCTGCCCTCGTGGGGGGGGGGGTGTAAATAGGGACTTCCAAACAAACCTTCTATTCATTTAATGTCACTTTTACCTTGTTCAGGGGTCAGACGTTTTCTGATATTATGCAAGCTCATTCTCTACTTCTCATGGTTCAGCAGGTCAGCAGTCTCCAAATTCCATTCTCTGCAGTCTCATGGTTCAGCAGGTCAGCAGTCTCCAAATTCCATTCTCTACTTCTCATGGTTCAGCAGGTCAGTAGTCTCCAAATTCCATTCTCTGCAGTCTTGTCCAATCACTTGCTTCCAAGTTTTCTCTGGCCGGCCAATCTTTCTGCAATTTTGGACATTCATGCTTCTGCAACTGTTTATCCAGGAGGATTCACATGACCATACCAGCGTGATCAATTCATTCTTAGGATAACTTCCATGCTGGGCAAATGTAGTGCTTTCACTAAATCCTCTGACCTGATGTATTGGGTTGGGTCAGATTTCACATTGTAGATCCATCTGATCATGGATCTGTCATTACGCTGTAGACGGGCGAGAGAAGACTGGGTAAGGGCCCAGCATTCACTGCCATATATCATGACACTCCTCACACAGCTACTAGAAAACTTACCCTATCTCTAAAAGTACCTCAGATTTATTTATTAGCATATAATAGAAATTTATGAATATGACACAAAGCTGTTTTTTTTTTTTGTTTTTTTTAACATGGTTCACCCCAAACAAGGCAGGCAGCCACTGTAGACGTAAGGGGCTACTGAGAAAAAAGAAAAGGGGAGAAGGTGGGGGGGGGGGTCAGCCTAAATCATGATCCGCGCAGCGAGATGTCTGTTTACATTAGTTTTAAATTTCTGCATTTCAGTACTGTCGGGAAAACAGGGGGCAGGGAGAGAGTTCCAGAGGCCAGCAGCACTAGGAAAGAAGCTATTTGAGTAGAAGGCTCTCCGGCATCTGGGGACCTCCACAGTGAATGAATGAGATTTAGTAGAATGTCGAGTTAGTCTAGTGAATTTACGTTGAGGGGGCACCAGTGTAGCTAATTCATCAGAGCATAATCCATTGAAGTACTTATAAAACAAACATAAGGATGCTACATTGCGGCGATGGGACAGGGGCTGGAGCTTGGTTGACAGTGAAGGACCTATTAGGTTGGCGACTCTTTTTTGGACCTTGTCAAGGAGGGAGAGACTAGTAGATGATGCATCAGCCCAGATATGGCAACAATACTCCATGCATGGGCGGATGGTGGCCTTGTATAGATATAGGATAATGTCAGGTGTGAGGAGCTTACTAGCACGGTAGAGGGAGCCAACCTTTTTTGCGGCAGCCTTGGCAATGCCTACAATGTATTTGTTCCAATTCATGTTACCTGTGAAGGTTAGGCCGAGGAGTTTGAATGATGAACTCTCAGGTAGGGTGTTATTTGCCATGGCAATCGGTGGTTGGAGAGGCTTCTTGTAGTTGTTGAAGGAAAGTAGCTTTTTCTTTGCGGCATTAAAAGTTACCAACCATTTATGACCCCAATCCACTACAGCCTGGAGGTCATTTACTAAAGATTCAGCCATTGCCTCGGATATGATCACGTCTGATTTACCAACATGGCTAGAGTAAAGCGTGGTGTCGTCAGCAAATAAGCCAATCTCCGACTCTATATCATCAGGGAGATCGTTTATATAGATCAGGAACAACAAAGGTCCAAGGATAGATCCCTGGGGTACACCTGCATTTGTCATGTTGCTTAGATGAACGGCCTGAATTTTTCTTTTGTTTAGGAAAGATCTGATTATATTAAATAGTTGCCCAGTAATACCATATGAGCGTATTTTCAGGAGAAGCCCTTTATGCCAAACCTTGTCAAAGGCCTTGGATATATCAAGCGCTACTGCCCTAGCTTCACCTGCCTTGTCCAGAGTATGATACATACATTCAGAGATGACTCTTAGGATGTCTGCAGTAGATCGTGCTTGTCTAAATCCATACTGGCGGTCAGATAGAAGTTTAGCATTAACTAAGTGCTGTACTAACGCTAGATTGATTAAGGATTCAAAGATTTTTGCAAAGATCGGCAGTAGACTGATTGGGCCGTAGTTCTGAGGGTCAGTTCTATTCCCAGAACTCTTGTAGACAGGTACCACAGAGGCAATTTTCCAGCAATCGGGGAAGCAAGATTCAGCTAGGCATTTATTGAAGAGTTTGGAGAGGACGGCGGCCAGTTCAGCAGAACATTTCTTTATTACTATTATAGGTATAAGATCAGGCCCACAAGCTTTAGAGGTGTCAAGGTTTTTTATGATATCTCTGACCTGGGATGGGGTGATGACCAGGTTATCACGTGTGACTTCGGTCCGCAAAGGGAATTCGGGGAGGGGGTGGTTATCTGAGTCTAAAGTAGAGTTAGAAGCGAAACGCTGGGCCAGTAGTTCAGCCTTATCAGTGACCGTGCAAACGACATCATTGTGGTTTGATAGTGGAGGAATCGTGGATTGACCATTATTCACTACACTATTGTAGATTTTCCAGAAATCGCGAGTACCTAGTTTCTGAGACTGGATGCGTCTTTTTGTTAACTCATTTTACCTTCTCTTTGTTTCGCCTATCACGGCCTTACACTTATTTCTTGACTCTATAAATTTATGTCTATTAGTAGCTGACTTATGGCGGCCGAATTTACGGAATGCTTGTTGCCTCTCAGAAATGGCAGCTGCACATTCTGAAGTGAACCATTGAGGAGAGTGGGGCTTGCTAAAGAATTTTCGCATGGGGACATAGGCTTCAATGCCTGCTTTGACCCATTCAGTTAATTCATTTGCACACTGGTTGGCAGGTAGTATGAAGGTTTCCCTCCATTGGGCGTCACTGATGTGATCTCTGATTGACTCAAAATCAGCCTGCTCATAGTATCTTGTTGTTTTGAGCAACGGTTCATCAGCTTTGGACGACTTTTTAGGGTGATATGTATCATTAGCACAATGTGATCAGCATTCCCGAGTGGGCTATGAGCTTTCGTCACACAAGCCTCTGGCATTGAGGTCTAGAAGTGAGGCTTGCTGGTCTACTCGATCGGGGATGCGGGTCGGAAAATCGACAGTCTGAGAGAGGGAGTGAGCTAAGGAGAAATTATATGTAGAGTCGCCGGCTGTGTCAGTAAGGCTAGAGAATCCCAACCAGTCATGGTGGTGGGCATTAAAATCCCCAAATACATGTATCTGAGCATTCGAGTCAGTTAAGAGTGCTCTATCTATGCTTTCAGAGACAGAGTTTAGCAGAGTACAGTCCTGGGTCGACGGGGAGCGGTATAAGAAATATAAGTAGCTGACGCTGTGATGTAAAGTCAATCTAAAGCACATGTAATCTTGGTCATCTGATTCTAACCTATGTTCTCTAGTCAGGGGGAGGGTGTTCCGAACATAAACTTAGTTTGGATTGGAGTATGTTATGGCCAAATATTATCTTCACAACAAAACTGTGTGAAAATACAGCTGACATGACTAAAGTTATGGGTTTAGAAAAAGATAATTCTTTTTTAAGTTAATCTCCTATGTGTCTTAGAATGATCAGAATTTGCTCAAATTTTGAGAATCAGAATAATTGTGTGTCCTCTAAAAATGATTTGCCCGTTGAGTATTATTGCCATATCGTGGCTGGTGAACCAACTACTAGCCTTTCCCTCTCGAACAGGATGTAAGAAAGAATTTCTAACCTAATAGTTCCGCACTGTCTGCCAAGCTCCATCCCCTGTAGCATCGCCGCAGTGTTGCATCGCGGTGCTTGTTTTACAATTCCACAGATTGTGCTCCGATGAACTTACAGCACTTGTAACCCCTCAACGAAAATACACCCAATTTACCTGACTAGCAGCAAAATCACACCCCTTCACTGTAAAAATCTCTAGATGCCAGAAGATTTTCTACTCAGATAGCCTCTCTCCTGGAACCACTTGCCTTTGGAATTCCTTTCCTGATCCCTGTTTCCCCAACCTACCAACATGCAGAAATTTAATTGTAATATTAACAAACATCTTGCTGCCCAACTACCCACCCAGGTTGCGCCACCCCTACAAATCTGATCTCTATCACAGCAGCCCATTATCCTTCAGTGTTTTGGGTAAATAAGAGTAAAATAAAATTAAAATCAGATATTAAACATTTTCGGTTATGGGGAGATTCATATTCCTTCAGGGGCCTAAATTATAGGTGTCAAGAGGTTAGACTCCCAAATACTTACAATAAATCAAAAACATTCTGTTATGGTAAAAACTGCGTAAAAATAGAGCATAGATTATTGGGTAATTTTATAGAACCACTCCTGTCTCCCTTCTTTTTTTTTTAAATAGAAATCGCTTCAGACAAGGCATGAAGCCACTTGATGTAAGGAGCTAACAAGAACAAAATATGATTATCGCAAAGACAGGAGATGCCTATTGGCCTTAGTCTTGAAAAGACTGAGGCTATAGGTAGGAGGAAAACAGTCAGCAGGAAGAGAGTTCCACAAACCTGCAGTTCTTGGAAAGAATCTACTGGAATAGGAAGCTGTATTGCAATGAGGTATCAAAACAGCGAATTGATAGAGACCACTGGGTGACAATACGAAAAAGACAAAAATGTTGTAATTTAAAATGTAAATATCTTGTAAAATAATGATTTGATTTGGATTTAAATAACACATCCTTTTTTAACGACCAAAAATATGTAGGGAAAAAAGACAATTTGAAGAGTAATTTTATAAAAATATTGAGTATTGTAGTTATGAGCTTAGAAAAATATTTATTTTGTGAACTTAATTGCGTTTAAATATAGCTTAGCTGACATGAACACTTATGTAAGTGTTCATTTTTGTGGAGTTAAAAGCATAAATTTGTGGAGTTTAACTATGGTTTCAATCAGATTAAAATCAGACGGGGTTCACTCTCTCAAGGGTTAATTTAATGTGTGGGTGTCTTTGATGGTTTAGGACAGATACAAAGAATACTCAGATTTATTGGTTCCTTGATTTATAAAATCGGAGGACTTATGTTTTGAGGCATGTCCGTTCGTCCGGATTTTTCTCCGCGACCACCCATTGAATTTCTCTGAAATTTTGCATGAAGTTGTAACTTTGGTCAGGTTAGAAAGTGACATTCTCCGATTTTTGAAAAAAAAATCTGGTTAGTCCCCCAGGGGGTCAAAAGGCCCCGAAATGGCAAAAAATTACATTTTTTGCCCCATAACTTTTCATCCATCCATTCAATTTCTCTGAAACTTGGCCAAAATGTGGAGGCATTTGTTCCTAATAGAAAATAAGTATCGCTGACCTTGGAAAAAATCTGGTTCGTGCCTCCAGGGGGTCAAAAGCCCCCAAAAATGGCAAAAAATGACCCTTTTCTCCCATAACGTTTGATCCATCCATTCAATTTTTCTGAAACTTGGCCAAAATGTAGAGGCAATTGTTCTGGATATAAAATGAGCATCTTTGACCTCAGAAAAGTTCTGGTTCGCGCCCCCAGGGGGTCAAAGGGGGGTCAAAAATGCCCCAAATTGCCCAAATTTATTGCATTTTACACTCGCCACATCGAGTCACATACAGAGGCGGACCACGCATGCGCGGCTTGTTTGTGAGTAGTACATAATACAAATATATAAAATATATCACATGAAATTTTTTACGTACAAACATGTCACAGCTTTTCAAGGCCTAAAAGCCACTCAAGAATAAGAGTTAATGAAATTGTCAGTTGGCAATGAACAACATTGTTTACGGACTCACAAACAAACATATGCATGGACATGAACTCGTCTCTCATTTGATATATTTTTCTTTATTGTTTTCTTGTTGTTGTTTCTCTAATCTTTTTTCTTTCTTTTTTCATATATTTTTTTTCCTTCACTTTTTCCCTTCTTTCTTCACCTTTTCTTTTCCGACCCGAGTTTGACCTTAAATCACACCCAGGAGTGTTGTGTCTGTGTTGCTATTACTTCCAAGTTCACTCGAATCCGGAGTTGTAGTTCCCCCTCAACGTCTCGTCTATGAATTAAATAGAATCTCTAATTTAAAGACTTTTCTTTATACTAACAAATCCCCGCTTACCAAGGCCAAAAGGCCACTCAGGGATAAGAATTAATGAGTTTGTCAAATGGAACAGTGAGAAAACACCGTGAGGATTAGTAATGATTCTTGAAAATGGATAGAATTTGATTATTCAAGAGAACGGCTCAACAGGAATTTGTTAACATTGGACTTGAAACAACCATGTTGTAGTCAGCTGGGAAGCAGCCCTGTGATATTGTGTTCCACAGACGAGTAGTTCTTAGAAATAAACTTTGCTCATAACGTTTGGTTGAAACTGAGCAGAATTTGACTGAAATAAACTTTGCTCATGGAAGTTCCGTAACGTTTGGTTGAAACTGGGCAGAATTTGACTGAAAGAAACTTTGCTCATGGAAGTTCCGTAACGTTTGGTTGAAACTGGGCAGAATTTGACTGAAAGAAACTTTGCTCATGGAAGTTCCATAACGTTTGGTTGAAACTGGGCAGAATTTGACTGAAAGAAACTTTGCTCATGGAAGTTCCGTAACGTTTGGTTGAAACTGGGCAGAATTTGACTGAAAGAAACTTTGCTCATGGAAGTTCCATAACGTTTGGTTGAAACTGGGCAGAATTTGACTGAAAGAAACTTTGCTCATGGAAGTTCCGTAACGTTTGGTTGAAACTGGGCAGAATTTGACTGAAAGAAACTTTGCTCATGGAAGTTCCGTAACGTTTGGTTGAAACTGAGCAGAATTTGACTGAAAGAAACTTTGCTCATGGAAGTTCCGTAACGTTTGGTTGAAACTGGGCAGAATTTGACTGAAAGAAACTTTGCTCATGGAAGTTCCGTAACGTTTGGTTGAAACTGGGCAGAATTTGACTGAAAGAAACTTTGCTCATGGAAGTTCCGTAACGTTTGGTTGAAACTGGGCAGAATTTGACTGAAAGAAACTTTGCTCATGGAAGTTCCGTAACGTTTGGTTGAAACTGGGCAGAATTTGACTGAAATAAACTTTGCTCATGGAAGTTCCGTAACGTTTGGTTGAAACTGGGCAGAATTTGACTGAAAGAAACTTTGCTCATGGAAGTTCCGTAACGTTTGGTTGAAACTGGGCAGAATTTGACTGAAAGAAACTTTGCTCATGGAAGTTCCGTAACGTTTGGTTGAAACTGGGCAGAATTTGACTGAAAGAAACTTTGCTCATGGAAGTTCCGTAACGTTTGGTTGAAACTGGGCAGAATTTGACTGAAAGAAACTTTGCTCATGGAAGTTCCGTAACGTTTGGTTGAAACTGGGCAGAATTTGACTGAAAGAAACTTTGCTCATGGAAGTTCCGTAACGTTTGGTTGAAACTGGGCAGAATTTGACTGAAAGAAACTTTGCTCATGGAAGTTCCATAACGTTTGGTTGAAACTGGGCAGAATTTGACTGAAAGAAACTTTGCTCATGGAAGTTCCGTAACGTTTGGTTGAAACTGGGCAGAATTTGACTGAAAGAAACTTTGCTCATGGAAGTTCCGTAACGTTTGGTTGAAACTGGGCAGAATTTGACTGAAATAAACTTTGCTCATGGAAGTTCTGTTTAGTTTTAGGTATGCAGAGGAAGAAAGGAAAACTATTTACAGTGGTTGTAGTGAGACGAGTTTTTCTTCGGACTTTTTTACGTGGTGGAGGGGGGCATGGATTGAAGCTCAGTCGAGCACCTACCAGAAAATAACGATAGAGTAGAGAAAGACTAGCAACATCTCTTCTGTGAGAAAGAGGCTGTAGGGAAGAGAAGAGGACAACCTCCACAAAATTAAAAGTCGTTTTGGTACTCTGGCAAGGCCGAAAAGGATGCTTTGAGCGGCACCTCCCCAGATGTGGCAACAGTATTCCATCTTAGGACGTGTTTGATTCTTATACAGGTTATTGGAATTTATTAACGTCACCCTCACTGACTGGCTGCAGCCTTGTCCCTTAAGGGTCTCACGGATTGACTGTCAGGCATCCCAACCCCTACTCCCTTAGGAGTCATGTGAGTCAGCCCATAAAAACGCTTGCACGCTGTGTCCCAGCCTCTTTTCGACCCACTTTTTGAACCTGGTAGGACCGCGGCTGGATGCTTCTGTGACAAAGCCCTCGACGGCAGTCGTAGAGAGCCTCCATTCCTTCCTGTTACCAACCATTGTGGACAGAAGTGACTACATCTCGACAAGAGCCAGAATTGGAGGCGGGCGCACGTGCAACCTGTTACCAGAACTCCCACACGATAAGTTCGCGAAGCACGTTTTCGCAAACCTAAATTAACTTCCTCCTTTCTGAACTTTGAACTCACCATTTGTTGTATATATTTGCCCTCGTGTTTTCTCACAAGTAAAACTGTTTTAAACTTGTATACAATTGTTGTTGTGTTCCTTCTCACAAAAGCTGTTGCCCTGTTTCTATTTTGCACTTATCTACATAATTGTTACTGCATTCTCACGTGCAGGAATTAGACTTTTTTCCAGGGATATTTAATCCCAACAATCTAGAGAATTGCACCAGGAGTGAGATACTTTCTTCAGCAGTAGAATGATCAAACCATTTTTCCAGTGATCTTGGCAATGGATTTGATGTATGTCTTCTATTTGAGGTCTGGAATGACGGTTAGTCCTAGAATCTTATTAAAACAGGGGACTTATTCAAGGAGAGAGCCATTCATTTCAATTGGTGCTGAGTGAGGATCCGAGCATTGGTAGTGAAAGGAGAGAAGCTTGGTTTTAGACACATTAAAAGTAATCATCTGCCTTTTCCCCCATTGCATGACATGCTCCAAGTCAGAAGAGAGAATCAGAAAGGTCTTGATCATTAATGCTCTTCGGAGTGTTGCCATAGATGGTTGTGTCATCTGCATACATGTCAATGAATGAACTAAGAATGTGATTTGAGAGATCATTGATAAAGATCAGTAAGACGGCTGCGGCCAGAATGGATCTCTGAGGCACATCGACATTGATACTATTTGCTTTAGAAATCTGCTCATCAACGACTACTTTTATAAACCTATCAGAAAGAAAGGATTTGATGGTTGAGAAGACATCTCCAGATATTCCATAGCTAGCAAGCTTGTGAAGCAAACCTTTGTGCCAAACTCTATCAAAGGCTTTTGATATGTCAAGAGCTATTGCCTTAGAGACGATTTCTTTCATCAATGGATTCAATGTCCTGTGTTATATTACATTCAGCACATCAACAGTTTATCTTGCAGGACAAAATCCTTATTGCTTGTCACAGAGCTGATTGGTTTTGCTGAGGTTGTTGACAACTTCTTGATTTATAACAGATTCAAACAGTTTACTCATGACGCACCGGAGACTGATTGGTCTGTACTGAAATGCAGAAGCCCGATCTTTAATATTTTTTTAATACTGGGCAAACTGACAAAGTTTTCCAAGTTGAAGGGAAGCATTTCTCCTTTAAGCAACGATTGAACAGCTTTGTAAGAATAGGAGCTAGTTCTGCTTGCAGCTGTTAGGATTGTCTTTATTTCCCTGTACTAATCTATGGGGAAGCCAGACCTCCTAAATACGCTATGAGAAAACACAAAATAAGGGAAAATACACCCAAGTACAATACACACATTTATTTACATATTGAGAAACATAAAAGGGCTACGACATAACATTACAAGAACATACAATATTTCGTTTACTCACCACTTGTGGTGGAGGCCTACTAGAACTGGTAGGGTGTGCATCGTTTCGACCGCATGGTATCCTGACCAGCGCGGCGAACTTCAACTTTACTCTTCTCTTTGTCCGTCGCTAGTCTTCTTGTCTGAGGAGACACTACACACCGGTGCTCCTAGCAACCGGTGTCATTCATCTTATTCCCCTACACAGCTTTTAAGCACTATAATTAAAATGTTGTCAGGAACAGTTGCCTTGATTGCATATCCAGGTTCTTGATGAGGTTGGCAACACCCTGCACAGATATATATGGATGTCGCTCAGAGTGTTTACCTTCCTAGGAGGAATTTCAAGCAAAGGGTGATGCATCAGATGTTGAGGAAATCATCTTTGGTTCATTGATGATGGTAGGAATAGAAGTCATACAGGGGGGCTACATTAAACATGTATCTACGCAGAGTTAGGGTTAGGGTTAGAGTCTCAATTACTTGAAAGGCTTATTTGAATACCAAATCGTTTTCAGAGGATCATCTTTGTTGGTAGTATTCATCTCCTATTACACAAAGAATTTTCTTTCTGATTATTGGGTATCTCAGAAATTGTATATATATATATATATATATATATATATATATATACAAGACCTGTCTAAAAAGTATCCGACCTTAGGATAGAAACATTATTTCAAATATGTGACGGGGTTAGGACCCTAATTCCCTTCAAAGTAGGCCCCTTATGCTTGCACATACTTAGCCCACCGATCCATCCACTGCCGGAAACACCTCTGGAAGTCTTTTGGAATGGTGGTCATCTCCGCTATTGTGTTCCACACTATCTCTTTTTTCACACACTCTCAACAACAGCTGCACTCCGAGCAGTTTGGGGCCTGCCAGAACGCTGGTCACTCTCCACTGATGTGCGGCCATTTTTGAATCGGTTGAACCACTCCTTAATTTGTGTTATACCCATCTGCATCTTCTCCAAACACCTGCTGAATCTAATGCAACGGCAGAGATGAACACCATTCCAAAAGAAGACTTCCAGAGGTGTTTCCGGCAGTTGATGGATCGGTGGGCTAAGTGTGTGCAAGCACAAGGGGTATACTTTGAAGGGGATTAGGGTCCTAACCCCGTCACATATTTGAAATAATTTTTCTATCCTAAGGTCGGATACTTTTTAGACAGGTCTTGTATATATATATATATATATATATATATATATATATATATATATATATATATACAATTTCTGAGATACCCAATAATCTATAATGACTATATAGGCTGAGCTGATAGGAAGTGAAGTTCTTCAGTCTCTTAGACGAAAAGAGATTGTGTTGTAGATGTAGACAAACGTGGCAAGCTTTGACAATTGGTAGCAGGACGAGACCCAGTGTGAGATCTTTTATATTGTTTTGTGTTCTACAAATATACTGCGTCTCAAGATGACAAGATGACAAGTCAAGCTTTAAAATCGCTACGAGTTTTGGAAAACAAAGATTGCTATACGGACTTTAATAAATCCAAGCCGCGTCCAGCAATATTTCTCAGTTTAACTAGAAGAGCAAGAGATTGTGTGAGGGACCTCCAACTCTACGAAATAGGTCAAGAAAATGGCGTCGAGAAAATAACAAACAAACTGGATACATTATTTAGCCTTTAAGGAATTTTATGACTACAGGTGTCCTTCCCGTGTAAGTATTACTGACTTTGATACAATTTGAATACCTCTATCACAAACTGTGTGATTTTAAATTGGAATTACCGGAAGGTGTACATACTGTAGTGGAAAATAAAAACATAAGACTTACCTGTAATACCAGACCAGGCCATGTGGAACAACAGAGTTAAAGCAAATGGATGGTTTTATAGAAAGGAAGTACCAAATGATCATGTGACCTATTTTGCATTGCATGATGGGAGTCCCCATAAAGAGGACAGGAAATGAGAAAGCGCACTTCTTCTTTGGTTCATCCCGGATTGAGACCAGTGAAGGTGGAGGTCGGATTTGGTGCTGTCAGAAGAGTGAAGTTGGAGTTCAAGTTGGTGTTTGCGGACTAGTGACTGTTTTGGGTCGGATTGGGTGCCCCTGAAGAGAGACACTTTGGTGTTTTCGGACGACACATACTTTTTTTTTATTAACTGCAGCAAATGTCTCTGAAGCAAACGATCGATTGGCTTGTGCTACTTGTGGGTCTATGACATATGATAATATGAAATGCACGATACAAAAGATTTTTTTGATCCTGCCGCAATGAATGGTCAGATGCGAGCACCAGATGTAAAATCTGAACCGATTTTTGTAACTGAAAACGAGAATACATTTCAAACAAGAAGTTGGCATGAATGATTAAATCATAGAGCATGAATCCAGTAAAGGTTCAAATCCAATAGGCAAGGATCAAAAAATTATGAGATGCTTTAATTGTGACTCTACTAAACACTTTTCAAGAGATTGTAAACATCATCAGGAAAATAGAAAAAACATACAAGAGATTCACATAAGCCTATTTAACACAAAACTACATGTTTCTGGGTTGGTTAATGAGTGTTTTGGAATTGGCATATTAGATAGTGCATGTACAAAAACTGTCACCGGAAAAACATGGCTGGACGTTTTTATTGATGCTCTTTCTGAGCAAGACAAATACTTATGTTAAGATTGCCTTTATTTCCCTGTACTAATCTACGGGGAAATCTAGACCTCCTAAATAACGCTATGAGAAAACACGAAATAAGGGAAAATACATCCAAGTACAATATACACATTTATTTACATATTGAGAAACATAAAAGGGCTACGACATAACATTACAAGAACATACAATATTTCGTTTACTCACCACTTGTGGTGGAGGCCTACTAGAACTGGTAGGGTGTACATCGTTTCGACCGCGTTGTATCTTGACCAGCGCGGCGAACTTCAACCTTACTCTTCTCTTTGTCCGTCGCTAGTCTCTTTTTTCTAAGGGGACACTACCCACCGGTGCCCCTAGCAACCGGTGTCATTCATCTTATTCCCCTACACTTAGTTCAATATTCTTTTACTGATACAACATTCATGTTTGGAGATGGAGCTGAGGTTACTGCAACAAGGGAAGTAAAATTTCCAGCAGTTATTAGCCGAACAAAAGTTATGATTGAGTCCTGTATAGTGAATAATGAAATTTCATTTCTGTTGAGTAAAACCTCCATGAAGAAAGCTGGAATTATTTCAAATTTTGTGAATGATACAGAAAGGATTCTAGGTGACACAATAGATTTGGTTTGCACCTCATCAAATTACAAATTTATTATTTAGCAAACAGGATGAATTGAGAGTGTTTGTGGTGTTGCACATCACTTCTGCCAAAAAGCCTAACCCTAATTCTAACCCTTAACACTGGAATACAAAAAAGCAATGAAGTTGCACAGACAATCTTCAAAAAAAAAACTTGTGGAAACTTGTTAGGGGCAGTAGGGAATTTTGTGATGCTCAATTCCTTAAGATAATTGAAAAATGCTGCGGTTCATGTGAAGAATGCATGAAATATAAATGTGACTCCATATCAGAAGGTTGCGTGTTCATATCACGTCGGGGTCACCGAAATGTAGAATAAAAGTGACAAACTCTCATTCTAACATTTAATAACTACTTTATTGAGTCTTCCTTATTGAGTTTTGCAGTAGAGAATGTCTACACTTGGTATTTTTTACAGCAGCCTTGATATCCTGGAGGCTGCAATCTATTGATATAACAACAGCATTTCTACAAGGAGACCCTTTGACAAGAGAGGTATTTCTGCATCTACTTCGTGATGTCTGTCCAAAAAGAGAGGTTTGGCATCTTAAAAGATGCATCTATGGATTGAATGATGCACCCAGATTGTGATACAAAAGAGTTAAAGAAGTATTCTTACAGCTGTAAGGCACATTCAGTTCATACGACAATTCCCTGTTCAAATGGTATGGAAGTGGATCACTTATAGGAATTTTGGTTAGTCATGTGGATGATTTTGCCTTCTGTGGAAATGCCCTTTTCCAAGAACAAATCATAGGAAAACTAAAGAGAATATTTAAGGTCAGTACACATGAAGATGGATCATTTAAGTATCTGGAGTTAGAAGTTGTGCAAACTAGAGAAGGGGTGGAAATAAAACAAGAATCTTATATTTCCACCATAACATCAGTTAGCATAGCTAAAAGTTGTACAAGGAAGACAGATGAATTGACTGTAGAAGAGAAAGCTGACTCAAACCGTCGAAGTGGGCAAATGATATGGGTTGCTTCACAAACAAGACCAGATCTAAGCTATGAAACGTGTGCTATGAGCAATGCAGGAAAACATCCAACTGTGAAAATGCTACAACTAAGAACTATTCTCTACTCAAACTTAACTACATACGCACGTATCTCTACATAGACATTCTGAATGAACATTTTGTTTCCACATGCATATGCACACACAATTCAGTGCATGAACTTTCCTCTCTACGCATACACATACATATGTACGCACACACATCCATACGTATATACACAAAAGCATACGTTATTCCACTTACACTCACTTATGATGAACTTTATTTCATAGTCGTTTTCGCATTCAATAAATGTCATATTGAAATATGCATCGTCTTTGAGCGTTACTTTGTTTTCTACGCAGCATGCTTGTATGTGAACATATAATTATACGGAATACTTGACGCTGTCCTAACGTCGACAATTAGAATTTCGTCAACAAATGTTTTAAATTTAAAAATGTTACTTGTGTTTCTAAATTCTTTTTCATCTATGGCACATATGTGGATGTCATTAAAATTCAGATATTTGATGCAAGGTTTAAATCGGTTACCAAATTGGTGACTGGCTCTGTTTTTCAGACATGATTGTACGGCTTACAATAAGGGACTATCTCAGAGAGTTTTGATTGGATGTGGTGTTTTTAAGATTTCCACTATTTCAGGATAGGTTTTATTTGTTGGTCTATATTGAGCTAATACATCCCAAACAAGCCCATAGGTTGAATTATTGTACAGAATTTTCCTTTATTCCCCTGTGCACCTAAAAAAATAAACAGAACTATAATGAACAACTTTTCTTTCCAAGAACTTCTCATCTGTTCTCATCTTGGATGTTATTCTCACAACGTTTCGGCCAATGTATACTCTCAATTTCATCTCCATTTTTCTTTCTTTTTATTAATCAGTCACCACTTATCAAGGCCAAAATACACTTATGGATAAGGTTTAATGAAATGGATACATTTTTAGTTGAATGATGAAGAGTATTATGAGAGAATTTCAAATGATGAATGGAATGAAGAAAATTTAATTACTTATGAGGATAGTTTATGACAAGTATTTGTTGAGACTGAATTTGAAGACCACCATGTTGTAGCCTGCAGGGAACCAATCCTACTGTAATGTGTTTCACGGGTGGTAAGTTCTTGGAAAGAAAGTGTATTCACAAGAATTCTGTTTGATGTTAAACACATAAAAGAAGAAATGAAAGTTCTCTGCATTCCTTTTCATACTGTTTTTCTCTTTATTCCTATTTCTGCTGGCTTCTCCTTGACACTGACTGGTTTTGTTTTTCTATTTAAACATATTTATGGGCACATGTGTTAGGATCATTCATTTAAATCTAAATTTTATATTATATGACTATATCCCTATTGTCACTGCTGGTTTGCTATTATTACACTACACTAGTTTTCAGGAGAGATGGAGACTTATTCTAAGTTATTTGGCTCATCTGTAACTATGAAAGCATGGTTTATATTTTAGCTCGGAAAAGCCAAATTTTAAGATGAGATTAAAAACGGGAACTACACAAAAATAAGTTGTTGGTTTGTGGAACTTTTCTTTAGGATGTAATACAATTAAACAACATGGTGCACTGACGGGTATTTGTTTTATGTAGGAGAAACACAGGAACAAAATGAAAGATATTACATTGGGTTGAGTATGGTGAGTGTATACAAGACGAAATAAACTTCATCCCGGAGTTCATCGAAGCTCTATCATCGGTCTGCTAGAGAACGCAGGATAACATCTTGTCTTGTTGGGAAACAATGGCGAACTGGAGTGTTTGTGTGGATCACGTGATCTGGCTTTAGCGATCACGCATGAATCTCGTTACATGCAGCTGGTGAAGAGGCGGTGATTACAATGATCGTCAAGCCGAATCACAACTCTAGTAGATTGAGTGAAAATAGTTTATTCATGTAAGATGCTACAATATAAATAAATGCTTGTCTGGCAAGTTTACTTTTTTGTCCTTATTTAAATTGAAATAGCAATCGATCTCAGTGGTGTGAAGTGAGCTAATGTGACCGCCACTTATATGCCCAGAGTCGGTGCTACCTAACTCCGAGGCTTTCTATTAACACGCCGAAGACTAAATGCATGACCACTGATAAAAAAAAAAAAAACTCCTCTTAACATCAACGGGCAACAAATCGAACAAGTTAGAGTGTGCTTACCTTGGGCACAAGTTGTCTTCATCTAACGACGGGCAAAAAGCTGAAATCACAGGATTGGCTTAGGTTGAGCCGGCTTCACAAAAAACAAAACCGCCCTAACTTCTAAACGTATACCATACAAAATCAAAACAAAAATCTATAACGCATATGTCCTTCCTGTAGTTTTATACGGACTTGACTCTGTAAACTGTACTGTAAAATTACATAAAAAATTAAAAACCTTCCAAAGCCGCATCATTCGCTTCATCACTGATCATAAACTATCTGATCACATTAGTATTGCAGAGTTGCAAAAACTCACTGGCATCCCATCAATATCCTTTCTCCTCAAATGTAAAGTCTTGAGATTTTTGGGTCACGTTAAGTGCTCCAGTGTGGGTCTATGCAAAATATACATTAAAGACATAATACAAAGAAGCCGGTCCAAAGGTAGACAAAAGAAAAGATGGATAGACAATGTTTGTGAAGCGACGAACATGAACATAAACCAAGCAAACACCTTAGCCTGAGATCGTAGGGCTTGGAGGACACTCAGCCATGTTAGTGCGTATTCAGCAACTAGCAGAGAAAAGGTTTAATAATAAAGTCTGAGGAAAGGGGTACTTAGAGGATCTGGAAGGGATGGTTTCAGTAGCGCTCTGGAGGTTTCCTTTGTTTTTTTTTATACTTTTATTCACCTCAAACAAGGCACTGAGATGTAAGGGGCCAGATTTAAAAGGGGGCATCTTAAGTGGGAAGTTGTGCAGCAAGATGTTTATTTACATTACATTTATGCAAATAACAACAACACATCATCCAAGAAAGCTGGGGAATCTAATTTAAAACAATTTTTTTATGGAAATCGCTCCAGATCAGGCATGAGGCCACTTGATGTATGGAGCAAACAAGAACAAAATATGATTATCGCAAAGACAGTCTTGAAAAGACTAAGGCTATAGGTAGGAGGAAAAAAAGTCAACAGGAAGAGAGTTCCACAAGCCTGCAGTTCTTGGAAAGAAGCTACTGGAATAGGAGGCTTTATTACAATGAGGTATCAAAACAGCGAATTGATCAAGACCACTAGATCAACGAGTCAAACGAGCTGGAGCAAAAGAAGCAGGGAATGGATCACATAATTCTGAAGAACAAAAGCCATAATAGTATTTATAGAAAAGACTGAGACTAGCAACATCATGTCTGTGAGAGAAAGGTTATATATTTTTTAAATTTTAACATTTGATAATACCTTGTGTGGTATTCGCCCTGGGCAGGTTGAGCCAGCTTCCACCGAAGGAAAAATTTCATGGAAATATCAAATTCATATGTGGTCTCCAGTCACATGTATATCCAGGTCAGGCGAGATGGTATACAGCGACTGGTATTCCCAAATGGTCACCCATCTGGTACTGACCAGGCTCAACGTTGCTTAACTTTGATGAGCTAATGAGAACTAGTGGCTCAACGTGATTACGCTGTACACATTCTAATACTAATGCTAAGTTAATCAACGTTTGTTTCCCTAAAGCTATTTTGCTATATATTTTGATCACACAAAACACATGCTAAATTATTCCACGGTATTGGGATTGAGTTATGTTTGAAAACATTCCATTTTAAGTGTTCTAATTACCCGTAATTCGCAATTAACTTACTAACTTTCTATCACTTTCACTGTTTGTTGTTTGACAACTCACGCTCTTATTCTACATGTCGTCTATCACTCTCGCTTCCGTCACTCTCTCTGTTTATTAACACCCAAAGGTAATAAAAGAAAGGAAAAGAATAAAAAGATTGGAATAGTCTATTATAAACAAAAGTGAATATCACAAGTAGTAATACTATTTAACCTGTAAAGAGAGATATAGAAGGGGGGGGGGCTATTTTTGCTTTTGTCTGTTTTTAAAAAAAATATTTTACCTCAGTTTTTCATGATTCAAACAATCTAACAAGAGCCTAATGGGTGGCCCAGCGGGTCACGCTTTTTTCTAGTATGTTATATACTCAGGATGCCAGTAAGAAAGAGCAAACACAGTATAGCTTTATAAAAAAATATATCATTCCTTCTTTTATTAACTGTTCTGAAAGTCTCTAAGTAAACTTCTTTCTTAAGTCTGCTATATTTCTTGCAGATGGACGTCTGTGGATAGAGACTGGCTAGAAGCGGTGCGAAAAAGTTACGAGAGCAAGGGGAATTATTAAAAGAAAAAAAAACATCAGCTATAATTAAAAAGCCATTAATTATTCTGAAAGTTTCAATTAAATCACCAATCACTCGTCTCTTTAGTAAAGTAGTTAATTCTAATTTTGCAGTGTGGCACGAGGACATCCAATATTTTGTAAATGTGACAATCACAATGAGAATAACTAAATAAATAGGAATTCTTACTAGTAAATAAATACGAAATAAATATATGTTCACAAAATTATCGAAAATAATCTTTTGGATAATGAATTTTTAGTAAGTTATCTCCCTTGTGTGAATGAGCTACCTGTATACTTTATATGTTTCATAATTTTTGAGGAAATTTTCTAAAAAAACTAATGAAACAATTTTGAGAAAATCAGAAAACAAAGGAAATAACAGAATGATAGGCTAACGAAATAACGGACAGTGAAAAAAACATAAGTTCTTTTGATTAACATTTGAAACCAACACTGCAGTTTTAAATTTTTTTTTAATTCATTGCATTTTTTCACAGGTATATATAAAATTATTTATTTGCAAAAAACGATAAATAAATTTTACAAAATAAATGAACATAGAAATTGAGTCCATTCATTTTTGTTCAGTTCATGACAGAATTCCTAAAACAGTCTTAACAGAAACTCTTCATGGTTATTAAGGAGTTACTTCCCTTTCTATAAGAGTTAGTCCCCTTGGCTATCTTTTGTAACCTTGTATAAAATAACCTTAAAAAATAATAACCCTCATCTTCCGCGGCACTTGCTGGAGCTCTGCAGATATCAAAGTAACCCTATTTACAGAGGAGAGTGTTGAGCCCCTACCTAATCCTCACTCACCTGTCTTCAGAGTAATGACAGCAATTATCAGATGGATATGTGATGTCGGGTCAGATCAAACCTCGCATATCAGCTCTGATTTCCTGTTGATGAGGCTGAATATACCAAAGCTTGACGAACTCCTGACGAGCAGTTGACCACATTGGTCTGGCCATGTTGAGTGGAGCAACTATTGGATAAGAAAATGCAGAAACCTTGAGGTAGAGGGCTGGAGGAAAGTTAGATGACCCAAGAAAATGTGGATTCAAACTATCGACAAGGATCTTAGACAGTGGAATTTGAACGGAACACATCCTCAAGACTGCCAAGCTTGGCGACTGAGATTGCAGGTTGTCAGAAAACGTCAGACTCCTTACAAAGGGAAAGGAGACGATAAAATCGATGATGATGATGATGATTCCCAAAGGAGGTAAATGCTTGGGAGGGTGCACCTCTTAGGACTAAACGTCATTCTGGGTCATTCATTTGTGAGTACTTCTGAGTCATTCACCTCTTAGGACTAAACGTCAGTCTGGGTCATTCACCTCTTAGGACCAAACGTCATTCTGAGTCATTCATTCGTGGGTCATTCTGAGTTATTCACCTCTTAGGACTAAACGTCATTCGTGGGTCATTCTGAGTTATTCACCTCTTAGGACTAAACGTCATTCTGGGTCATTCACCTCTTAGGACCAAACGTCATTCTGAGTCATTCATTCGTGGGTCATTCTGAGTCATTCACCTCTTAGGACTAAACGTCATTCTGGGTCATTCTGAGTCATTCACCTCTTAGGACTAAACGTCATTCTGGGTCATTCTGAGTTATTCACCTCTTAGGACTAAACGTCATTCTGGGTCATTCTGAGTTATTCACCTCTTAGGACTAAACGTCATTCTGGGTCATTCTGAGTCATTCACCTCTTAGGACTAAACGTCATTCTGAGTCATTCACCTCTTAGGACTAAACGTCATTCTGGATCATTCACCTCTTAGGACCAAACGTCATTCTGAATCATTCATTCGTGGGTCATTCTGAGTCATTCACCTCTTAGGACTAAACGTCATTCGTGGGTCATTCTGAGTTATTCACCTCTTAGGACTAAACGTCATTCATTCGTGGGTCATTCTGAGTTATTCACCTCTTAGGACTAAACGTCATTCTGAGTCATTCATTCGTTTGTTAAGTCAGACTCTAGGTTGCCAGAATGATGCCAAGGACAGACCTGGGCTGTTATGCAGTTTTCTGTCATAGGATACATAATATTTAACCAATAAATGGGACCCTGACATGTACTACCAGTTTGGATCAGAGTAGATTTGAGAGCAATGCATTGCAATGGTAACTAACACCCACCAAAGCTCACCTATCGAATCCTCACTGCCGAATGCAGTGAAACAGGAATTTCTTGTTACTTCCCGCTAAATCCATAACTAAGCAGTATTTTCATAACAGTCTGCTTTTGAATGCTTGAAAGTATGTTAGTATTCAATGTCCTTGCACTTCTTAAACGGTTCAAATACACATCACTATTGATAACTCATACCAGAGACAGGGTACTCCTACTAGTACTGACGATATCCATATGAAATACACAAAACAAATTTCAGTAATCATTTTTTTTTCTTTTAAATAAAAAATAAAATAATAAGTAAAAGTTCATTTTAGTGAGAATATATTTTTTATTACAATTTTTTTTATTTTTTTAAAGATTTTCTAAAGGCAATTATGATGAACTGAAAAGAAAAATGTCTGTAAATACTGAAAATAATTTGGTAAAATAAATTAAAAAAAAAAATCCTAACGAATCCAGTTTTTGTGGATCATCAAAGTACAGTGGTTTGCAAAAAGTTAAAATAAAGGAAGAAGACAGTTAAAATAATGAACCTATGACAAGGATCGGCCCACAGAGTTCATGGCCTGATGATATCTGATTAAAATATTATTGCATTTGTGTAAACATTACATTTCTGTTTTCATAATCTTATTTTATTATTACATTAAACTACCAATATTGCATTGGGCACTATTGGAATAAATGCTAATAAATAAAAACTTGATATTGAATTATATTCATTTTGTTTGGGATTTTTTATAAATAAAAAAAAATGTTGAAAAAGAAGTAATTATTGTAAATAAAAATATATTAAAATAAATAATCCAAATCCTATATGGAAATAACCACAGTCTAAGGAGAACTTACACATCCTGCATTCACCAAGTCTTAAAAAAAACAAAAAACAATCTCTGGCCATCAG
>OY744533.1:80736189-80761189 GCA_963556195.1 Sepiola atlantica
GTCTCATGACGCACCTCCACACGAAATTTAAACGTCTTTACTTGATTGTTGTAACAATAAAGAGTGAAAACTTACCAGCTGAAAAGAGAATGAGATGCTTCGCATGTCATGCAGGCCCGTCTGCCAGAGTAAAAAAGAGCTTCACAATTGTAGACTTTTATTTTGGGGACTGATCTGCACATGTTAATAACAAATCAGCATATGTGGAGACCAACTGACATAAATGAAAGGACGGATGGAAAGCAGGGAGTCGATTTTCAGAGAGCAGAGGGAAGAGTAGCGAGAAAGTGCTGGAAATCTGTTAGAAAGTTGGGTTGCCTTTGTAACCTTTTCTTTTCTTATGGTTATATTCGTAAAAAAAAGGGTGGTTAAGTTGATAACGACGCAGACCGATGACCTGGGTGTGCCAAGTTCGAATCCAGTCGTTTCCATAGAATCACTTTCACTTTGTGTTGTTGGTAACCAAAATGCCAACAACCAGAATCAAGCCGGTCAACAAAGTCGTACCGTGTTGATTCATGCGAATTTACTTTACTATGGTTATATTACGATTGTTTTTCTCCAATTTTCGTACTTCACTTTCTGCAGAGTTGTACATTTGATACTCTTTATCTTCCTCCCACAAGGTAAGATGTGACACAAGGTCGGGAAAGTGGGGAAAAAAACAGCGCTCAAGAATTTGAGCACTGGCTATTTAAAAATTGCCTGGGCAGCCCCGTTGGCATTCCCCAGTAGGGGCGCCTGAGGCGATTAGCAATAAACTAACCCCCTCTCAAAGGGTGAGAAAGCAAAGCCTTGGAGGGTGCACCTCCTAGAACTGCACAGGACGGACAACCGATAGACCAGCGTAAATCCAGACCCGAAGGCCCGGACAATACCGGTCTATAAGGTGGGGTAAAAACCCCTTTTGTAACTTTAAATTTATCGCACATCTGAATAATCTCTTTTGAAAACCGTCCATTATGTTATTCAGGGTCTTGTTTATCGTCCATATCTCAGATCTGTAAAGGAACATACTATAAATATACACGGTGAAAGTATTTATCATCAGTTTATTGCCAATCATATCGAAACCTTTGAAATTGAAAGATGACAGAGCAGTAAAAGTTGTAAGAAAAATTGGGTGCTTATACATTGAAACACACTAGGAAAAAACATATTTCCAAATGAAAACTCTCTGATATACTTACGTATCAGGATTAATTAAGTATCCACACCAAAAATTAGGAAAAAATTTACAGCATTTCCACTCTTATCAATAGCGGATCGAAAGAATACGATAAAACTGATTTATATTTTTAAAAATCAAAATTCTACTCGATAATTTTCCCTAATTTTTGGTGTAGATACCTACTTTTGACTGATACATAGGTATATATAAGAGTTTTCCTGTTAATTTATTTGGAACTGCGATTTTCAGCTAAGCACCGAAAATTGTTATGAATTATCTCCCTTGAAATTATTTCCCTTAGTTTCCATTTTTTAGTTCTGTATTTTACAAAGGAAAAAAACTAAAACAAAACAAACGAATCAAAAACAAAAAAAAAACAAAAACACAGGAAATTTAGATTTAGGCCAAGATTACGTATTTACACAAATATTTTAGCATGTACAAATGTTTCGCGACATAAACCAGGGAGGAAATGAAAGGACATAGCAATAAGATAGGGCGCTGATGCTGACCTTGTGGCAAATGCAGTTTTGACTAAGAAAATAAACAAATTGAAAAGAGAATTTAGGATGCTAAAATAATCAATCGAACAATGAAACAATGTTATGTAAAAACTGTAACATTATTATTATTATTATTATTATTATCATCATTATTATTATTTATTTATTTTTTAAATACGTGAATTATTTTAGGAAAAAAATTATATCACATATTGATTCCTGTACCATGGCCACCGAGAGTTGACAAGGCCAAGCAACTAACTTCTTGCACCCCTCTGACGTCATTGCATTGCGTGTCAAAACAATGGCCGTCGTAATAACAATAAGAAGGCATTTCGACTTCTCCATTCACTAAATAATCCATCAAAATTCAGGAATCAACCAATTTTAAAATAATTTTGCGCTTTTTAAAATTTCATTTCATAATTCACAAAGTTGCATATGTTTGGATTTCCAAAAGAGAAAGAATTACTGCAAATATGGATACACGTAATAATGTTTACACCGACTAAATAGTGCAGTAAGTTTGAATTTTTTATAATTATATAAAAAATCAAGTCTGAATTACTTATTTATTATTTGATAAAAAAGTAGTGTTCCATTTTTTTTTTATTACTTATTTTCGATGTCTTAAGTGTAGTATAGTTTATCTTTTCTCTGTACTTTTGTAGATTAAATAAATGAAATAATAACGTAATATATAATCAATATATTCACAAAAATATTAATTAAACAATGCTTTATTCAATGATAATATCGTTAATTCTTCGAGTTATACTGATTTTATTAACAAGAGTGTAGGGGCATTTTTCGTAATATATACGAAATAGTTTTTAAAAAAAATATTTTAAACATTAAAAAATCATGGATTTTTTTTATATATATAAAAATATGTTTAGTAAAGGTGTATTTTGTTTTAAAAAAAATAATGCATTTTCACTAAGATTTAAAAAAATGTTTCACTATCTCCTGTGCTTGTTTATTAATAAATATTGAAAATTTCATTAAAATTGGTTGATTTCCTGAATTTTGGTGAATTTTTAAGTGAAGGGAGGGTCAAAATGTTTTTACATTTTGATGATCGGCCTTTGATTTTGCACGTACCTATCTCTTAATAGCAAGATAGGAGTTGGTGATTCCATTATTAAACAAACAGTTAAAATTGAACTTCTTTTTGTATAATTTTTAAACAAATTTCAAAGTCTGAATTACTTACGGTTGATTGGGTTAGAAGTTTAAATAATGGTAATTCATAATTCAGTTTTTTGCAGTATTTGATTGTGAATTATTATTTTCTTTAAATTTATATTGAATAAAGATCAGTTTCAGGATAAATCGAATCGTGTTCCTTTCTTTTCTTTTTTTACATGCAATTTTTAAAGTTTTCTAATGCTTTGTTTTAAATATTTACAATATTGTATGGTCAACGTGTTTTGATATTTTGGATAACTTTAATAAAGGTGTTTTTTGTTTACAAGAAATAATACATTTGCACCAAGCTTTATAATAAAGTAATGGATTTATTATATTCCGTGATCATTAATTAATAAATACTGAAAATTTCATTAAAATTGGTTGATTTCCTCAATTTTGATGGATTATTTAGTGAATGGAGAAGTCGAAATGCCTTCTTATTGTTATTACGACGGCCATTGTTTTGACACGCAATGCAGTGACGTCATTTTCTAGCCAACCGGCCTGTAGTAACTCTCGGTGGCCACGCCTGTACCCAATTATCCTAATTGAGGGAGGGGGAGGCTACTTTATATTTATTAATTTATTTTATCAAATTAGTTTGTGTGTGTGTGTTTCTCACATCTAGATAACTTACATTATTTTTTAAATATTATTTACTATTAATAGATTATTTATTGAAAGAAAAAATGTCAGTGTAAAGTACTTAACCGATTTAAAAAAAATTATATTGAAAAATAACTGAATTAGGAAATTAAATCCACCATCTTGCATTTTTATTTATTTGTAAACAAGTCGGTCATTTTAATTTTTGTCAATAGTTAAAAAAAATTAAAAAAGAATGAATTACTTTGTGACCCTTCAAAATTTGAAAGGAATTTGGAAGCATTTAAACTATTGAATAAAAAGTCATTTAAATTAGCTTTAAAATTCTTTGCAGATCCTCATGGATTGAACATTTTTTTAACTATTCCCATCCAATCATTTTTCAGGGATTAAAACATTATTTTAATAAAATTAGTTATAGTTTTATAACAATTTGGTTCTATTAATAATTTAATGGTCAGACGATACCGTAATAATTAAACTTTACTTTCAAAATCCTATTTCAAAATAAATATATGAAAAAAATTTAGTTTCTGTATTTTTATTCAACTCCAAACAAGGCAAATTGCCACTGAAATGTAAGGGGTAGCCCCTTACATTTGTGGTAAGAGACACATTTGTAAGAGGTCAATCTGGAGAGGGAGTTAGGCAGCAAGACGTTTGTTTACATTACATTTAAATGTCTGCATGTTGCTACTGTCGTGGAAACAGGAAGGGAATTTTAAAGACAAGCGTTCCAAGAAAAGATATCAGAGAAAAAAAATCTTCCGGAATCTAGGGATCTCTACAGTGAAGAGGTGAGATTTAGCGGCAAGTCAGGTGGGTCGGGGGTATTTTTGTTTAGGAGGAATACAAATGCAGTAAGTTCATAAGTCTAGCATATTCCGTGGAAGTACTTATAAAACAAGCACAGAGATGCAACCTTGCAGCGATGCGACTAGGCCCAAAGCTTGGTAAAGTAAAACAATAAACAAACGGTATTAGTTAAAAAAAAAAAAAAAAAAAAAAGAAAGAAAGAAAAGCGTAACGAACAGAAAAGTAAAAGACTCCCGGGCAACGAGAGAGTCTCTCCGAGGAGCATAACACTTTCACACTATTTTAAAATCTTTTTTTTATCTTGTTGGGCATCTAAATGTGAACGTTAACAAAACAATGTATTAACAAGGTTACAAAAAATTGAGCAGCAGTTACTTCCCTTTACGTCGTGTATTCCTATTTAGCTTTATTTAATGTTGTTGTGGTCAAAATAACAAACGAATCAAATATATAAAGCAATTTACTTCAATTAAAAACAATAATATAAACTTTAATCAAAAGGTAACGGATAAGAACACGAGTAACATTTTAAAGCTAATGAAAATATTAAAAATCGGAAATTCAAAAAAGTGTCTTATTTGAAAAACAAAACCAAGGAAAGATAACTCAGTGCAGGCCAGAAATGAGTTAACGTTTCGATTTTGCATTTAGTTTGTTTTTACGGCATATCGCACCTTTGGGTTATTAATAACCCAAAGCTGTGATATGCCGTTATTAATAACCCTCAAGGTGTGATATGCCGTAAAAACAAACTAAATGCAAAATCGAAACTTTAATTAATTTTCTGGCCTGTGCTGAATTATCTTTCCTGTTTCTTTTTGTTGTTTTTTTTTTTCAAGAAAAATTGAGATTTCAATAATTTTTTATTGATTTTTTTCCCAAGATTTCATCGGATTATTATATTATCGCTTAAACATTATTTTTTCAGATTATCAAAATGTATTTAGAAATTACTTTTTTAATGTTTATTTTTCAAGCAGACTTGTTTAGTTATGTCTCTTTTATGGCATATCAACGCTTTTGGAGTTATTTTATGCCACAACACAATACCTGTTGTAAACAATTTATTAAACACAACTTGTTATTTTACCTTTAGTTTGGGGGAGGGACTGTGGGTTCATACCTTCCCCCAATAGTATTAGTGCATAATGAACACAATAAGTTTGATAGGATTTTATAGTCCGCAATGGTATCCATTAGGCCAATAACACCACTCTTCTCGGTTGTAAGTGTACCCAAGTGCAACCACGTGAACAGTAGCTAATGTGCATCCAATCCAACCATAACACCATGTGCGTTCCTCTTGACAATCGCCGCCAACCCCAACGTTGTCTGTGCCATTGTTTTCTTCTCGTCTTCATCGTCGTTTTAGCTGTATCATTTTCTTGGCGATCCCCGAGGGCATAGCACTGGTTTACAAGTTTAGAAAAATAAACAATGCAACTCACAAGAAAAAACACAAACTCAGATACATTATGTATAGATCAGTCGTGTTCTGAGAGTGTGTGTGTGACACCATCACGGACTGTCGAGCCCACCCCTCCTGTTGGTACTCAAAGTTGTCAGCTCATCGCATCATTTGTTAAGGCTCTGCCCGATCTAATCCCATCTGATCGCCTCCTCTCTGAGACGCCAACTGCCACACTCTAACTTCAACTGCCCTAAACTCAAAATTAACGGTAACTCGTCATAAAACTGAGATTGACACAAAAGCTGTCGCAAAAAACTCTAACTCCTAAATATTTTTAGTCATACCTAGAAATCCTACGTTCAGTCTTTGTCTCCTCAGCCAATCCCCAGCTGACTATGAGGAGTCATTTCCTATCACTGCCCGGGGTCTATGCTCTTGGTGGGGTGAGGTTTGGTTTGGTTGTTTTACGGCATATCAACCCCTTTTCGGGACATTCCATGGCGAATCCGGTCATTTTGGTAAAAGCTTTTATGCTTTATAGAATTAAACTAACACTTACCGGCATAAGGGCCTCAATTGGTATCAATCTCATGGAGGAGTGCTTGTTATAATGAATGAACATTTATAGACTAAAATGGCCACATATGAATCTCAGCCAATCAGAACACAGAGAATGAACTTTCCCTTCTGAGCATAATGGAACATTCTAGCCTTGTTATAAACAGGCATTTTGATGTGCTCAACAGTTTGACTTATCTTTCTGCTCAACTGGTCGTACAGTTGAGCCCTAAGCGTCGACTCTATATGCTTCAACTTCTCTATATCTACAAATGTTTATTCGTAGTGTATGGTTTAGTTGTTTCGTTTTACGGCATATCAACCTTTTTCGGGTTATTTTATGCTAATTCCGGTCATTTTGGTAGACGTTTTGGGGAAGGGAGGAGGGAGAGAGAGGAGATAAAGGAGGGGGGGGAGATAAAGGAGGGGGGGGAGATAAAGGAGGGGGGGAGATAAAGGAGGGGGGGGGAGATAAAAGAGAGGGGGAGATAAAGGAGGGGGGGAGATAAAGAGGGGGGGGAGATAAAGAGGGGGGGGAGATAAAGAGGGGGGGGGAGATAAAGAGGGGGGGAGATAAGGAGGGGGGGAGATAAGGAGGGGGGGGAGATAAAGAGGGGGGGGAGATAAAGAGGGGGGGGAGATAAAGAGGGGGGGGGGAGATAAAGAGGGGGGGGGAGATAAAGAGGGGGGGGGAGATAAAGAGGGGGGGAGATAAAGAGGGGGGGGGGGAGATAAAGAGGGAGGGGGGGAGATAAAGAGGGAGGGGGGGAGATAAAGAGGGAGGGGGGAGATAAAGAGGGGGGGGGGAGATAAAGAGGGGGGGGGAGATAAAGAGGGGGGGGGAGATAAAGAGGGGGGGAGATAAAGAGGGGGGGGGAGATAAAGAGGGGGGGGGGAGATAAAGAGGGGGGGGGAGATAAAGAGGGGGGGGAGATAAAGGAGGGGGGGGGAGATAAAGGAGGGGGGGGAGATAAAGGAGGGGGGGGAGATAAAGGAGGGGGGGGAGATAAAGGAGGGGGGGAAGATAAAGGAGGGGGGGAAGATAAGTCGTTTTTCATCTTTGCAGAACATGATTGAGTTTTGTAAAGAGAAAAAAACAATAAAACATCAATGTTCGGTGCATTTTGGGGCAGGAAGCGGATATTTTCAGACTAACTGATCTGGTAGCATTAGGACTTGCACGACTTGGTGAATCATTTCCTCGGCTCTGGAGAGGGAGAGCAGTCAACTGCTTTATTGAAAGATTTTAGATTTTTGCAAGACAAAAGTTGAAGGAAACATGGATGAGGTTAAGAATTGGTATTTCGTCTTTAGATGTAACATTACTAGCACTTACAATTATAAGTAAACTTGTAAGAATGATGTTTGAAATGAATAAGGAAAAAACATTATTAAGGAACACAACATTTATATAATATATATATATATATATATATATTTACAAGATATGACAATCATTTTGTAGTGAATCGTTCATGTCTGAATTTGAAAAGTTAACTGTTCCTTTGTAGAATAGAGAAAAGGCATGAATGCGTAAGAAGTGTGTGTATACATGTTTGCCTTCTGTCAGTGTGAATATGCATGTGGCATTGTATGTTCAGAAGACTATGTAGACAGTGTGTGTGTGTGTGTGTGTGTGCATATGATTACATTTACTTTATAAATGTGACATTGTGTGCAAGTTTGATATGCAGTGTATGTATATGCTGTCATTTGTCAGTGTGTGAATATGTGTGGTGTCAGAGGCTGATTGCAGTTTCATTGTCTCCCCTGTCTCTCAGGGTTAACAGAAAATAGGGAAAACTCCAACAAGTATTTAGGATAAAAAAGGTTTATTAAAGAAAAGTAACAAAGTGAATAGAGTAACGTAGCAATCACGAGGTTGAGCTACCAAGTCTCGTTAGTCCTCGTTCTTTTGAAAGGAAAAACATACAATTACAGTCTCTTTATTTAGGTATTATATGACACTAACCTTATTTGAAATAGACTAAAGAATTAATTATGCTAAGATGAAAATGGTTATATTCTGAAGAAGGTGGCGGAGATACGTATTTGCTCGAAGAGGAAGATAATCGACACCAGTAGTGACATATTAGGTAAAGACATGAACACTCACAATAAAAAAATTAAAAAAATTTTTTTTTTTAAATCAAAAAAGGAAATTGACTGTGGCACAAAGAAATATGGAAAGGTCATTGCTGAACATTACCAGAAAGGACAAGATTAGGAATGAGATTATAAGAGAAACAACTAAAATCAAACATCAGCAAAAAAGTTAGATGCACGAGACGTCTATGAACCTATTCAAAATGTGCAATGGTAGGAGGCTAAAGAAAACAACAGAGTATTTATTTACCTCCTCTCCAGGAGGTTAGGCACAAGGCCAGTTTTATCTTACTCCCACAAGGTAATATGTGACCCAAGGTCGAGTCGGGAAAATGGGCCTTGAAAAGCCAGCGCCCAAGAAGGCGCATGGGCAACCTCGTCGGCATTCCCCGGTAGGGGCACCTCAGGCAGTAAGCAATAAACTTAGTCCTCCCCAAAGAGGGGAGGCAAAGCCTGGGAGGGTGGACCTCCTAGAACTGCACAGGACAAACCCATAGACCGGCAGAATCAAGCCCTGACGGCCAAGACGATACCAGTCTATGGGGTGCAGCATCTATCGGAACAGATATTACACTTTGATCTTGGCCAAAAGGCCGAGAAAAATGCAGGAAGGCAAGTAAATAGGGAAACCCGTTGTCATTTTTGACAGGTTTACACAGAAAATTTCAAGGATAATCAAGTTTCAAGGATAAATCGATTTGACAGAGTTATCCTCCTTGGCAGTTTTTATGTAAATCTTTACTTAACGAAAATCAACATATTTTTGTACTGTCGTACGATTACATTCAATATTGAAGTTAATGAGGGACATGTTTATTTTCCTGATTCGTTAGTGGTTGCCACTACGGATCTAGGATTAGTGTTGGGGGTTAATGAAGGGCATGTTTGTTTGTTATCTTATTGTTTCTATCTCATAAAAGGTGTCATATTCGATTTTTATATTTTTAGAAATAAAAACAGTAAAAGTCTATTCTCACGGACTAATAACGATAATTAATAGGACACGCTATTTTAATGGAGGTAAAAGTCTACATCGACGCTGCAAAATCGGGTGTGGAATAGACTATTCCACAAGACAACGTAAGGTGCATGCGCAAACAAAAAAGAAAGAATAAAACAAGAAAGAATAAAAAAGAAAGAATAAAAAACGCAAGAAAACATACTTGATTAAATCAACACCAAGTCCGAGGTGGCCTGGCCTTTTAATAACCATAGTCCGTACAAGCAGCAGACATTTTTTGCACGTACCTACCTATTGTAAACCTGGTGTAACAGCAAGCAAACTAGAGCAAAATCTCGAACACAAATTATACTGATGAATACGTATTTATTTGTGCGCACGTGCGCTGAACTATAATATCTTTTGGGTATATGTTACGACGCTCAGCAGAGGCGCGAACGGGGTCCAAAAAACTAACGAGAACGGGGTTATAAAAATAAATATGCAACAAGTGAGTTTAACCTACGTCGAGAAGAGATATTTGTCTACTTACCTATGATATTTGTTTGTATTTTACGTACTATAAATGGGTTTTTATTAGATGTAAAAAAAAATTCTTGTTCATTTTCAACTAGTACTTTTTTCTAGACAAGATGGCGTCTTCTACTCACTCTCTTACGAGCAAGCGCCATTTTGTATTTGCAAGTTCGTGTTACAAAACTATTGATTTCTAATAAATAGCAGTTGGAACAGTTTAAAAATACAAACAAATATCACAGGACAGTTTTAAATTAACTTTTATCGACGACAGTTACTTTTATTTGTTGTATATTTGTTTTTTTAGCGTTTTTACTCTGCTGAGTCTCGTAAAAGATGCCCCATCTTTTTACCGTAAAACTCTATTTTTGTCAAGCTACTTGCCCCAGAGCTAACGTCCATCACAAGCGGAACAAACGTCCGACTCCCATGTTGACTGATTCGAAAAGACCGCCTCTGGGCAAGCAGGTGGTGTAGAGGCATGACAGTTACCCCGTGCGCATGCCTTCTGGAAGAGGACGGTGCTGAATACAAAATGTCCCCTTCCTGAATTATGACCGGCCAACATGTGAAACTCCTTCGTTTACACCTGAATTTAGGGTTAATGGATGGGTTAAGAAAGGGCACTAATTGTAGAAATTCTACATTATTCGGTTTCGCAGAGATAATATAGACTTTTAGCGTATATTTTACCTTTTTCTCGGAATGTCATCCAGGACTTAGTGTTTGAGTTAATGAAGTGAATGCAACCCTTTTCTTCAGAAAAAAAAAAAAAAGGTGCATCTTTACTTTCACGAGTTTAAAATATTTAAAAAAATGTATAAACTTTGTTCGCTAAAAATCAGATTGTACAGAAAAAATTATGCAAATTCATCCTATATTTATCAAATTATGAGAAAAAAAAAACGATCTTACATATCTGTAGACAAGACATTTATACTTATTAGACAAGGGAGATAACTCAAAGTTTGAAAGATAAAATCGTTTTTTATTTTTAATTTAGTAAATACTGGATGAATTTGCGTAATTCTTGGTGTACAGGGTTCTTTTCAGCTACCAGGTAAATACATAACAAGCTTAATACACTTCTTTAGCTATTTTTTTTTTTTGAAGAGAGGTCTAACATGTCGTGAAAGTAAAGAAGCACAAAAAAATAACATGCAGTTAATTACCCCAAATACTAAACCGAAGTCAGAGCTGGCAATATGTATAATATATATATATATATATATATATATATATATATATATATATATATAACTTCTTTGTAATATAGAAGGAAAAATACTAGCAGAGTGCTCGATTAATTGAAAATTAAAAATTAAGAGCATAATATTTATTTATTTTGGTGCAGAAAAATTAGTACAACATTCGTACCGTCGGTTTCAAGCACGGAAGGATTTAGCCATCCAGCTTTCTTCAGCTTCTCTTGTCATCTGTTTCAGAAATGTGAAGTCCAACTCGACAATCAGCTAAATCCCATTCATTCACTGTGGAGGTCCCCAGATGCCGGAGATCCTTCTACTCAAATAGCTCCCTGTTTCCCCGACAGTACTGGCATGCAGAAATTTTAAACTAACGTAAAGACATCTCGCTGCGCAGATCCCAATTTAGGTTGACCCCCCCCCACTTTCTCCCCTTTTCTTTTTTTCAATAGCCCCTTACGTCTACAGTGGCGGTCTGCTTTGTTTGGGGTGAACTGTTTAATTATATATATATATATATATATATATATATATATATATAACGTTGCACGCGCATTACCTAAATCGAGTTATTGTCCTTGGTCCGTGAGAATAGACTTTTACCGATTTCACTTTGGTACCATAAAGTGAAACGCCAGCCAAATTCTTATTGATGACTTCTTTTATTTACTTACCTTAACTTATTATTCGCTTCTTTTAATTGTTTTTCTTTTTCTACGTCAGCCAACATTTCGCTCACAGACATCTCATACTCAGCCTGATCCTCAATCATCATCTTCATTTCTTCCTTATTCGGCCACATCGAACCCGGGTTCAAACCCGACTCTCTGCCAAAACGGTTGAATAATTTTCGTCGATAATTCTTCTTGTGGTGGTAATGTCTCTCGCCGAATGCTGGGGGTAACTGGCCATGGGCGCGAGCCTTCAACGTCTCAGAAAGGCCAGATACATCGCAGATCCGACTGATCTCTTCTTCGTCCAACTCTTCGGGTATCAAACGGGGTTCTGCATTGTTTCCGGTGCAGTAATCATTACGGAATATCAGAGGAAATGTCCGTTGGTGACAGACCCGGTCGAAATTCGACGGTCGTAACTTGTCCTTCAACGAGAGAAACACGCGCCCTCCAACAGACGCCATTTTGTTTTTGTGTTTAGACGTTTAGAGTGATCTCCCTTACTTTAAAGTCAATCTTTATTGAAGGGATCAGTCATTATTTACAAATTTGCGATTAACCAAAATATGGGTAAATTTTTAGATTAACACCCTCCGCTGAATCACCCTCGCAAATGAAATTTTACTTTTTTTAGGCGATTACGTGTGAACACCCTGAAAAATTTTGGGAACGAAGAAAAAATAAAACAAACAAACAACAATAATTTTAAAATTTAGAGTGAGGGATCAGTTTCGTATATAAATTTAACGTAAAATTATCTCCCTTTTCGGGCAAATCTATCTTTTTAGAGCAGTTAACCAAATATTTTTACCACTCACACTAAGTCCAAGTGGCAAGGTCGTAAAACCACAAGTAATCGCCTAAAAGTAGACCTCCCCACCCCAAAAAACAAAAACAAAAACAAAAAAAAACGCGCAGTATTTATTTCACATAGCACAAGAAGAAAAAAAAATTTGGTTAACTGCACTAAAACGCTAAAATGGCCCGCAAATGAGGGATCTTTTTACGTTAAATGTATATGCGAAACTTATCCCTTACTCTAAATTCTAAAATAATTGCTTTATCTTCTTCTTTCAACCAAGTTTCTCAAGATGTTCACATGTATGCCCTAAAAAAAGGTAGAATCTCATTTGTTGGGGTGGGGTGGGGTGGGGTGGGATGGGAGTGATTTAGACTTATACAGCTCAGATTAGATTAGATTTGCCATGTTTCTCTTCTTTTTTTTAATAAAAAAAAACAAACTTTTTTATTATACATACAGTCATTGATTTATTATACGCAGACTTTCATAATTATGTATTTACCAAATACTCATATTTTTCTCCATCTACAACTATTAAACAGACAGTGAAATTAGGGAAATATACATAAAATATAAACTATAGATTTAAATAGATGGGGCTAATATAGGTGTCTGTAAACATGTGAGATAGAAGAACACACAGAGAAAAAATCCCATTGCGTGTCTAGAAGAAATCACCATCAGAAGGAACGAAGAGAAAAACGTACGAAAATGAACGAGTGAAAAAGACTAGTTAAACATTTTTTAAATGCGCAAGACGTTTTCATCGATACGCTCTTTCTCTCGGTTAACAATAAAGTAAGTAAATGAAAAGAACAAGTTGGTTTGTATATTAATAAATAAACAAATTATTAAAAATAAAGGAAAAAGGGGCTGACATGAATATTTGTTCATATGTAATATAAAAAAGAAAATTGTTAATATTCAAAGTTCACAACTTTACAATATATATATATATTTAGATGTAGAAATTTTCTTACTTGTGCATTTTTCAAAGTTCGCTCATAAATATTTTTATCAGCAGTCGATAAATTTTCGATTAAAAAAGTGTTTTCGTTATACAAAGTTTTTTTTGGAGGCTTGAGCAAAAATCTGGGCGATTGTGTAGCTTAACAGCCAAAATGACGGACAACTCTGACGTGAAGCTAGCGTCTGCTCTATTCAACCGGTGCCTCGAAAAAGTGGTCCCTCGTTTAAATGTAAAATAAAAACAAACATTAATTTAACAAACATTTTGGTGCTTATGCAGATGAGCGGACCATTAAAAAAAATTTTTAAATTATTTTTTTATAAAAACAATATTATATACTTATTCAGTGTTATCTTCTTACTCACTGTGCAAAAAAGTAGAAAAAATTATCCACTAGAACTTTAATTAAAAGTATTTTTCCATTCTGCGTATCGTAACAGCGATTCGTTCACAGAGACTTCAGTTTGTTTCTAAAGAAAGAAGATTTCGTAGGGGAGATAATCAACTTGCGAAATCATAATAAAAAACAACATGGCGTCTCTGTGAACGAATCGCTGGTACGATACACAGAATGGAAAAATACTTGTAATTAAAGTTCTAGTGGATAATTTTTTCTACTTTTTTGCACAGTGAGTAAGAAGATAACACTGAATAAGTATATAATATTGTTTTTATAAAAAAATAATTTTTTAAAATTTTTTAATGGTCCGCTCATCTGCATAAGCACCAACATTTTAAATAAACTTGTAAATTTGACACCGTTCGATTTCGGCGGAATACAACCCCACACTACATACAAACCACATCGAAGGAACTTGGGGTTTGTCTAAGAACAAATTCCGTGGCGCAAGGGACACATACCCAAATAATTTTGATAGTCATTCACAGGAATTTTTATGGCACCGTCGTATAAAAAACAATTTCTTCGATATGAGATACGACTATACTATGACGTGTACTGGTTGAGAAAAAAAAACAATGATTTTCTCAAATAAAAAAAAACAACACTGCAAAATAAGTTAGTTAAATTGTAAATGAATGTTGGTTATGAATGGAAGCAACATGTTTGTTAAAAACTTTGTTAAACACTGATTTTATTTTCACAATAAATTTGTAAAAAGGAAATATTTACTTATTGTAAGTTGTTTAATGTAAACGAGGGACCAATTTTTTGAGACACCGGTTGAATAGAGCCGACGTTTGTTTACATTTGAAAAAGACGCCATCTTGTAAAAACCAAAGCAGCAGCAGTCACCGTTGCTTCGCCATGATTTTATCAGCAGCAGCAGCTGTCTTTTTAACCCCTTGCGTGGAAAGATACTAGCTGCTGCCTGTGTTCTTTCATTCGCTAATTTTTTTCCACTCTTCGTCTAGAAGATTGGGAAAACCCAGTTTTTAATCGTCATTTTTGTCAACGATGACTCAGCAGAAACCAGCCAGCGAATATTTCCCTTAATTTTCCTTCAAGGGATACACAAGCGTTTCGGCAACTATGCCGATAACCTTGCTAATACATTCAAGTCGCCTGTCAACCATGTTGATCGGCGAGAGATCTCTTTGGAATTTATTTGTCAAAAATTAATCCCTTTCACAGGACCGACGAAGGTACCTGGTCACAAATTCCATGAGATCTCCAGGTGTTCACTGCTCCCGCAGTTCTGAGTTCCCGCACCCTCGCAGTCGAACTCCTGCACCTTGCAGTCCTGAGTTCCTGCACCCCGCAGTTCTGAGTTCCTGTACCCTCGCAGTCGAACTCCTGCACTTTGCAGTCCTGAGTTCCTGCAGTCCTGAGCTCCTGCAACAGCACTCTCCAACTACACCAGCATTCCTGCAGCCCTGAATTCCTTTTTCCAACAGCCCTTATCAGGGCTACTCACACAAACTACTGCGATATTTTTCTTTTCTTTAAACAGCCCTTATCAGGGCTACTCCGACAACTACGGCGAATTTCCTTCTTGTTCTTTGCCAGCCAGCAAACGACAAGAGTGCCCTGTTAACATCCAACTCTCACCAACGACACAACTCCTGACGGTCCAGTTTGCTGCCACCAGAGATGTCACCCCCTACTGTCCAGTCTCTTCTGATCCAGCGACATCACTATCAAATCTCAATTCACTTCTTGTTGTTACCATTTCCTTATGGTAAATAAACAATACCTTTTTTGAAACTGTTCACCATCGTTTGTCCTCTCTTCTTTGCCATTGCCGTTATCTTTGCCTGTGTCTACCTTTTTTAGTTGTGTGGCCGATTGAACGATCAACCTAACCCCAACGGGTCGGTCGGTCGGTCGGTCACGTAACAGGTATGAACCCTAACTCCGAAGGGTTGAACACAGAGTTTCAGTACTACGTAGATAAATGGATTCAAATATTTTAATGCGGCTGTCGTTTTGATTCTGAAAGTACAGCTACTGAAAGGAGGAATTACAGCTGATGGAATTGCTTATTAACATGACTGTTAATTCTATGGTTTTATTCTAGCATACATACATTTAATTGTTTTCTACTTAGTCATAGAATGCACGGGGACAAGCAAGACCCACAGAGCTTTAATAGCATATAGATAGATAGATTAGCAAAGCCACTATAAAAAGCAAAATCCTGCTTTACTTCAAATACACGCAGATGTAGTAACGACTATATTCCAAAACAGATTCTGGCCATTTTTCTAAAATATTTTCTGATTTCACTGATTGTGTTATACACGATAGATGACATCACAAAATGATGACGTAATCCACAGTGCCCGGTTTTCCTCCCAAAATGATAATGTCATAAAATGATGACGTTATCTTGTGTACACGGGGACAAGCAAGCAAAATTCGCAGAGTATTAGTAGTACATAGATAGATAGATTTAAATATTTTAACAGGGCTGTGTTTTTTTTATTCTGAAAGTACGGGTGCCGAAAAGAGGAATTATGGTGGATCGAATTACTTATTGGCATTGTTGTTCCTTTTCTGTTTCTGTCATTTATTCAATTTACTAATCTTTATGGTCTACCATACAAACATTTACAGTGTTTTCTTACTGATTCTTAAAATGCACAGGGACAAGCAAAACTCACAATTGTAGTACTATATAGACTATACTCATTTGGTGAATTATAATTCATTAAAAGAGTATCGCCAAACCTTTGATAAATACGAGTGCATCTTTAATACTTTTATACTAAACTAATTAACATTCACCGGAGAGATATTAGAATTTTAACAGTCTCTATATTACTAAACGTAATATCTGAATGCAATTTTTTTTTTGCAGATTGTCACTACACTAACCGCCACAACAAAGTATGCAAATATCTCCACTGGAAGATCCGCGGAGACATATAGCTCGACAGATGGAAGAACATCTGGGAGCCTGAACCTTTATTTATAACATCAAACGGAAAAAGTGAGAGTGTTCTATGCCAAAAAATACAGAAAAGAGATAGTTAAAAACAAGGCCATAAAACCAGACATTATTATATAGAATACACTTGAAAGGACTGCTCTAATTAGCGATGTAACCGTCCCGACTGACTATGGACTTAATAGAGCCAAGTGTGAAAGAATTACAGAATATCAGGAGCTCAGGAATGATTTGAAAATAGCATCGTCCCTGAGAGAAATAGATATTATACCGGTTGGGATATGGGTAACAGGTCTAATGAAAAGAAAATCTAAAAAAACAAATACCTGGGCACCATTCCTGGAAGACTAAGCTTTAACAAAGTACAGATAACATCCTTAAAAAGACAATGTCAATCCTTAAAACAGGATTCGGATAAAAATTTAACTCACAAAGAAATAAACTGTTAGCCCTATGACAGTCTCCTTGTTTTTTTAGAAATAACTAAACAAAACAAAAATTAAAATATATAAGAAGAAATTTTAAAACTTTCTGCACACACTTCACATGAAACCAGACACAAATGATGCTGTTGTCTGAATGCAGTATATGAGGGTATCATTACAACTTCGACAGTTGTCCCAATACGGTATATAAATGTACCATTATGAAATTCGCCAACGATGCTAGAAAACGCAAGAGCCCTGCAATTTCAAACAACAGAGAAACTTTTATACCAGTCAGAAGGAAGAAGTCCCTTGTTCACTGAGAAAGATCACAACAGCAGACACACATTTCTAGTGGATACCAGAGCATAAATAACCCATATCTGGACACAGAACTATCTCTTCTATATTTCAACAGCAGACAGCAAAGAGTAATGAAACAATAAATTAAGTAATACGCTGGCATTTCGTCTGGAAATTTATTTTAAAAAAGTTCAAAACGGCCATAAATAGGAGTCGATTTCTTTTCACGGATCCGCTGAAATCGACAAGAGAATACTCTTATAAGATCCAAACATTTGTCGTGTAACTCACAACTCAATAAGTCTCGAACCTAACTAATAAAACCATTAGACAAAATTCGATTTTATTCATTAGGATAGTCTCATTGAAAGTGATACACTTATTCCAACGCTTCTCTAATAATTCGATAACTTTTTGTAGAACGATTTATCAGAATACGCCTCAGTTTCCTAATAACTTCTTTACTGAAGTCAAATCTTTTTTCTTGAGGAATCTGTTGTGGTCTGCAAACAGCCAGTAGGCGCTGGAGACCAAATCTAGAAAATAGGATGTGGGCGGAAGCAATTCGAAGTACAATTCATATAGTTTTATTATCGTTACGATCGACTTGTGACACGGTTCATTGTCTTGTGAAAGAACACTTTTTTCTTCTTCATTTGTAGCCGTTTTTTGCGATTTATTCCTTCAGAAGCACCAATATATAATATTCGGTATTGATGGTTTTACGTTTCTCTACGTAATGAATGAAAAAAAAACAACTTTTCCCCCTCCTAAAATCGGAGGTCAAAATCTTACCTGTTGATGTTTGTGTCTTTGGTTGCTTAGGACGGCCTTCACCTGTTGCTGTCCACTCAGCTGACTGCCGATTTGACTCTGGAGTGAAGCAGTGGATCCATGTTTCATCCACTGTCAGATATTGATGAAAAAACTCCATTTTGTTGCGTTGAAACAGCTGCAAACAACGATCTGAATCGTCGACGCGATGTCATCTTGATCGAATGCGAGCAAAAGCGGCACCCATTTTGAACACAGCTTTCTCATTGACAAATATCCATGTAAAATGGTGAATACACTGCCTTCTAATATCTTCAAATCATCTGCTATCTTACGCAACTTCAGTTTAGGATCAGCCAAAACAAGTTTATGGAATGTTAAAAAGATTTTCCGGGGCAGCTGCCGAAGTTGTGTAATCTGCGCATTAAGCATCATTTGTGTCTGTACGACCGCGTTTAAAGTCAGCATGCTACCTCTTAACAACTGTTCACGACGGAGCAGTGCTCGAATGAGACTTATTAAGCCACTGCTTAGGTACGGCATGAACAAAACTCAACACATGCCAATGATTTTTTATCTCGGCTTAACACGGACATCAGATCTGGAGAGAAGAAAAATTTACTAGAAAACTGTCATAGAGCATCTGTTACAGTACTTACCCTTTCAGGGGACGTCTAATATCTCACAAGTCACAACCAAATAAAGTACATGGACGTTTACAACATACCTTGTTTCTCCCACGTTCAACAGCTTTGACTGAGGCAATCATTCTACGACCGTCTCCAGGGGCGAATTCTCGCTGGAATTAAAGTTGTACACAACAACACGTCGACACTTGTTGGTTTAAGTTATAAAATAGATTTATTCAAAAGGGCTAAACATACACCTGCATACGTGTGTGTGCGTGTGTATATGAGAGAGAGAGAAACACACACACACACACACGTTAGATGAGATACATATATTTCATTACATCTGTCGCTCGACGCGCGCTGTCCCCGTTTGGGGCAGCACGCAAAACCACGTATTCTCTCGTTCTAGTTCCACCGACTAAGAAAGAGAAGTAAAGGGGTCCCGCCCGGAATCATGTGTCCGTTCGGTACCCACACTCCAACCCCCAGACCTTTAACTTTTCCATTAACACGACTGCTACTATCTAACGGAATGTAACTTTCATGGTATAGTCCCGCCCGAATTGAAGCCAATGCACAAAGAAAGAGCCCAGAGAAAAACAAAATGTCAACAAATGTATAATAGATAGAAAAAATATGGGATATAAAAAATCAAAACAAGAATACAGAAATTATAATAAACAAGAATTAAAAAAACTTAATACACAAGGAAGACACAAACGTTGTTTTTTAATTACAATAGCGAAAGGTAGTATTCATTTGATTAAAATTAATGCACCCACCCGCTTAGCTTAACACACATACATAGAAAAGACACCAAAAATCACACACACACATGTACATACACCACATACAAGTCTACGTATACACAGAGGAATGTGCCAGAAAACAATATATGTAAATATACAAGAATATATAAACATATAAAAGATTACATTTTATTCTGGAAACGCAAAAAACCTGGTCTCATATAAGTTATTTCTCATTATTGCGCTATGAAGTGTTTCCGGTCAATGTGAAAAAGAAGTAAATAAAGCTTATATCGTTCTTCTGACATGAAGTTTTGTGGTATCTGTTCAGTTCTGTAGTTCCTTTACTGCTAATTATTTGCCCCGTATTTTAAGCACATTGAGCTTCTCGGACAGACATTTGCCGTTCAATATATATTTACATCTTAATATAATTTGATATTGAACAATGTTTTCTACTATGAACCGAACTTAAACTTGATATATATATATATATCATCATCATCATCATCATCATTATTATTATTTTTTTAAATTAAAAAAAAATATTTTAAAAAAATTTTTTTTTACTCACCATGAGTCCTCACACAGGTCATCATCAGAGATTGCTCACTGATAATAACCGGTTGTATTCCCTGTAGTTTGAGTGACAACAAGTCTCCCCAGATTTCTAGTACTCTCCACCTCTTTAAATAACCTTTGCCAATGGTTTTGCGTTATTGAAACAGCCGTTTACCATTGCTTTCTCACTGGCAAGAACATTGGTTTTCACTGGGATTTGAGTGGCAATAAGTCTCCCCAAGGTCTCAGTACTCTCCGCACTCTTCCAGTAGTTAGTGCTCTCCCTCCTCGTGTCTGGTAAGGGGTTGTAGTTTATGTGGGTATGTTTCTGCATTCGAGGATTTTCCTTAAGATTCCAGCTCCTTTCATAATTTTCATCTTTTGTATAGTTTCAGTCTTCCCCTTAATTCCAATTTCTCCTACTCTTTTTTACAGCTTTCTCATGACTGTTCCTAGTGCTCCTACGATTATTGGTATCATCTTGACTTTGTTCATAGTCAATATCTCTTTCAATTATCTCGTACGTTCCGCGTATTTACTTCGTTTTTCTGTCTCTTTGATCCTACTATGTTGTTTGCTGCGACGGCAAATCTATAATTAAGCTGTTTTTTCCTTCCAATGAATTATTCTGACACCGCTCTTCTAGCTTGCATGAGCTTATCCGTTTGTACTTTCATGTCCCAGATGATTTTATGTTTTTCGTTTTCCAGTACTCTCTCTGGTTTGTGTCTGTACCATTTGTCTGCATGTTCAAAATGCAGTCGTTTGCATAGTTCCCAGTGCACTGCTTTCCCCATGCAGTCGTGCCTATTATTGTATTATTTTGGGGCTAGTTTGCTGCATTCACTTATTATGTGATTTACCGTTTCGGCTCTTGGTCCACAGAGTCTACATTTACTGTTTTCCTGGGTTTTATCTATTTTAGTTTTAATGAAGTCGATCATAATCGCATTGCTCTGTGCAGCTGTCAGTAGCGAGTTTGTTTCTCTATTCATGTGTCCTTTCCTTAGTCATGCCCAAGAGTCTTAGTGGGTCTCTTTTCTGGTCATTTTTATGAAACGTTCATGTAGTTGTTTTTCTTCCCACTCTTCTTTTCTTGTCTGTTTGTTTCTGTTCATTGGGACAGTGTCTCTTCCTGTGGTGATCAGTCTTTTTGTGTTATGGGTTATGTATTTCTCAAGTTCCTTTTTTGTGCCTTCCACACAGTCTTCTATACCTACCAGTCCCATTTCGTTTATTTTAACGTAGAGTCTGCCCTTATCGTCTTTTTGGTGTAGTGCGTTATGCATGGTCATCAATTTTCTTGCCTTCTGTTCAAGGGCCTGAGTTCTTCATTAGTTCAGCCTATGAATGGGTCAGAGTATCTTATTAGTGATACTGCCCATCGGATGATGATTATTATTATTATTATTATTATTATTATTATTATTATTATTATTATTATTATTATTATTATTATTATTATTGTTATCGTCGTCGTCGTCGTCGTCGTCGTCGTCATCATCATCATCATCATCATCATCATCATCATCATGATCATCATCATCATCATCATCATCATCATCATCATCATCATCATCATTATTATTATTATTATTATTATTATTATTATTATTATTATTATTATTATTATTATTATTATCCACTCACACGTTTTTCGTCTTTTGAAGACTCATAAGTGTTTAAGGCAGCTAACACATCAACTCCATGGCTAGAACAGCGGACTTTTAGTCACCACTGACTGTAAAAGTTCAATGTTCTGGCTATCTCGACCAATTTGCTTGCTGATCGAATAGAGGAGACATTTGCGAAAATTCGCTTTCTTGAAAAAATATTTTTTTAGGGAAAATCATTTTCTTCACCAAGGTGTTCTATCTATATATCCTTTCCTCTTTTCCCAGCGTTCAACACTCCAAGTCAAAGCAGCAGTAAATGTTTGAAACATCGATATTTGATATAAATTGACAATTTTCAGATATCTATCTATCTATCTATCTATCTATCTATCTATCTATCTATCTATCTATCTATCTATCTATCTATCTATCTCTCTCTCTCTCTCTCTCTCTCTCTCTCTCTATATATATATATATATATATATATATATATATATAGTAGCAGGACCCGGGTACCGGCGTTGCCCGTGTATAATAGAAAAGAATGATTTCGAGCCTCAGTCAGTGTTGCAGAAAAACAACTTCTGCCTGAATGGAGATTGTTTTCTATTTGACTCATGGACTTCCGGCAGGAGGCAAATGAACATACTAAAAAGTGTTTAGTCGCTGTTTCCATGGAAGTAATTTACGTGATTAAAATAGAATTTATCCATAAATAGTCTGATATTGCAACTGGTGATGTGACAAAAGAATCCATATGAATAAAATTGTATTTATTCAGAGGTTTTATTTTGCTAGGCGGATTTAGGATAAGTTTTTTGTCACGTATATATATATATATATATATATATATATATATATATATATATATATATTAAAAAGTAAGACTATTACAATGAGCAGTCGAATGTAGAGGATTGCAAAAAAAAAATAAACATAAAATGAACGTGTACAAATATTTGGTATTTGCGCTGCTTTTTAACCTGACAAAACCAATTTTGTGTACGGCATGTTCCGGTCGTCTACCTAAAAAGCCGGAAGATGCTGCAACGCTTGCTTTTTACAATCTTTATTGTATTTCGAAAAGAAGGACACATTCGCTGAAAAAAATGTAACTTTTAACTTTCTCGTGAAAAAAAATCATTGAATTTAAAATAAATACTTGTACATTGGATAGCTCATTATTATGTTTACATATTTCTGTGTCGGCGAAAGACGGTTTTGTGTGGTGCAAAATCTGTACCAGTGAAAAATGTAATTATTAAACAAAAAAATATTTGTATAACTAAGTCGAAGACTTTGAATTAAAAAAAGTGTAATATACAAAGACAATGTTATTTTCTAGTTTAGTGATGACGTAAACATAATCTGTTCTGTTCGCAGACCGGAAAGCTGAAATCTTTCTCGTTTGGGTCAATTAGCAACTAGGGAATTTGTAAAAAAAAATTCACTCACTACTACTAACGGTTCGGAATTCCTGACATAAAATCCGTTATTCCTTTTATTCGATATTCCTGTATTACGTGCTAAGGTAGACATTGTCTTGGCGATGAAAGATGAAAAATGAAAGAATCATATTATTTTTAAGTATAAGTAAATATAAGAGTATCAATTTAGAGAAAGAAAAAGAAAGTAAGTTCAAATAAGAAGTAAAATGAAAAGTTTACCGATGCTGAAATCTGTACTCTTATTGAACAGTTGGAAGACGTATTTGGGAGAAGCAGATATCTCGGAATTAATGTAATAATATTTATATGTCGAATAAATGGTTAAATATTTTCGCAAAACACGCATTCGCAAGTGCTGTGGGTGGTGAGTGGCGAATATTTACATAGGGAGTGTTCAGATAGTTTTTTATAGTGACTGAAGTTGCACGGGGTAATCGAATTTACGTTATTAATATACAGAAATCGCCATTTAAGTATGACACGGGTCGAATAAGTATTATAATTGTCAGAGTTTCTGAGAAGTCATACTATACTTTACTCTGAGGGTGGATTTAATCACCAGCAAATTACCACAAACCTCGGGATTCCACTTTACACTATAAATTGAGTGATTATCCAATTTAGCAGAGAAAGAAGAAATATCATCTAGCCTGAGTTGATTATGCCCCTTTGACAGCAGTCTTCGTTATTAATGATAATGACAGTGGTTATTTACTTATTTATATATATATATATTCTCTCTCTGTGTCTGTCTGTCTGTCAATCTCTGCTCCCCTTTCTCTCTCTCTCTCTCTCTCTCTCTATATATATATATATATATATATGTTTAATATTGTGAATTTATTTCTGACAGTATACAGTATATTATGTATTAAGCTGCTATTTGTTGATGCTATTGTTTGCGCGAGTTATGTAACTAAACATCCGAATTAGTCCGCATGGTTCCATATAAACAAAGAATACCACAAAGTGAAAACTGAGATTCTTGGACCACTTGACTAACGAGCCATACGTCAAGAGTTCGGCATGTAATTTAAAATAAAACACATAAATTTATAGTTTTAACATTTCATAATGTGTGATTTTAAATATAGTTATAGTTAATTTAATTTTTATTTTCAGTTCGCAATTAAACACTTTTTACATTTCAAACATTAATTTGGTCATTTAGGTGTCCTCGCGCGGTCTATCACTCAAATACAAAAAATGACTATTTTGATTAAATCGTTAGTTTAAAAAAATTTGGCGAATTTTTGTGCTGACCCACTGTTTCTTTTAATAAATTTGACTCAATGAAGTAAAATTGCACTAACAAATTCCCGATATATATATATATATATATATATATATATATATATATATATATATATATATATATATATATATATATATATATATTAAACAAAGTGTTACAACAACATCCGGACCAAGGCTTCAGATCCGAGAAAATCGGACCTCCACCAGCGGAGTCGCACAGCTCAATGAGTGAGAACAACCGCCAGGAACCTCAATTCTCACTCATTGAGCTGTGCGACTCCGCTGGTGGAGGTCCGATTTTCTCGGATCTGAAGCCTTGGTCCGGATGTTGTAACACTTTGTTTAATATTAATAAATATCATGCTCTTATTAATTATTTAGTTAATTTT
>OY744533.1:80763689-80833689 GCA_963556195.1 Sepiola atlantica
GGTACGGCACCATAACACCCCCTTCCAAGCCTTACCTCCTCAGGAGTCTTAATAACGTTTCCTTTTCGGATCTATCTCTAGGTAGTCCGGAGCCATTCGTTTTCTTTTTGGTTGTTGTTTACGTGTGACTACCTGGGGTGCTGGTAAGTTGAAGGTGTCATATATCACGTCCATCACGTCTTCTCCTTGTGGGGTGCTGTCAGTGTCATCTGACAGTCTTTTTCTGATCTGATTTAGATGTCTCTTATGCGAGAACTGTGGTCCTTTTATGATATAGACCATCGATCCGATCCTCTTTTCAATTGTACCGGGTTCCCAGAACGATGCATTGTTTTGAACATCTTAAAATATACCCTATCTCCTAGGTTGTATTTTTTCTTCGGTACCGTAGAGATTCGGTCATAATTATTATGTTTAGGTAATAATTTATCAAACACGGACTTCACATTCCGCGCAAACATCATCTCTGCGGGGGATAATGATGATGCTATGTTCATGTTTTTTGTAATTCTATATACTTGTAAGAATTGTTGTAAAGCCTTCTCTTTAGGAGTATCACCGGCCTTTTTTAATGCTCTTTTTAATGTGTCTACGAAGCGTTCCGCCTGGCCGTTTGACCTAGGATGATACGGGGGCGTCGTTATATGTCTGATTTGAAACGTCGCGCAGAACTCCTCAAAATCTGATGACGTGAACTGCGTCCCATTATCACTCACCAAACAATCCACTACCCCAAAACGGGCAAATAGTTCATGTAGGAATCTTATCGTAACCTCTGACGTGGGACTCTTGCAACGTAGTACCTCGGGCCACTTTGAAAAACTGTCGACTACGATTAAGTAGTAAAATCCTTCCAATGGTCCCGCGAAATCCACGTGAATTCTTTCCCACGGACGGTCGGTCTTTGGCCATGGGCTATGCTTTATATGCGGTGCTTTTGCCGCTAAGGCACAGCCTTTACACAGCTTTACTGCTTTTTCAATGTCGTTGTCCATACCTGGCCAGTACACAAAACTCCTCATTAACCCCTTCATCCTGGTTATCCCTGGATGGCCAACATGAAAATCTTTCAGAATTTTCTTTCGTAGTTTTTCTGGGATGACCACCATTTCGTTATGCATGAGTACGTCATCACAGAGTAAGAAACTCTTTGCCGCATGTAAATCCTTATCTACCAATTTCATTTTTGTTCTGGTGATAAATTCATCCTCTTGAGCTTCTTTTTTTTATCTCGTATAGTGTCACCGGGAGCTCTCTCACTGCGTTGCGCAAAATCTCTTTAAAATCTCCTTCTGTTTGAAGAGACGCAATCACTGTGTCTTCTAGAGTCTCTCTCTGTTTTGGCACTAATCTCGACAATCCATCTGCATGATAGATTTTATTTGAATGCAAATGTTGCATTTTAAAGTTGTAGTTTAATAAGATAGTTCCCCACCTTTGTAGTCTATAAGCTGTATATACAGGTAGGCCTTTTTTAGATTCATAAATTGTAATTAGCGGCTTATGGTCTGTCTGTAAGGTAAATTGTCTACCATGTATGTATCGGTGAAACTTTGTTACTGCAAATATTATTGCTAGGGCTTCTTTCTCGATTTGAGAATACTGTTTTTCCGCTGGGAGCAAGGTCCTTGATGCATGTGCAATGGGTTTATGGGTTCCATCAGACATTTTGTGTAGGATACATGCTCCTAAACCATATGAACTAGCGTCGCTAGCTACGATTATGTCCAATTCTGGGTTGTAATGTGTTAGAAATAACTCTGACGTAAGTCTTTCTATGATTTTATTAAATGCATCCTGACATTCAGGTGTCCATACCCAGGCTTTACCTTTTTTTAATAGTTCATTTAATGGAGCACGCAAATTATGCATTTCTGGGATAAAAGCCTGGTAGTAATTTGCTAGGCCCAGAAAACTCTGTAATGTCATGACGTTTTCTGGCGCCGGCATGTTTTTTTTTTATTGCGGTAGCCCTTTCTGGGTCTGGTCTTCTGCCGTCCTTGTCGATCACATGACCCAGATATTTTATTTCCTCCAGGAAAAAATCACATTTTTCTTCTTTTACTTTGAACCCATAATCTTGGATTCTCGCAAACACTTGATTTACATGTTTTTGGTGTTGTTCGATATCTTTGCTGTTAATCAAGATGTCATCGAGATACGCTATTGCGAAATCCAGTCCGCCCAGCATTGTGTCCTGCGAAAACGTGTCGTCTTTTTCATTTTTTTGGTCACTGCGCGATATTGTTTGTATCAGAAATTCCAATCTTTCATCATACTCCTTTTTGTGTAATAAAAGATTTTGGTTCTGTTCCAATAAAAACTTCTCAAATCTTTCCTCAGTTTGTTGTTGCTGGGAGATTTGGAATTTCGCTAGTTCGGTGATTATAGACTTAATATCTTCCATATTCAACCATTTAGTTTCTGATTTTATTTAGAAAATTAATATTTTCTCATTATCTTATGATTTTATAAGAGTTCTTTTCTTTAAATTAGCGTTTGCTAGGCGCCGTTTTAATTATGAAAAGATTATGAAACTTTTCCTTTTCTCTATATACGCGTATATTCACTTATTTTTTTTTTATTTTGAAAATTAATATTTTCTCGTTATTTAATGAATTTTCAAGAAGTTCTTTTCTTTAAATTAGCGCTGGCAAGACGCTGAGTTTTAGTTATGAAAAGATTATGTCATGTTCTTTTCTTATACATGTTTTTAATTTTAACGAAGAGAAAAAAAATCTGTTTCACAATTAATTCTTTCTGCATTTTAAAATATTTCAGTACAAGTCGGAAAAGAGAGAGAGAAAATAAAACTGACCTTTTTTTTATCGTGCGTCTTTTTTTTATGGAGTATCGCACGTATGATTCATTTCATGTTTTTGTTTCTTATCTGTTCTTAAAATGAAGCACGTGGTGTCGGTTTCATTTGTTTTTTTTGTGTGTGCTCGTCAAAAAAAACTCGCTGTGACGTTCGTCTAAAAAAAAACAATGCTCGCTTCCTTCGTGTTCGTTTTTTTTTTTTGTTAGTTTTCCAACCCAGAGAAAAAAAACGCGCATTCAATTTCAGTTGTTTTTTGTTTTTTTTGTTTTTTTAACTAGTTTTCCCAAACTAGAGGAAACGCGCACCCAATTTCAAGCTGTTTTTTTTTTTGATAAGCAGTTTTCAAACTTAGAGCACAACATGTCCATTTCAGTTTTCTTTTTCTTAAAAGAAAACAATTTTCTCGCACTTAAGAATTCAACGTGTTTTTGTTTTTTGTTTTTCAGTTGAGTTCTCTTTTCTTCTCTCGACCGTTCGGCAAAAACCTTTGTTTTTTTGTTTTGTTTGTTTTTTTGCGTGCGGCTTCCTGTATTAACCGTGTGAGTGCATTTTCACGTGGTATTTTCAGTTTTTTGACCCAAGAGTTCGAATTCCCTCGTCGCCATTTGTTGTGGACCTGGGTAAGGCCGAATGAATGACACAGGAACACATGGTTTAAATGAACAAAGGTATATATTATATAATAGAAAGAAAGAGATACAAGGAGATGTTGCTCTCAACCGCCATTGCCGGTTTGCCTGGGAAAAAGAGAACAAGTGTCACGTGCTTCCCGTATTTATAAGGTGGACGAGTCCATTAGTTCTCCGTAGGTAGGTACGGCACCATAACAATATATATATATATATTGTGTGTATTTAGGCAGCATATTTTCATTTAGGCAAACATTATTAAATAAAACGGAGTGGTTTTGTTTGATGCGACTTTTTTTTATTTTTTCAATATTCCGAATTGTCCATCTACTGTTTCGGTCAAATTGATGTAAATATGATCCATGAGTTTCTTGTTCCATTCTTTTTTCTTTTTTGCAAGTACTTTCGATTTGAATCGTCAAATCATCTTCAGGCGGTATTAGTTTTAGTGTCTTTACAAATTATGACTTTACTGTTGTGCTCATTTTTGAATTATAACGGCAAGTAGTTATAACTTGAAAAAGCGTATGTAAAGTTGAAATGTACATGAGAGCGTGATGGCGTTCTACACATATCAGAGATTTAAAAGTTTGACTGTTTAAACCGTTAAGAAATTGATGACGTTAAAGAAAGTGCATACAATTCAAACGCATAACTACCTAATGGCTAAGAATTTGGTAATGTTAATTATTATGCTAGACACTTTAAAATGTTGCGACTAGTTTCATAATTGACATTATTAATTGTGGGATGTTTAGTTTTTATGTAGAGGGCTTCGAGTATTTTTAATTTTTTGATATTGGTATCGTGGTGTATTATTTTGGTATTGTTAACAAGGATGTTTCTATATTGGGAGGAGGTACAATTATGCTTTTTAGGTGTTGGCATATGGAGCTAGTGTCGGAGAGATGTAGGGTGAGTCTTCGGGATAGTGTTGTAGAAGTGAAACCAATGTAAGAATTAGTTTTTTTTTTATTGTTGTCGGAGATACATTCTCCCATAGAGCATTGGAACTGATATATTACATTGGTTCTTCCTAATGTATTTTGGGTATGAGAAGTGTTATTTTTAACAACATAGTTTGATGTTTTCATTTTTCATTTTTATTCATTTGTATGTATGTGTGTATATATATATATATATTTAAATATTTTCTTTGTCGTACAAAACTTTAAAATAGCATTGAAGAGACAATATTTATTATTCATAATGAATTTAAGAAATTAAAAAGATGAAAGGGCAGCTGACCGGTTTTGTACCTCGCTCAACAGAGCCAAATATCGAGGTAATGTATAAAAAATATAAAAAGATGCTATGAGAATTATAGCGAGGGAAAGGGGTAAAAAAAAAAAAGAAAAAAAAAAAAAAGTTCAGTCAAATAGAAACAACATTAAGCCCGAGGAGATTTTCTCTTTGTTTGCAAAGAGAAGGTCTCAAGGACTTAATATAAATTGTTTCTAAGATCTTGAGATGATAAGGGGAGTGCGACTTACTAAGAATGGAGAATAAGTCGACACTGAATTTCGAGGCACAGGTGCGATTATTTATGAGATGTTGACCTATCGACGAGCCATAAGTATTATTCAAATCATCAGTTGGTAAATAATTTCCATTGCGAATTTTTGTGGGCACGTGTTGTTTGACCCGGATGTCCAATCTCTGTGACGTCATCCCGACGTAGTGCATACAGCAACTACATTTAAATAAATAAATAATGGAATTATTATGATGTGGGGGAAGGACATCTTTTCGAATAGAAGTTAAGATTGGACGAGAGGAAAAAACAACACGCGTATTCGCAGCAAAATAACATTGTTGTACAGACAAAGAGATTTGTTTGGCGAATCTATCACTAATATTACCAAGCCAAGGTAGGCGAAGGTAAATAGGGCATCTGTCTACAGAAGCTGGTTTGCTTTTGTAAAAATGTAATATTTTTGTTTTAATCGTAGATTGTACAATGTCTAAAGGGTAGCCATTGTTACAGAGGGTCTTAGTAATAAATTCGCAATGGAAATTATTTACCAACTGATGATTTGAATAATACTTATGGCTCGTCGATAGGTCAACATCTCATAAATAATCGCACCTGTGCCTCGAAATTCAGTGTCGACTTATTCTCCATTCTTAGTAAGTCGCACTCCCCTTATCATCTCAAGATCTTAGAAACAATTTATATTAAGTCCTTGAGACCTTCTCTTTGCAAACAAAGAGAAAATCTCCTCGGGCTTAATGTTGTTTCTATTTGACTGAACTTTTTTTTTTTTTTTTTTTTTTTTTACCCCTTTCCCTCGCTATAATTCTCATAGCATCTTTTTATATTTTTTATACATTACCTCGATATTTGGCTCTGTTGAGCGAGGTACGAAACCGGTCAGCTGCCCTTTCATCTTTTTAATTTCTTAAATTCATTATGAATAATAAATATTGTCTCTTCAATATATATATATATATATATATATATATATATATATATATATATATATATATATATATATACATATATATATATATATATATATACATATATATACATATATATATATGTATATATATATATATGTATATATATATATATATATATATATATATATATATATATATATAAATGCTAGGTTATGATAGTTTTTCGATTCTATTTGGCAACATTCTCGTGTTAGTAGTCTCTGAGATGCTGATGATATTTTACTGGATAATCGTATTGAACATTGATTTTTACAAATAAAAGAAAAAAAAAGTTTTATAAAATATCAGTGTAAAATGTAATCGATTTTAAAGTGATGTATGTGTGTTTGCCAGTCCGTGTATGTGTGTGCGTATCAGTATTAATTCTATGTGTGTGCGAGTGGAAGCGAAGACTAGAAATATTAGTAGACGTCGTGAACGAAAAAATCAAAAAAATCGCTGCTTTTTCGCAATGATTTTTATTTCAAGAAATTTTTATTTTGAATTTGTAGTTATTTGAAATATTTTTGAATTTGTTTGTTTATTGACAGGCGCTAATGGTGTTTACAAGTTGGGTTATTCGTAAACAAGTTAGTCATTAAACTACTTTGAAGTTTAATTCTTTATTCATTCTGATGCTATAGACGGTGTGCGTGTATGTGTGACTCTACGAGCGTTTGCGTGAGCGCGCATATGTGTATATGTGCGTGAGATATAGCCTGCAAGTGCGCGTTTGTGAGTGTATGATTTTAGGCGTGTGTTTTTGTGCGTCCGTGTACGTGACATTGTGCGTCAGATTACGTGAGTGCATGTGGGTGCACGAGTGTATGTAAGTAAGAGCGGTGCGTGTTTGCGTATGTGCGTGAGCTTGTAGTTTTGCGCATGCGTGCGCGCACGTGTGCGTGCGTGTGTGTGTGATTGTGAGAGCAGATATGTGTATGTGTGTCTGTGATCGCATACGCGTGTGTATAGGACGTGATGGGAGAATAAGAGATACGCACAGAAATACAGACATATTGCAGCTTTTTAGGGGAGTTGGTTTTTATCCACATTAAAAACCGACCTCGTGTGGAGCAAAGTACATATTGACAGAAAGTAAGACAGGGCGAGCAAGACGAGGAGTTCGGTTTAAAATAACACCTCGTGATAACTAATCAATGACAGTATTACGATACGAAAGCGAGATCGATCCCTAATGGGTGCTCTTTTATTGTCACTTCAAAGAGTAAAAAGGGAAGAACTAAAGATACATATCAAAAGGTTGCAAGATTGTGACAATAAAAAGGAACACTCACCATCAGGAAAAAGAATGAGGTGTTTCGCATGTCGTGTATGCAGATTTAAAAAGGGCTTCTCTTCATAGGTGCAGGTGTTTATGGTGGTCTGATTTGCATATGTGTATATCAGCTGATATAAATGAAGAGGACAACTGGGAAGGGAGAGGAGCGATTTTGATTGGAGAGAGAAAGGCAGAGAGAAAGTGGGTTGCACGGAATTCGGTTGGAAATCGGATCACAGTCAAAACTTTTGTAGAAAAAGGCAGAAAGTGGGTTGCACGAAATTCGGTTGGAAATCGGATCACAGTCAAAACTTTTGGGTGAACTCTTGGCCTTGATAAGTCACCCAAAAGTTTTGACTGGATGAACTCTTGGCCTTGATAAGTCACCCAGCTGTCCTCTTCATTTATATCACCTGATATCCACATATGCAACTCAGACCATCATAAAAACCTGCACCTATGAAGGGAAGCCCTTTTAAAATCTGCATACACAACATGCGAAACACCTCATTCTTTTTCCTGATGGTGAGTGTTCCTCTTTATTGTCACAAAGATAGATTGACATATAGATTGACAGATGGGTAATATATAGGACATTCCAATTCAAATTAATTATAACAGTGTCACCCATTACAAGTCTCCCGATGCAATTCTCTACCTATATAAGTCAGATACGTCCTCAGATGGAGTACTGCTACCACATCTGGGGAGGTGCCATTCAGAGTACCATTTCTTGCCTTGTTAGAGTAGAAAATCGACTTGACAATCTTCTTAAAAAATATTTTAAACACAGTTTACCCCAAACAAGACAGGTCGCCACTGTAGACGTATGGGCCTACTGAGAATTAGGGCGTAAGTTTTTTTGGGTCATCCTAAATTGGGAGCTGTGCAGCGAGATGTCTGCTTACATTAGTTTTAAATTTCTATATGTCGGTACAGTCGGAAAAACAGGGAGAAGGAAGAGAGTTCCAGAGGCCGGTAGCACGAGAAAAAAGCTATTGAAGTAGAAGGCTCTCCGGCATCTGCGGAACTCCACAATGTATGGATGGGATTTAGCTGATTGTCGGGTTCGTCAAGTGTATACGTCGATACGTCAAGGGGTCACTAGAGCAGCAAGTTAATCGGAGCACAATCCATTGAAGTACTTGTAAAACAGGTACAAGGATGCAACATTGCGGCCATGGGACAGGGGCTGGAGCTTGGTGGATAGTAAGGGACCTATTAAGTTGGCGACTCTTTTTTGGACCTTGTCTAAGAGAGAGAGAGACTTGCGGATGATGCACCAGCCCAGATATGGCAACAATATTCCATATATGGGCGAATGGTGACTTTGTAGAGATATAGGATCTCTTCTGTTCTTTATAGCCCCTTACTCACAGAAGAAACGTTGATAGTCTTTCTCTACTATCGTTATTTCCATGGAAGGTACTCAACTGAGCTCCAACCTCTGGTTCCTCCTTGTAAGACATTCACAGCAAGAACTCATCTTATCACCACAACGGAAAAGAAATTTGCTTTCTTCCGCCGTGTACATAACGTCATGCGGAATTTCCATAAACGGTGTTCATTTCCAATCGATTCCCCTCTGCGGAACACATTACCACGAGACTACTATACTGCAGACTACAACATAATCGTCTTCAAATACAATGTAAATAAATATTTGTCATAAACCGCCTTTATAAGTAATAAAATTTTCTACATTCATTCATCGTTTTCGGCCCTTTCATGATATTTGTTATCATTCAACTGACAATCACTCCAGCTCATTAACCCTTATCCTCGAGTGGCTTTTGGCCTTGATAAGCAAAAATGTCAATAAAAGAATTACCAAATGTCAAGATAGATTTACCGAAATTTTAAAAATAATTATTTTTTATTCAACCCAAAGAATAAATATTGACACTGTGACGGTAGGAACTACTGTGATTTGGAGCCAGATTCATAGGAGGCATCCTAAATAAAGAGTTGTGCAGCAAGATGTTTGTTCACATTACATTTAAATTTCTGCATGTTGTGCAGCAAGATGTTTGTTCACATTACATTTAAATTTCTGCATGTTGTGCAGCAAGATGTTTGTTCACATTACATTTAAATTTCTGCATGTTCGTTTAATCAGAGAAAAATGGGAGGGAATTTCAAAGGCAGATGGCTCAAGGAAACAACCTATTAGGATAAAAACTTTTCCGGCATCTGGGAACCTCTACAGTGAAGGGGTGGGATTTTGCTTGTGGTCGAGTTGGTCGAATATAATACATTCAAAATGAAATTGTATTTTCTAATTGTAACAGTATGGCCCCTTAAATAGGTAGCTAGATAGACAGATAGAAAGACAAAGAAAATAGATATTTGAATATCTTTTTATTTTTCCATTGTAATGGCATGGCTTCTTAAAAAAGTGAAAAAGGACAAGTGAGCAAAAAAACTGAAGATGAGTAGTTAGATTGATAGATACACTGATATGACATTCGATGTAACATTTTATTTTCTAACTAGTTGTACCTACCCTGCATCGCCGGGGATTCACCAATAGTCTTTTATTATAACGTTTTTTATGTTTAAAATTTTAAAAGTTATACAGGAAAGGAAATACAATTTTACTTTTTCTTGTTTTATTATTTCAATAATTGACTTAATAAAATTTAGATTGAAATTAAAGTTAAAAAATTATGTGTAAGTGACGTATCGGCGAAAATTGAAAGTGTAATTCATGTAGTTTATACAGGAAAATAAATAAAATTTTACTGTTTATTGTTTTGTTATTTCAATAATTGGCTTAATAAAATTTAGATGAAAATTAAAGTTAAAAAAGTATGTGTAAGTAACGTATCGGCGAAAATTGAAAGTGTAATTCATGTAGTTTATACTAGAAAAGAAATTAAATTTTACTTTTTCTTGTTTTATTATTTAAATAATTGGCTTAATAAAATTTAGATTGAAATTAAAGTTTAAAAAAAGTATGTGTAAGTGACGTATCGGCGAAAATTGAAAGTGTAATTTATGTATTTTATACAGGAAAAGAAACAACATTTTACTTTTTATTGTTTTATTATTTAAATAATTGGCTTAATACAATTTATATCAAAATTAAAGTTTAAAAAGTATGTGTAAGTAACGTATAGGCGAAAATTGAAAGTGTAATTCATGTAGTTTATACAAGAAAAGAAATAAAATTTTACTTTTTCTTGTTTCATTATTTAAAAAATTGGCTTAATAAAATTTAGATAAAAATTAAAATTAAAAATATATGTGTAAAGTGCAATTTATGTTGTTTAGTCCATCGTAGTGTTCAACTTGTGACACTGTCACTGCCTTGTTTAAAGAACACTTGTTTCAGTCCTTATTATTTTATTGGATTTTCAAGTTAAATTTAATTCTTAAGGTATATTTCGTTTATTAAAATGTTAAGTGAAAGTATAAAATGCTTAATCTACCCCACGTCCCTATGTTAAGAATTAGTTTCTAAATTATCACCTTATTATTTCAGCCCGGTTCGTAAACTGCATAAGTATCCTTTTTTCTTCCTCTTCATTTATGGCCTTTTTTGTCGATTTCTTCCTTCAAAAGAACCAATAATGCTATATAATATTCGCTATTGATAGTTTTTCCTTTCTCAAGGTAATCGATGAACAAAATATTTTGTGCATCCCAAAATACGGAGGCCAACACCTTGCCTGCTGATTGTTGCTTCTTTAGTCGCTTTGGATAGCTTTCACCCGCTGCTCTTCACTCAGCTGACTATCGATTGGACTCCGAAATGAATGGCTGATCCATGTTTCTATTCATTGTAAAATATTGACGCAAAACAATTTTTTGCTGCGTTAAAACAGTTATAAACAACGCTCTGAATCGTCGACACATTTTGTTTTTGATCGACTGTGAGCAAATGCGACACCCACTTTGGAACGCAAATTTCTCATTGACAAATGTTCATGTGAATACACTACCTTCTGATATCTTCAAATCGTAACCTCACACAATTTCAATTAATGATCGACTAAAACGAGTTAGTTGACTTTTTATGTTTTCCAGGACAACTTCCAAATTTGGGCTACCTGGGCGTTCAGCATCATTTGTGTTTGTACGACCGTAGTTAAAGTTAGTATACCGTTGTTATTTGACGGAACATAGTCCGGATAACACTTATCAAGCAACTTCTATTCTTGAACATTATTTTTTGTACATCAGAAAGCAATGCTTTATCAACACACGAAATTCAGATTTTTCTATTGGTTTAGCTTCACCCAAATAACAGTAATTTGTAGACTAATAATGCGATTTGGCTCAAATTTTGACACGTGGCATTTGAAGGAAATTAACACAGAAGTGGATACAAGGATATATAGACATGTAGTATAATGAGGTGTGGTTGGATCTTCCGCTCACACTGACCGGAAGTCAGGGTCCTGTTTTTGTTACAACCATTACTACAAGTGGCAGAACGTAAGCTGGCTACTCTTTCCCTCCAGTCCTTTTGGCTAAGATCAAAGTGTAGTATTTGTTCCGATGGATACTGCACACCATAGACTGGTATTGTCCTGCCCTTTGGGGCTTGATTTACGCCAGCCTATGGGTATGTCCTGTGTAGTTCTAGGAGGTCCACCCTCCCAGGCTTCGCATTCCCTCTTTGAGGAGGAGTAAGTTTATTGCTTACTGCCTGAGGTGCCCCTACCGGGGAATGCTGACGGGGCGGCCCAGGCAATTTTTAATGGCCAGAGTGCTCACCTCTCGAGCGCTGGCTTTTTAAACCCCACTTCCCCGACCCGACCTTGGGTCACATCTTACTTGTGGGAGTAAGATAAAACTGGCCTTGTGCCTAACTCCTGGAGAGGAGTAAACCAATACTCTTTCCCTCCAGCCGCTGTTGCGACCGAGTAGTGACGTTAGTACCGGAAAATAAGACAGTTGCATTCGCTCCGCCTCTCTTCCTCGGTCTTTGTTCTGTATTTTTCTCAGAGTCGGACATGCTTCGACGGTTGGAAGGCACCCCCCCCCCTTTCCACCTTACTAGAAAGGGAAGTTGTGATACTTTAACGACCACGGTTCACTTCTTTCTCTTTCCGGAGATATAAATAAACATGTGAATGGTAAAACGGTATTGTTGTCTCTTCAATAAGATCTGTTTCCATGTTAAAGCGATAATGGTCCTACGATAAATATTAGGGTTTATGCAGCGACACGGATGCGATGTTGTGACCGCCATGACCAAACTGAGCATGGAGCCAACTGGCAATTTTCTGATCATGCTGTGGAAGAGAAATTGTAATGATGCATTCTGTCGCAAAAGGGCATCTCTATGTCGATGCACCCAGTAATCTGCATCGCAAAACTTTTATCTATATATTTTTACATATTACCTTGTTTACTATTTTTACATATTTTTTTTTAGATGCGTTCAAATATCACTATATCACTCAACCCGCCGGAAATTCATAATATACTCATCCAAAGTTTATTTTCCCAAAACATCCCATTTGTTGAACACCATATCATGAGGCTGCTTCCCAACAGACTAAAACATGGTCGTCTTCAAGTCTAATGTAAACAAATACTTGTTGGTCCGTACTCTTGGATAATCAATTACTCTTAAGTAATACTCTTCCCATCTCCCCCATTGTCTCCAATCCTCTCGTGGAGGCGATCATCTCCCAACTGACAATCTCTTTAAAGCTTATTCTTGAGTGGCACATGTACCTTGATAATTGGTGATTCATTATTAAAAGAAATTTTAAGAAATCACCGCGAATGTGAATCACAGTTCAAAGCAAAAGTGAAAAAGCATACGTTCTCCACTCCAAAGAGGTTCAATCATGCAGGTTTTTCTGTTGTTGTTTTTTTTTTAATTTCGGAGTCCAAAGCACAATAGATGACATGGAAAAGTAAAATTATAATAATGCCAGTACTATGCATTAGAATTAAGACAACTGAAAGAAACAATTAAATTTAAGCATGGAGGGAATACTAAAGAAGGTGTAATCTTTTTTACTAAGGAGTCATCGCTTATCAAGATTAAGAGCCACTCGAGGATAAGAGTAAATGAGATGGATGGATTGTCAGTAGAATGATGAGTAATATTACGAGAGGATTTTAAATGATGAATGGAATGAACAACATTTGAATTCTTATGAGGACGGTTTATGGCAAGTATGTGCTTAAATTGGATTTGAAAGCGACCACTTTGTAGATATGTTCCACAGATGGGAAGTTACGCCATTCACACTGCTCTCAGTCAACAGTGGCTTTTAATTGCTACCCCACCTCCTTAATCAGCAGACTAAGCTCCACCTGACTTTTTCCTATTTACTAAACTCAAATCTCACCCGCGTTGTCGCCAGTCTGGAAACAATTATGAGGTCATATATCATGTGTAGGATTTTGGTGGATATTGATGCTACCTCGTTTTAGTTAAATAATTGCAATGAATGAAATAAAATAAATATTTAAAGATATACTTTAGATACGAATGTTCTAGTTTGTGCTAAATATATTTTACAGGTTTGAAATATTGTGACAATAAAATGCAGCGAGTGAATAGAAAGAATATTTGGGTGATAAACGAGATCCACGTGAATGTCATGTACTTCTGAGCAACACACGACACACGTGGATCTGATATGGACCTATTTTGAAAAGGAGGTGAGAATCTCGAAATATAAGAAAAATCTTGAAATCATATAACACAATATTGATTGAAGATAAAAATAGTAAGTAGAAAATAAAATGAAAATTATTACATTACATATTGTCTATTATAATCTCGTTTTCCATCCAGATATTCTTTCAATTCACCTCTAAGCTTATATTGGATAGCCTTCAGATTTTTCTTTTGCTTGTTTTACTTAACAATATAAACATGTTTATAAAAAGTATATTGAAAATCGTTGGACTAAGCCAATTGATGTCAAGCGTGCTTATATTGTAAAATATACATCTTAGGCTTATAACTTTTTGAACGACTCTTATATATATATATATATATATATATATATATATATATATATATATATGATACATTTTTAAAATAAACATTTATTATTATTACTTACAGACATCGAAGTTTCATGCGTATGCAATCTTCAGTGTAGGAAATGTTAATTCTTACCAGTCAAAGGGCACGAACCTGGTTTCAAAGTCACCACTAACTCGTAGTCCGATATTCTACTCATCTGCCACAACCAATTAGCACGGAAATTAAAGGAAATTAAACTCTATACACAGTAAATCAGCGAACACATATTGTAACCAGTTGAACAGTGTTCAACAACAACAACAACAACAACAACAACAACAACAACAACAAAGGGCCAGAACATCGTATTTATGCCATAGTATGACTGCGTATTATTAAATTCTCTAAGAGAACACCAGTCCTTGTAATAAGGGGGCTATAACAACATTTTTTAAATAAATATTTATTATTATGATTTACATACATCGATGTTTCATGCTAATGCAATCTTCAGTGTAGGAGATGTTAATTCTTGCCGGTCGAAAGACACGAACCTGATTTTAAAGTCACCACTTACTCGTAGTTCGATTTACAGTAAAATCAAATACTAAAAAAAACGGTTGTTAATTATGGATTTTGAAACCAAATCGAATAATTTTGTACACATAGGTATTGTGTTTATATTAATTAATTAAAATAAACTACATAACATTTTAAACATTTAGAACGCTTCCATATTAATGGCACGAGTATAAAAACTGTTTACTATTTAGGCAGTCAAGAGTTATTCTCTTTGTCGAATTTCCCAATAATAAGGATGTCTGTTGCGTCTTCTACTACAAACGTTTAGCACGTGTGGGAAAGCCACGTAGCAACAGAAATCACAGCCACCCCTAAAGATATTTTGATATCACCCATATATCTCCAGAGGATTATATGAAAGAACTTTAAGAACTGTTAGTTGGACGATAATTCAACCACAGATAAGTTCTGCAAATTTCAGCATTTGCAAAACAACACATCTTTCTTTCTTTCTCTTTCTCTCTATCTACTTATCTGTCCGGCATATATTATATAAAATTGTTTCAATTTCAACAGTTGTTTTGTGTTTATTTTATCTTGTCGTTACGTTAATCTCTCATCCCATATATTTATAAAACTACATACCTTATCGGGCGGGATTCAAACACGATAGCACTCGAATTTAAAATTATTCGTAAAATGTGCAGCGTGACGGAGTATGCACGTATATAATTATGTTAATGGTGTCTTACACGACCGTTTTAATGAGCCAACGTCACGCTTTGATGAGCCTTGGTACACCCCTATTTTGTTGACGAGTTATTGAAGTAATATCTTCCAAGTCGAACCCCCCAACACCTACTTACTTACACCCCCTACCCGATCTGGTTCTTGCCGCCCTCTCCGTTTTGCCGCCTTGATCGGCTTGTGGAGTAACCCGATCCAGATGTCGATCTAAGGCTGTGAGGCGACGCGCGTATCAATATCTCAGTATGTTTACGCTTAAGTTGATTTGATTAAAGCAATCGTTGAAATGGAAAAGTTATTAATTTTGTTTACATCGACTTCTTGATTATGCTTTTACCGACCGATGCTTTCCAGTCGGGGGATGATACGTCGCGCCACGTGCGACTTACTTGACCATACGAACCGTTTTATAGTGTGTTTACTATTTATTTTTTTGATGGCGGTATGGGAAAGATAAACCACGCATTGGTACCGATTATTCCTTGGATACCGGCCTCTTGCTGACGACACACCTCTTTCACTTCTTTATTTATTTTGTGTTTTTTTTTTTTTTACTTTTCTTTGTTTTGTTATTTCATTCCCCTCGTTTATTCTTTTAGTCGTTCTTTTTCTTCTTTCACTTTCATTCTTTTCTATTTTTGTTTTTGTTTTGTTTGGTTTGTTTTGTTTGTCTATTTTTATTTTTATTCAATCATTCATTCATTTACTTTTCCTTCATTTCTCAATTATTTCTTTCTTTCTCTCAATTTTCTTTTTACTTCTTACTTTCTTTCCTTTTTTGTTTCGCTATTCTTTTTCTATCATTACTTTTTTCTTCTACTTTTACCTTTCTTTTTTCTTTCGCTTTTCTTTCTTTTTTTCTTCAATCCATTCTTTCTTTCTTCTTTTCTTTATTATTTCCTTTCTTTTACATCTATTTTTTATCTATCAATTTTCCTTCCTGTCTTTATTTCTTTGTGTGAGCATTTTTCTCTTTTTCTCTTTCCATTTTTTCTTCCCTTTTCTGTGTTTTTTCTTTTTTTTCTTTTGGATAATTACTTTAATTTTCCTTTTTCTGTATTTTTTTTATTCTTCCGTTATCCTTTCTTAATCTCTTCATTCTTTTCTTTCATTTTTTTGTCTTTTATTATTTTCTTTTCTCTTTTTTCGATCTCTTCCCTACGCCCACTACATTTCTTTCATTTGTTTTCATTTCATGTATTTTCTTTCCTGTCAATTTCTTTCTTTCAGTCTATCTTCCTTTGTTCTATTATTCTTTCCTTCCCTCTTTCTTTCCTTTCTTTCATCATTATTTCATTCTTTCTTTCCTCCTTTCTTTTCTTCTTTCAGTCACTTTTTTCTGAGACTTGTCTTTTCTTTTTATCTTATTTTATTCTTCCATTCTCCTTCATTAATTCATTTTTCTCCCACTTGTTCATGCTTTCACCATCATGTCTTTCTTTCTTCCATTCTTTATTTATTTCCTTAGTTTTCATCTGTGATTTCAATCCTTTATAAATTTATATTCATATCATTATTTTTTTCTACCTTTCCCTTTCCCATTTTCTTTCGCTTTTCTTTCGCTTTTCTTTTTTTCTTTCTTTATCTCTTTCTCATGATCAAGTTGTTTTCATTTCAAAATTTTTCCTTTCCTTTATAATTCCTTTATTTTTTTCTTAATTTTATTCTTTCTTTTCCGTTCTTCTTTTCCTCCACATCGTGCATTTATTTATTTCATTGTTATAACTTTTCTTTTCTCTCTCTCTTGTTTTCTAGTAATTTTATATTCAAATTTTTGTTTTGTGTTCAAATCATTTATTTTATTACAATCATGGCTATTAGGCGTTGTCCGGGAAGGACACAGACAACAATATAAGAAGTAGACATTGTATGTAACATCTTTCTTTTAAAACCTCTCTTTCTACCTCTATTTATCTCACTTTATATCTGCCCCCTCCCCTCTATCCCTCTCCCTCTTTATCACAATCTTCCCATCTCACCACCTTCATTTCTCCTCATTTCATGTTCCCTCATCTCTACACATCCTCTCTCACTCTCCCTTCCCAAGTAAAAAAGGATTTCCTCTCCTCCGACCGAAGATAACACATATATTACACTTCGATCCTAACCCAGACTAAGAAAGTATATATAAGATTAGTGGGTGTGTCTTGTATTCTTCTTATTCTTTTTTGAGCACTTTTTCTTTTTCTCTATCTATTTTTTCGTCTATTTTCTTTTTTTTTCGTTTTCTTTTGAATAATGAATTTTATTTTTCCATCTCTTCATTTTCTCTATTCTTTCGTTATCGTTTCTATATCTCTTCGTTTTTCTTTATTTTTATCGTCCTTTTTTTCTTCTTTCCCCTTTTTCCTATCTCTTCCCTTCTCCCATTTCAATTTCTTTCCTGTTTATTACGTTCCTTCATATTTTCTTTCTTTGTTTTATTATTCTATTATTCTTTATTTTCTTTCGTTTTTTCCTTTATTTTGTTATTATTTCATCATTTCTTTCCCCTTTTCTTCTTCTTTCTTCTGCTTTCTTCTGAGACTTGTATTTTCTATTTGTCATATTTTATTTTTCCATTCTCTTTCATTGATTAATTCTTCACTCAGTCTGTCATGCTTCCGCCATTTTTTTCTTTCTTTCTTTCCTTAGTTTTCATCTTCTATTTATATTGATTATACATTTTCATTTATATTATTATTACTTCTTTGTTCTTTCTACCTTCCCCCTACTTTTTTCTTTCGCTTTTCTTTCTTTTATCTTTTTTCTTCATTTCCCTTTTTCTATCTTTATTATTTTATTTCTCACACTTTCATTTTTTCCTATCTTCCAATTTTCCTTCCTCTCTTTATTTACATTTTCTTTATTTCTCTCTTTTTGTTTTCAGTTAAATATTTGTATTTCCTTTATTTTTTCTTAATTTTATTCTTTCTTTTTCGTTCTTCTTTTCCTCCGCACCATACATTTATTTATTTCATTTTTATCTTCCTTCCTTTTTTCCTCCCCCTTTCGATTCTTATTTTTTTCGCTTTCTTTTGAGTCTTGTCTTTTTTGCATTATATTATTCTTCCATTCACCATTGATTCATTCGTCTCCCACTCTTCCATGTCTTAACCATTATTTATTTTATTCTTTCTTTGATTCTTTTCTTTCATTGTTTCTTTTATTCGGTTTTTCATTCTTTCTTTCATTCTTTCTTTCATTCTTTCTTTCATTCTTTCTTTTATTCGGTCTTTCATTCTTTCTTTTATTCTTTCTTTCATTCTTTCTTTCATTCTTTCTTTTATTCGGTCTTTCATTCTTTCTTTCATTCTTTCTTTCATTTTTTCTTTTATTCTTTCTTTCATTCTTTCTTTCATTCTTTCTTTTATTCGGTCTTTCATTCTTTCTTTCATTCTTTCTTTTATTCTTTCTTTTATTCTTTCTTTCATTCTTTCTTTTATTCTTTCTTTCATTCTTTCGTTTATTCTTTCTTTCATTTTTTCTTTTATTCTTTCTTTTATTCTTTCTTTCTGTTATTCTTTATTTTATTTTTTCTGTATTTCCTTAGTCTTCATCTTTTATTTCTTTCCTTTATACATTTTCATTTATATTCATATCTCTTTCCTTGCTTCCATTATTCTTTCTTTTTTCTTCCCTTCTGTCTTTTTTCTTTCATTTCTGTTTTCTATCCTTCACACTTTCACATTTTCCGTTGTTCCTTTCTGTCTCCTTGTTCCTCCATCTTTTCTTTTTTCTTTCCCTCTGTCTCTTCTACTTTCTCCCCACTTACTTCTCCCTTCCTTTCTTTCATTATTTATTTTTTCCCTTCTGCCCTCCCCTTTCTCCTTGTTTGTAAAATACTGATATATGCCAGACAATTTGCTTCCAAAATGGAAATGCCATCTCTGTACAAAATCTAAATGTCTCCAATAATTCTTTTTTTCCATTTAAGATTTTTCAAAGATTTAACGAAAGATGCTGCAGTCTTGAAAACATGAGAAAGTCACAAGAAACATTCCTGCGTTTACAAACGAAAAGGATGTCATTCGAGAAAATATATCAAAATGCCCCCCCCCCCCCAAACACAGATAATGTTCAGTCACTTAATGCAGAAAAGGCAAAGCTTCCTAAACACCTGTCAGATGATAAGATCAACACGAAACCTCACTTTGCGGTTGATGATGCCCCTACTCTTTTATATCGAGTCAATCATCAGCCGACGAGTCAAGACCAGCAGGTGCCCCATTACCTCCTTCTCTTACTATTTCTTACTTTCACTCCCTCTATCTCCCTCTCTGCTTGAGTAAAGTTTCGTATATATCATTTCATATATATTTCTAAAAGAAAATGAAATAACTATCATTAGTAAATATACTTTTGTATTTAAATACGTAAGACTATTTCATTATTTAAGATATATATATATATATATATATATATATATATATATATATATATATATATATATATATATATATATATATATATATATATGTGTGTGTGTGTGTGTGTTCGTGAGAAGCCCAATGATTCTCTAAGAGAACAACAAATAATCTGATTGGTTAACTAGCTAGCCGTGTATAAAAAAAAGACCCGGCAAAACTAACTCCATGCATTTTGGCCTGAAAATTCCCCAAGGGGATGAAATGCGGGAGCCTCTGTGTAGCTTAATTGCCATAAATATATTTTCATAACTTACTATATATATATATAGTCTAAAGAAGCTTTGAGTCATTTTAAACAAAGAAAGAAAATGCAGTTTGAATTCCCAGAGAAACTAACGAAATCCAAGATATCGCAGACTTAACATTCGTTGGAAAATTCATAAAAAAAAGAAGGGGATTCAAGTATCTAGCAATGAAACAAAAACAGGGGACCTTCACTTAAGCGTGAAATATTAAAACGAGGATCATCAGCTGTTTACCATGTAACTGTTTCGGAGATTTAAAAACAGAACATCCCCCAAACCCATGGCTCACCAGTGGTACTAATAAAATGACCACTTCCACAATAATCAAATGTAGAAATAATTCAGCTTTAATTTCACTAATATATACATATATAAATAATAATAATAATAATAATAATAATAATAATACATTACCCTTAAGATAATAGTGTGATATGGTAAAGTAAGCATAGTTTAATTACATTCCAAAAGCCAAGATTCTATTATTTTTCTTACAAAGCATTTTCCCAAACAAACATCCTTCAGTGTAAATTATATATATTACGAATCGTTTCGCTTAAAGTAACCAAAATACATTATTATGTCAATATTGGATCTGTTCACCTCAAGCTAGTCAGAAAATGTACATGAAAAGTTCTCAATTAAAAAAAAAATTACAACGTATTTTGGCATGGAAGAGAAAAGGTACATGAAAAGTTCAAAATTAAAAAAAATTACAACGTATTTTGACATGGAAGAGAAAAGGTACATGAAAGGTTCTCAATTAAAAAAAATACAACGTATTTTGACATGGAAGAGAAAAGGTACATGAAAAGTTCAAAATTAAAAAAAAATACAACGTATTTTGACATGGAAGAGAAAAGGTACATGAAAAGTTCAAAATTAAAAAAAAATTACAACGTATTTTGACATGGTAGAGAAAAGGTACAAGAAAGGTTCTCAATTAAAAAAAAATTACAACATATTTTGACATGGAAGAGAAAAGGTACATGAAAAGTTCAAAATTAAAAAAAAATTACGACGTATTTTGACATGGAAGAGAAAAGGTACATGAAAAGTTCAAAATTAAAAAAAATACAACGTATTTTGACATGGTAGAGAAAAGGTACATGAAAGGTTCTCAATTAAAAAAAAAATACAACGTATTTTGACATGGAAGAGAAAAGGTACATGAAAAGTTCAAAATTAAAAAAAATTACAACGTACTTTGACATGGAAGAGAAAAGGTACATGAAAAGTTCAAAATTAAAAAAAAATTACAACGTATTTTGACATGGTAGAGAAAAGGTACATGAAAGGTTCTCAAGTAAAAAAAAAATACAACGTATTTTGACATGGAAGACACACGTTCAGAAGAAAAACTTTGAACCGAGCGCTACTGCGATTTGAAGGTGTCCACACAGAAACAACCAAATATATAAAGAATCTACCCACCCCTAGCGTAAATATGCTCCGCCACGTAATAGAATGTAAACAACATTTCCCAGCAAACCTAACAACAAAACAAACAACCTAAATAAACAAAAGTAAAAATCCTTCTTTTAAAATAAAAACAAATCTCTATACTTAACCAATAACTATCAACAAGCAGCCGTTTAAACACACGGTATATCTTTTGTGGGGGAACAGAAAAAAACGTAAACACCGGCAAAGCCCACTCGGTGAACCGTTCTTAATCTCGATTTCGGAATCTTCGATAACAAAGGAGACTGACGAATCTTTCTGTCGGGCTTTATCCTAAATTGATGAAACATGCGTATCTCCAACAGACACTGTACTGTACATATGTATATTATTTAAATACAATAATTGATATTACCTCATGTAGAACTTACAATCGAGCACTTTATTAGTTTTTCAACTAACTTATGATACATTGTTTAATGTATATTAGTTATATCCACAAACATGCATGTTTCGTCTTAATTAAGACTCATCAGTGTGGCTATATATATATCTAACTGAATCGAGTCACCACTTAGTGTTAAGATTTAATATCTTAGTTGATGCAGCCTATGAAACAACTATAGAAATGAGAGTGAAGTATATCATGTTTAACATTACGATAGAACAGATTTCTAAGAATAAGCAATTCCAAGAAAAAGACCTTTGCATTATAGCTAGACAAAAACTTTATCTTTCTCATCGGAGTGCTCGCCCCTTAAGGGAGCTAATAATAATTATTTAATAAGGAAATTGACAACATCTTTGAAGTACGCATTAGAATGTATTAAAGTGAAATATTTTGAAAATCAACAATCGTGCAATTTAAATGAAAAATTCATTTATTTAATTTTTCTTTTCTTTGCAAGCTTTCGTTGTAGAACAACTTTGCCAAGCGAGACACAGACAAGTATGTGTCGTCTTCATTAAGACTCATCAGTGTGGCTATATACAGCCGACCCGATTCATTGATTCATCCTTCACTCCACAGACAGCTGTTTAGACGTATCACGGCTCTTTTAGACATGTCAATCGCTTTTCCGTAGACGTATCACGGCTCTTTTAGACATGTCAATCGCTTTTCCGTAGAGATTCGAACATCGATCGCCACTGAACTTTGTGCTGATAAACTGAGAGACTATAGCGCTTATGTTCTCATTGTCTACACTCACGCTACGGATTATCTCGAGAACTCAATTCCATATAGGGGAGTAATGCCTTATGCTAAGTAGACATCGTTATTTCTCCTATATATCTGTATCACGTCTTTTCAAACGTAGCGAGTATTTTACGATGATTCGAAACCCGACCGTTTGTTTAGCAGTCACCCCCACGCTACTATCAATACTATAAAATCGATGGAAATTATAAAACCTTATATGTTTATGTTGTGTGTCTCGTAAGCGTTTATCGTAAACATTAATTTCAATCCAAAATATTTAAAAAAGAAATATGAAGCCGTTTTATTTAAACAAATCCATCAGACAAATAAACATTTTCAACGATGATTAAATTTATCAAAATCGACTACCGAGAAAGTAAAAAACATGAAATATGAAAATAAAAATAAAAAACATGAAATATGAAAAAAAAAATAAAAAACATGAAATATGAAAAAAAAAATAAAAAACATATGAAATATGAAAAAAAAAATAAAAAACATGAAATATGAAAAAAAAAATAAAAAACATGAAATATGAAAAAAAACAAAAAAAACATGAAATATGAAAAAAAAACAAAAAAACATATGAAATATGAGAAAAAAAAATGTTTGAATTCTAAACAACAGATCCGGTTGTTTAGAATTCAAACATTTAAAAAAAAAAAGATTTGTAATATATTTATGACATTTTTTACTGCTGATTATTTTAACAAAATTGCTAGAAGAAAATGCTTTTATGTCAATTTGTTTAAAACACATGATTTTATAATTCATTTCTTGTTTAACTTTATTTTGAAGTTCCGGTCGTTCAATATTTTGCAAGGCGGGTTTAGAGTGTGGCGTCTTGTAAAAATCAACGTTTCCCCCGCCTGAGAACACCAGCGAAGCAATGCATGGGGTACCTAATATTTATGAACTGACGATATTCTTGTATCATGTTTAGACAGAACAGCAATTACACTTTGATCCTCGACAGAAGGCCAACAAAGTGTATTTTACCTCGAGTTTTACGCTATACACAACATCAATATTAGATGAACTTCAAAAAATACTTTTAATTTTGCATTGCAGTTTCGGTACTCGAGCGATCCCATCTTTAAAAAAGAAGCAGAGCGTTATAACGTACGTACGAACATAACATTGCTTTAGCGTAGATTTCACCATTCTAGACTGAATAGCAATTTAAGTATCAAACTATTGTCCCTACGTACATGCTACTGTGATTAAAATAAATACAAATGTCTTGTTTAGAAATTCTAAATTTATTTTAACCAAATTCAAAATTTTAGTCATGGAAATTCGTTTCTATTTACTTACCTTCTCGCTAAGACAAAATTAGACACAAGTTTGTTTTTTAATGTGGGAAAAAATCCAGTAGCCCAGAAATGTATACTTTGGATTTGGACAAAACTAAAAAATGTATTAAAGACAGAACAGATACTATGACAATGTGTGATGCATTGCACTATAAGATTTTTAGAGAACTTTATGATTAAAATGTACATGGTAGTGGGAATATAAACGAGAGAAAATAATATTAAAACATATAAATGGAGTATTGTGAGAGATTAACGAGGATTGAGAGGTGACGGTAGTTAAGTTGATATTGACACGGACTGAAGACCTGGGTGTTGCAAGTTCGAATCCAGTCGGTTCCACAGTACCATTTTCACTAAGTACCCGATGTCTTTCCAGAAAGATTTCTAACTAGAAAAAAATCGAGGAAACTAATGCCAACCCCAGAAACATCTGATTCACACGAAAGAAGAAGAACGAGGATTGAATTCAAGACTTTATCGGATAAGGTAATTATTAAAGAGAAAGAAAGACGAAGAATTGAAGATAGCGTGACGCCCCTTCAGCCTAACTAGATAAGTAAGCTCTTCAATTTAAGGAAATGTTTCTTCTGACTAAGTTACAATTTTAGGAAAAGCGATTTAATAACAAGTCGATAATATAAAAAAACAAAGTGGATAAAAACTTGTCTCCAAAACTCTTATTATTATTTTGGGAAATTTGGAGGCGCCATGCTGAGTATTGTTGACTATTGTTATTGTTAATGGAATTAAATTCTAAGGATGCCCCTTTGACTTCAGGACCAGGGATAGAAAGAAAGAGAGTCATGACAATGAACATATTAAGAATTATATTTGTCGAATTAATGGTGTCTGAGGTGCAGCTAATTGAGAAAAGGATTGACCAATTAGGATTGGGGGAGATAAAGTTTTGTCCATCGCCGATGAGGGCTGGATTAAAATCCAAAACTTAATGAACATAGAATTCATAATACACAGACATTGCCCGGGGAAAATCTTGTTTCCTACATATTGATAAAATATAAATGATAGTTGGAATATGAATGAGAGTAAATAATATTTAAAAATATATATGGAGTATTGTGAGATACTTAACGGGGATTGAATTCAAGACTTTATCGGACAAATTAATTAAAGAGAAAGAAAAATAACAAATTGTATTGTAGAGACGTTTTTATTACGTTGCAAACTTTTACTTTTAGATATTTTGTTTGTGCCCGGCGACGGACTCAGACTAAAACATAGTTCGATGACTTGCAGTCTGCCATGTTCAAAGAACACAACGTGGAGTGAGAGAATGCACGCCTTGTGAATGGTCAATCTAACGCAAGTACGAACCACGATGGACTAACTCGATGCACTGACTCGCACAGCCAAAGACGTTTCACAATACTACACTTTTATCATGCCTTTAGGCTAGAGGCACGTTGAAGTCTGACAGCAAAGGTAGCCTTAAAAAGATAGATTATTTGTTAGAATCACGAGCATTATAGCAAAAGATTATCTTATTATAATGGAGATTTTGTGTTTGTCTGTAACTGAAACTACGAACATTTCTTAAAGTTGTTTTTTTAATTCTCACGCATTGAGAATTATTATCGTATTTTAAGATTAATGTTGCTCTTTCGATCTACGTATATTGCGAGGTAGACTTATTTTAATACAGAATATGCCATTAATGTGTCCTTGTGTCATATCATGTTTATTAGCCATATTATGTTTGTTGGTAACTTAAAGGCTTCACAATTACTTGACAGAATTGCACCAAATTCGACATGAAGCACCCTTGAACTATCGGATGTGTCACGAAAGGGAAAGTTAAAAAGAAACACTTCTGGATTAAAAGAATTACACCAGCTTGAAACACTCTTGACATAACATGTGTTTTTTAGAGAGCCAACATTCTTCTTCTTCTTCTTCTTCTTCTTCTTCTTCTTCTTCTACTACTACTACTACTACTACTACTACTACTACTACTACTAGTAGTTGTAGTCGTAATTCCCTCTAAAACATCGATTGGAACCACAGAAAATGGTAGAGAGGAAGATGAGAGGATGGAAAGACCGAGAAGGTAAAGTATTATTCAGACCTCCACTTAAAAAGTTCGGAGAGTATTGAGATCCAGATGAGATTTATTGTGATTCTTTTAAGAGAAAGCTAAGAGAATTCAATGGTAAACGGGTGTTGCGAGGACGCAAAATAATTTGTAATGGTGATCGAAAGAAGTAGAGATTACTGGAAATCTAGGGAGACTTGTTGTCACTCAAGTTTCAGGTGACACCGACTACTTTTGTCAATGAGCGATCATTCGTAATGACTCGTGTAAAAACTACTAGCACGTAAGAAATGATGATGATGATGATAATAATAATAATAATAATAATAATAATAATAAAATGGTGGATTAAAATTGATTAAACAGTAACAGTGTATCATAAAGTGGTAAAGATTCTACTACTGATACTAATCTATATTATAATAGAACATTTTTTATGTGTCTGTATATGTTGGTTACTAATAGGCTCCAAACAACTCAACCGAATTGCACCAAACTTGTCATTAATTACTCTCGTCAGACGATAATAATGTTAATACTATCGCCGCTATTAACAGTACGAATATACAAGTAAATAAGATGCTTGATTTACATGATGATTTTAAATTGTAGGTTTCACAAATAATGATGTGCTATTATGGGTTTCTAATTCTATTGTTTTATGTTCATACATACAAGAAACAGCTTCGTGTATACATTTTGAGAGAGAATTATTGAACGTAGAAATTAGTAATCTTTTCAAATACATTCATAAGCTATAAACTATTTGTATTTGCAGAACTACTATTTATAAGGCTAATTTATATGTTGTTGCCACTTTCCATGTACGTGTATATCTACTTCTCTACGTCACCACTTACGTTACTTAATATACTGGATAAAATCGTTGTGTTATAATATATAATAAACAGGATATATTATAGACACAGGGTCAGTAGGGTTCAGGCGGTTGGACTTTCGGGCAAATCGGTTCTGCATGAGAATAGCAAGTTAGCGGAAGTGACATTAGACGATTGATTCAAAAACGTGAAGTTGGCAGTCGCTATGGAAGCTTGGGACCGACCAAACGTTATAGTAAGATGTCATGACGATCGTTAAATGTATTGAAGCCATGCGATTGAACTTACTGCCTCTAGGTAGTATTCACCCTAGAAGCCAGTCTTAGTGGTTGCATGACTAAGTGGATAAATGCGTTGTGTTATAATTCATTTCACTAAATCTCTTTTTCTGTCTTTCTGTCTTTGCCTTCCCTTTTTGCTTTGCTGCCCAAATACGAATATGGCATAATAAAGCATCATTGAGAACGTGTTGAATTATTTTTATGATGATAACTTAGTGTAAACAGCATCCAATCGATTTTCAACCGATGCGTGGACAATGAGAAGCCGTTTGTAGAAGAACAAGGTATGTTTTGAATTGAGTTGGACTGTTCGTTCTTTAATGACTAAAATATCATAAGCAAAAAGGGTTGATATACAACATTGCTGATTTCTAACGTTTGCTGATTTGGAACGTGATACCAAACATTCGGCTGTAATACTTTTAGGAAAATGGACTTTTGGTTTACTTTCGGCAGCCTCGTAGCTCTCGCTTTCCTTATTTTGTCCTTTAGTCCTCACATTCCATGAGCAATTTTCTGACAAAGGGGAATAATTGCTGTTTTCTGGGTAGGAATTTATCCATCAAACACTTATTGTTGGCTAGTTTTTGACATTGATATAGTATTTTAGCTCCTTAGATTAAGTGGTTTCATGCCTTGTCAAGAGCGATCTCCATAAAAAAAAAAATGCGTTTCAAGTTAAGTTTAGATATAATTTGCTAAAGGCATGAGGTTACTTACGTATTACTGAAAAGGTTTGTTCGCAGGTTCAACTATATACGAAGGAAGATGTCTGATTGGTTTGTTTTAGTCATGTGACACAGAAGGGATTTCAAGTTAAATATCAGTTTCTGAGAATACCTTTCGAAGAAATATACTACTAGATAGGATATTTGTACAATATCCAGGAGTAACTTTAAACTAGGGGAAATCGATATCCATAAGTTAATACAGTAATACTTTAAGATGAGGTGGTTATCGTCTCCTCCTTGATGTACGAGCATGTTTCGTCTTCCTGCCAGAGAGAGAAGCATACAGATCACAGCGTCAACCATGATCCAGGAAGAAATAGAAGGAAACACTATACACACTACACAGGCCACATTAAAAGGCTATCTGATATATATATATATATATATATATATATATATATATAGAAAGAGAGAGAGAGAGGGGGGGGAAGAAAGGGAGAGATAGAGAGAGAGAGAGAGAGAGAGAAAGAGGGAGAGAGAGAAAGAAAGAAAGAAAGAGATAGATTGAGAGAGAGAAAGAAAGAGAGGGAGAGAAAGAAAAGGAGAGATAGAGAGAGATAGAGTGAGACAGAGAAAGAGAGAGAGAGAGATACAGAGAGAGAGAGAAAGAAAACAAGAAAGAAAGAAAGAGAGAGATAGATTGAGAGAGAGAGAAAGAAAGAGAGGGAGAGAAAGAGAGAGGGAGAGAAAGAAAGAGATAGAGAGATAGAGAAGGAAAGAAAGAAAAGGACAGATAGAGAGAGATAGAGATATACAGAGAAAGAGAGAGATAAAGAGAGAGAGAGAGAGAAAAAAGGGAGAGACAGAGAGAGAGAGAGAAAGAGAGAGAGAGTGACTTCTATATAGAAGTTGTGAGTTCAATCTCAGTTGAAGGAAACTACAAAAATAACTGATACGAAATACATGAAGGGGGGTGACACTAGGAATGAGTGCAGTCTACTTCAGAAGATTAAATAAAGGGTCCAGTTTGAAATGATCGGAATGTTACCGACTACGACAAATAAAAAAAGAAAACACGAAGAAGGTCGGTCAGTACAGCGGTCGAAACTCTGTAGATGTAACAAAGACAATAATTAGGACAACAGTCCGAAACATGTAAATGATGATAATAACAACAATACCTTATCTAAGAATTTTTTTAATAACGAGTCACCACACATTAAGATCAAAAGCCATTCGAGAATGAGGGATAGTCTGATGGAGGAATTATTAGTTGAATGATGAAGAATATGATGAGAGGATTGAAAATGAGGAATAGAATAGATACACTTTTATTACTTATGATGACGGTTTTTCACAAGCATTTGTTGACATTGGATTTAGAAAACGACCATGTTTTAGTCTGCAGGAAAGCAGTCCCATTGTAATGTATTCCACAGAAGAGAAGTTCTTGGAAATAAACTCTGTTCATGGAAATTCCGTTTGATGTCAGACATACGGGGGAAGAAAGGAAAGGTTTTTTTTCAGTCGTGGTTGAAAACGAGTTCTTGCTGTGAATGTCTCACAAGGAAAAACCAGAAAAAGACCCGAGTTGAGCACCTTTCAACGATGGATTAGAGACTAGCACCGTCTCTTCTGTGAGAAAAGGCTTTGTAGATAACAGAAGAGAAAATCCCCCACTAGATTGCCAAGTCGATTTTGTACTTTATCAAGGCAAGAAAGAATACCCTAAGCGGCACCTTCCCAGATGTGGCAGCGGTATCCCATCGTAGGACGTATCTTACTCTTATATAGGTAGAGAGTTACACCAAGAATAATGTGCCTTCTGGAGCGGTAGAATGATCCAATCATTTTCCCAGAGATTTTAGCAACAGATTCGATATAAGTCTTTTTTATACCTGGATAAATATCGTAAACATGTTAATTAGCTAATTATTAAATGCTGCTTAAACGTTACTTAATGGTTTTAGTTTCGTAGTAATTAACAGCAGTTAGAGATTTTTCAGGCATCCTTGTCAGGCCTCGATTCGGTATCGCCTTGAATCAACAATATTGCTATTACGCTTTGTGATCGGCTTTGTTACCTACAATAAAATGATGGAAGTCTTGTTGTTTTTGGCCGTTCCTTTATCGCGCCAGAGTTGGGGTCCTCAGAAAGAGATGAATGCTTTGATACAATCGACGACTTGGCTAGGAAATCACTTTAACAAACAAACTCTTCGACGACAAGTAAACGGAAAGTGTCGGACGTGGGGTAGCGTTGTGATCGAGTCGGGGTTTGAGAAAGAGAGAGAGAGAGAGAGATAGAGAGAGAGAGAGAGAGAGAGGGGGGGGGGAGAGAGGGGACATAATATGGATGAGGAAAGCGAACAAAGTTTGGCCCGTTGGGGACACTTAACTTACAACATAAACGAGCCGTGTTTGCGCCACACGTACCAGACGGGTGGCGGCGCTCACCCACGGCGCGCGTATATAAATGCGCTGTACAAAATTATGCCTGGCACGGCGCTGAAGACATTAGAACATTCGTAGACATTTCATTGTCGTTATAATCACTCCGCGGAGGGGCTTTCCTCCATCCTCTTCTGTAATCTTTCTCCCACTTAGACTCGCCATTTTACTTCAGCTCGGATAATTAGAGATGGATGTATATAGAGATAGATAGATAGATAGATAGATAGATAGATAGATAGATAGATAGAGAAATAAAGTAAAAGAAAGAGAGAAAGAGAGGGAAAGAGAGAGAGAGAAAGAGATAGAAATAAAGAGAGAAAATAAAAAAATATATATAGAGAGAGAGAGGGAGGGAGAGAGAGGGAGGGAGAGAGAGAAAGGGAGAGAGAAAAGAGAAGAGAAAAAGAGGAAAAAGGGCGAGGAAGAGATAAAGATAAAGAATTAAACAGAAGGAGCGAGAGAGAGAGAGAGAGAGAGAGAGAGAGAGAGAGAGAGAGAGAGAGGGGGGGCGAAAATAGAGATAGATAGATAGTTAGAAATAGAGAGAGAAAAAGACAAAAAATTAAAGATAGGTAGGGAAAGAAAGAGGCAGAGGGGGAAAGAGTGAAAAAGATATAAAATGAAGATAGGAAGAGAAAGAAAGATAGAGAGAGAAAGAGATAAGGAGAGAGAGATAGAGAGAGATAGATAAAGATATATAGAGAGAGTGACAGAGAGAGAGAGAGAGAGAGGGTGAGAACAGAAAAATAGAAAGAAAGAGTTAGTTAGAAATAAAGAGAGAAAAATCACCAAACAACATCGTAATAATATAACCAACTAATTACGGTGTTGTTTGGTTATCAAATTATTAATTGTACCAAATTATAATAAAACTATAACTAATTTAATGAAGATAATAGTGTTTTAATGACAACTACTTTAAGGTTGTCATTAAATTAGTTATAGTTTTATTATAATTTGGCGCAATTAATAATTTGATAACCAAACAACACCGTAATTAGTTGGTTATATTATTACGATGTTGTTTGGGGTATTTTTTTCTCTTTAGCTAAAAACTGTAATATAACCTTGTTTTTCTTATTAATATTCCTTTTTTCTATTTTTCTTTTCCTCTCATGTTTTTCTAAACTCAATATGTTTCTCATCTTATCTGTTTTTGTTTAGTTCTGTTTCTAAATCATATCTCAACTATTACGTTTCTTTCTGTCATTCATTATTTCTTTCTTCTCCTTTTCTTAATTTCAAGATTATTTCTCAACTTTTTTTACTTTTTCTAAACCATCTCACAATATTTTCTTTTTTCGTCTATTCTTTCTTTAACCACTTTTTTACTTTCTAAACCCATTCCTTACTTTTTTCTCATACTTTTCTATTTTTATCTTTAATCATTTTCTTTCTTTCTAAACGATGCCGCAACTCCCCCTTACTTTAATTCTTTCTTTCTTTCTTTTCTTTCTTTCTTTCCTTTTTGCTTTCTTTCTTTCTTTCTTTCTTTCTTTCTTTCTTTCTTAATTTATTGTCCTTCTTTCTTTCTAAACCATCCCTCTCTCTACTCTTTCTTTTTTTCTTTTTCGTTTACGTTCTCTAATTTTTATTTCTTTTTAAACTATCTCTCACTCTTTTTAACTTCTTTTCTTCTTTCTTTTACACTCTCAGCTTATTTTTCTTCTTTCTTTCTAAACTATCTCTTTCTTTCTTTCTTTCTTTCTAAACTATCTCTCAACGCTTTAATTTCTTTTTCTTTCTTTTAAACTCTCAGTACTTACCTTCTTTCTCTTCTTCTTCTTCTTCTTCTTCTTCTTCTTCTTCTTCTTCTTCTTCTTCTTCTTCTTCTAAACTATCTTTTAACTCTTTTCTTTCTTTTTCTTTTCTTTATTTCTATTGTACTTCCCCACTCTCTCTTTTGGAACTTTCTTTTAAATCCTCAGCATTTACATTTTGTTATGTTCTTCTTCATTTCAAAACTATTTATCAACTTTTTTCGTTCCTGCTTTCCATCATTTTCTTTTTTTGTTCAAAACAATCTCTCAACTCGTAACTTTCTTTTTCTTTCTCCTAAACTCCTAACACGCCTTATTTATCTTTCTTTTTAAATAATCTCTAAACCTCTTTCCATCTATAAATAATCTCTAAACCCCTTTCCATTTATTTTCCTCTGTACTACTTCTTTTTCTCTCACCTCTTTCCTCTAACTTACCTCTCATTTATCAAAAAGAATTACCTCTTTCTTTTTCTCTTTTCGCCTTTTCTTTGTTTTAATCACCCCCTCCTACCTCTTTCCACAATCTTCTCCTCTCTGTTTCTGTAATCTCCATTTTTCATTCCCTCTCTTTCTTTTCCTTCCACTTTATAGTCGAATCAGAAGTGTCGCCAAAAATCTACGAGATCTCGTCGATACGAGATGAGTTATCTGCGAGATCTGGCGATCATTATGCAATCAAGACCAAACTACAATGCCTGCCTCGCCATTGTAGCCAGCCAGCTACACAGACATAATTAACGTAACGGTGCACCTCTGGGCAATTCAGAGACATTTTCTGGGCACGAGGGAACGCGCTCGCCCGGCTTTAATGTCGTTTGTGGAATCGAGTTTCTTCGAAGAAGGAAGAACATTGTCTGGCAGACGTCAGAAAATCGATACGTTTACCTCCCAATGTCGGCAGCTGATATTCTTCTGATGGTGAACCGGAGACTAAAAACGAGGAAGTTGGGGGATAGAAGCTTCGGTTGGGCTGGGGGGTACGGACCGATGATAAGTTGTGGGGGCCGGGAGGATTCTGGTTACACTGGAACCCGTCGTCGTAGTAGTCGTAGCGTTATTGGCGACGCGGGCGTTAGCGAAGATAACATGAAAAATAAGAAAAGAAAATGGCGATATCTACAGTGTTTTATAGGAAGTGCAGTGAACATTTAGGAAAGGGATATTAAAAGGGCCGTAAAAGGAACCTTAGGTCTCGCGATAAATCATTATCAATTCCCTTCATACTCACATAAAAGTCGAGTTTTACGACTGCGTTTAGATGCTAAATGTACAGGGTTGACCAAAACATGGATGCTACTTTCGAAATAACAAAGTCCACTTTTCAATCACGGGTGGATTTTCAAGAGGTTGATACGCCGTAAAATAAATAAACCAATCAACTAACAAATCACAGGTGACATTCACATTTTTAAAGACTGATTCTGTTTTCTCGGTAAAAGTACAGAATAGTTAACGCTCGAGAACTCTTAAACCGAAAACACACAAACAAACAGAACCCCCCCCTCATAATTTATATAAAATGCATTAGAATGAAATTCTCCAACAAACCTGCATAGTTTTAACATGTGGAAACGATTTGTAACATTTTGTACATAATTGATATAAAATGCATTAGAATGAAATTCTCTACCAAACGCGCATAGTTTTAACATGTAAACATTACTTGTAATATTTTTCATCGTTTTGAAATATCTTACAATTTTTTTCCATATGTTTAAAATAGGCGGTTTTCGAATTTTAACCATTTTACTGTTTAAAATAAACTTAGACCTGATTTTCACACAGTAAAACGATACGGGTTAGGTAAGGAATTTCATTCTAATCCGTTTTATATAAATTATGTGCTGTTGTTTTTCTTTGATTTACGAGTTCTCGAGTGTTAACTATGTTGTACTTTTACTGTTTCTCTTATATTACGATGTCTTATTTTTATTTTTCACTAAAAAATAAAAGCTATCACTCTTCCTTCATTTATCTTTATAATTGCTCTATCTCGTATATTGAGCTTAAATCATTTCACTATAGGTTCAATTCTCTAAAAGTATACTTTTAGTTTCATATTTATAATATATATATATATATATATATATATATATATATATATATATATATATATATATATATATATATATGGTTCTTTCCAAATATGATCCGAGGAAATGGTCGATAACAACGACATGCCCATGTCGCTGATTATGAACATGTCTGTATAAATAAAAATAATTATATATAAAAGCTCTATTGAATATTGAGCACTCTTTATAAGACCGGTTAAAATTCTTCGGATTTTTATCCTGTGAATATTTACTTTACCTGGATGACTATATATAGTAGATCTAATTTTATATTTGTATTATTATTTATATTTATGTTTTTCTGCATTTCTTTTTGTGCATTTTACTTCATCCTGACGAAGTCTGAAAATAAAGACGAAACGTTGATGAATACATAAATAATATAGTTTTTGGCTTTCCTTTTTCATTTTCCATATGTCTAAAGAAGCTTTGAGTCATTAAAAAAAAAAAAATGAAAATATGTAAAATGCAGTTTAAATTCCCAGACAAACTAACTAAATCCAAGATATTGCAGACTTAACATTCGTTGGAAAATTAATAAATGAAAAAATATAAGTAAAAAAAAAAGGGGGGGGGTTAATTATCTAAGAGTGAAACAAAAACAGGAGACCTTATATATATGAAAAAGGAAAAACCAAAAGATGTATGTATGTATTCATCAACGTTTCGTCTTTATTTTAAAGACTTCCTTAGGATGATAATTTTAAGAAAAATGTCATGCAAGTACGTGAAAATGTTGAGTTGACATGATGGATTAATGAGAAGAAGCAGTAGCCACCACTGGGAGCGCAGGACCGTGGTCCCGGCCGAGAGAAGTCAATCCAACATTTTCACGTACTTGCATGACATTTTTCTTAAAATTATCATCCTGAGGAAGTCTTAAAAATACAGACGAAACGTTGATGAATACATAAAAAAACATATTTTGGTTTTTCCTTTTTCATTTACCATTACGTCGGATTACCTCATATATATATATATATATATATATATATATATATATATATATATATATATATATATATATATATATATATATATATATATATATATACTTTACATTATATATAGAGAGAAATGCAAATGTTGTTCAGGAAGTAATGAAAGAGAAAGACAATTATAGAAAAAGATGAAAATATTTAGTAATATGTATTGATTTATTGATAAGAAAAAACAGAGGCGAGATGAGTAGATAGATGGGTGTATTTGTGGAGGCAGAGGTGTTAGAGGAAAGAAAGCAAAAAAAGAACATTGACGTGTGAGATGGTTGTAAGTAATTTTTATAAAGCGTAAGGGAGAAATTTATTGTCAGTTTTGAAGTCTTAAAGAAATTGAAAAACAAAGAACCAATCATAAACAACACATTACGCCTCGACACCTGAGACAACAATAATACCTTGATATATTTAAGCATTATTCTTTATATATTTATAGCTTTCAAACGACGACGCCAGCTTGTTGTTGTTGTTGTTGCTGGCCGTTACTGCAGTCACCCGGTTGAATTCCCCGGCTGAATTAGACAGACCGCCATTCTCTCTGGAAATTAGCGAGGAAAACAAAGAATTACGACTCTCCGAGTTGTCACACGCAGCCAGCTCTTTGGGAATTTGAGTCGCTCTTGAAGATAATAATTTTGTGGATTTCACGAGATGATGGCTTCTTCGAGGTTTATAATTCCACTAGGTGAAGTACTTCACCTACATCGGGTTACATAAAACCCTTTTAAAAAAAATTCTCCTGGACTAACACAACTGGACCCAGAATGGATGTTCGTAAAATCCCCCAATCTAAACTGCACATGTTGCAATAAAGATGTGATTTTGAAATTAGCTCTTAAATACTTTATAAATCGGGGGACTTATGTTTTGAGGCATGTCCGTCCGTCCGTCCGTCCGGATTTTTCTCCGCAACCATCCATTGAATTTCTCTGAAATTTTGCATGAAGTTGTAACTTTGGTCAGGTTAGAAAGTGACATTCTCCGATTTTTGAAAAAAAATCTGGTTAGCCCCCCCCCCCCAGGGGGTCAAAAGGACCCGAAATGTCAAAAAATGACATTTTTTGCCCCATAACGTTTTATCTATCCATTCAATTTCTCTGAAACTTGGCCAAGATGTGGAGGCAATTGTTCCTAATAGAACATAAGTATCTCTGACCTTGGAAAAAATCTGGTTCGCGCCCCCAGGGGGTCAAAAGCCCCCAAAATGGCAAAAATGACCCTCTTCTCCCATAACCTTTGATCCATCCATTCAATTTTTCTGAAACTTGGCCAAAATGTAGAGGCAATTGTTCTGGATATAAAATGATCATCCTTGACCTCAGAAAAAAATCTGGTTCCCGCCCTCGGGGGGTCAAAGGGGGGGGGGGTCAAAAATGCCCCAAATTGCCCAAATTTATTGCATTTTACACTCGCCACATCGAGTCACACACAAAGGGGGACCACGCACGCGCGTCTTGTTAATATTGGTTTGAAAAAAGTCAAACATCTTTCATAAGAGTAATATAAAGTAGTATAAATTATTTTTGAAAAAAAATTATTGAACAAAAATAAATGATGTTGCAAATGTGCAACAAATGGCATACACTTTTATATGTATAACAACACGCTACAATATATGCATCTAAATAATCATAATACACTAGAGAATCATGAAATAATTATTACTTATCATTATAATGACCAGATTTAAAAGTTTAGGCTCTTGAATTAGGCAGATAACACACCGATAATACTCGCTCGTGACATCGAAGATACTGATTACGTATTTAGCGGGTGTGCATAATTACTAGTAACATGCTCATTAGTAACATGATTACTAATACCTCCCCACACTTGCAACATCATACTAATACCTACTCACACTTGCCAACAAGCTCGTTTTAGATATGAAACAAGCTGCAGTTTAACACATTTTTGTTGAATATTTAATTGAATATGCATCTTTTTGGAATGTGTCATATTTGAAACAAAAAAAAGCATTTAAGTGTTAAGCGTAGAGGAAGAATGACAATAGTATTTAAAATTTAGGCGTGACAGTTAACACAACTTCTTTTCAAATATAAGCATGACACACTGACGACGATGAAATTATTTTAAACTTGAGCATGATTACACAAAAACAAATATTTAAAACTAAAGCGTCACGTACCAACAATATTTACTACTGTTACGACCTCAACTTGTGCTATATTTTCCAAATGAAAGAAGTCTCGTTGATGTGGATAAAGAAAGATAAAGTTATTGAGACGATTGCAATAAAAAATAGAGGGATTTAATTTTAATTTTAATGTAGATACAGAAATATAAAGTTATTGAGACGATTGAAATGAAAAATAGGGGAATTTAATTTTAATTTTAATTTTAATGTAGATACAGAAATATAAAGTTATTGAGACGATTAAAATGACAAATAGGGGAATTTAATTTTAATTTTAATTTTAATGTGGATACAGAAACATAAAGTTATTGAGACGATTGAAATGAAAAATAGAGGAATTTAATTTTAATTTTAATTTTAATGTGGATACAGAAACATCAAGTTATTGAGACGATTGAAATGAAAAATAGAGGAATTTAATTTTAATTTTAATTTTAATGTGGATACAGAAACATAAAGTTATTGAGACGATTGAAATGAAAATAGAGGAATTTAATTTTAATTTTAATTTTAATGTGGATACAGAAACATAAAGTTATTGAGACGATTGAAATGAAAAATAGAGGAATTTAATTTTAATTTTAATTTTAATTTTAATTTTAATGTGGATACAGAAATATAAAGTTATTGAGACGATTTGAATGAGAAATAGGGGAATTTAATTTTAATTTTAATTTTAATGTGGATACAGAAATATAAAGTTATTGAGACGATTGAAATGACAAATAGGGTAATTTAATTTTAATTTTAATTTTAATGTAGATACAGAAACATAAAGTTATTGAGACGGTTGAAATGAAAAATAGAGGGATTTAATTTTAATTTTAATTTTAATGTAGATACAAAATATAAAGTTATTGAGACGATGTAAATGACAAATAGGGGAATTTAATTTTAATTTTAATTTTAATGTGGATACAGAAATATAAAGTTATTGAGACGATTGAAATGAAAAATAGGGGAATTTAATTTTAATTTTAATTTTAATGTAGATACAGAAATATAAAGTTATTGAGACGATTAAAATGACAAATAGGGGAATTTAATTTTAATTTTAATTTTAATTTTAATGTGGATACAGAAACATACAGTTATTGAGACGATTGAAATGAAAAAAAAAAGGAATTTAATTTTAATTTTAATTTTAATGTGGATACAGAAACATAAAGTTCTTGAGACGATTGAAATGAAAAATAGGGGAATTTAATTTTAATTTTAATTTTAATGTGGATACAGAAACATAAAGTTATTGAGACGATTGAAATGAAAAATAGGGGAATTTAATTTTAATTTTAATTTTAATGTGGATACAGAAACACAAAGTTATTGAGACGATTGAAATGAAAAATAGGGGAATTTAATTTTAATTTTAATTTTAATGTGGATACAGAAATATAAAGTTATTGAGACGATTGAAATGAAAAATAGGGGAATTTAATTTTAATTTTAATTTTAATGTAGATACAGAAATATAAAGTTATTGAGACGATTGAAATGAAAAATAGGGGAATTTAATTTTAATTTTAATTTTAATGTGGATACAGAAATATAAAGTTATTGAGACGATTGAAATGAAAAATAGGGTAATTTAATTTTAATTTTAATTTTAATGTTGATACAGAAATATAAAGTTATTGAGACGATTAAAATGACAAATAGGGCAATTTAATTTTAATTTTAATTTTAATTTTAATTTGGATACAGAAACATCAAGTTATTGAGACGATTGAAATAAAAATAGGGGAATTTAATTTTAATTTTAATGTGGATACAGAAACATACAGTTATTGAGACGATTGAAATGAAAAATAGAGGAATTTAATTTTAATTTTAATTTTAATGTGGATACAGAAACATAAAGTTATTGAGACGATTGAAATGAAAAATAGGGGAATTTAATTTTAATTTTAATTTTAATTTTAATGTGGATGCAGAAATATAAAGTTATTGAGACGATTTGAATGAGAAATAGGGGAATTTAATTTTAATTTTAATTTTAATGTGGATACAGAAATATAAAGTTATTGAGACGATTGAAATGACAAATAGGGGAATTTAATTTTAATTTTAATTTTAATGTGGATACAGAAACATAAAGTTATTGAGACGGTTGAAATGAAAAATAGAGGGATTTAATTTTAATTTTAATTTTAATGTAGATACAGAAATATAAAGTTATTGAGACGATGTAAATGACAAATAAGGGAATTTAATTTTAATTTTAATTTTAATGTGGATACAGAAATATAAAGTTATTGAGACGATTGAAATGAAAAATAGGGGAATTTAATTTTAATTTTAATTTTAATGTAGATACAGAAATATAAAGTTATTGAGACGATTAAAATGACAAATAGGGGAATTTAATTTTAATTTTAATTTTAATTTTAATGTGGATACAGAAACATACAGTTATTGAGACGATTGAAATGAAAAAAAAAGGAATTTAATTTTAATTTTAATTTTAATGTGGATACAGAAACACAAAGTTATTGAGACGATTGAAATGAAAAATAGGGGAATTTAATTTTAATTTTAATTTTAATGTGGATACAGAAACATAAAGTTATTGAGACGATTGAAATGAAAAATAGGGGAATTTAATTTTAATTTTAATTTTAATGTGGATACAGAAACACAAAGTTATTGAGACGATTGAAATGAAAAATAGGGGAATTTAATTTTAATTTAAATTTTAATGTGGATACAGAAATATAAAGTTATTGAGACGATTGAAATGAAAAATAGGGGAATTTAATTTTAATTTTAATTTTAATGTAGATACAGAAATATAAAGTTATTGAGACGATGTAAATGACAAATAGGGGAATTTAATTTTAATTTTAATTTTAATGTGGATACAGAAATATAAAGTTATTGAGACGATTGAAATGAAAAATAGGAGAATTTAATTTTAATTTTAATTTTAATGTAGATACAGAAATATAAAGTTATTGAGACGATTAAAATGACAAATAGGGGAATTTAATTTTAATTTTAATTTTAATTTTAATTTGGATACAGAAACATCAAGTTATTGAGACGATTGAAATAAAAATAGGGGAATTTAATTTTAATTTTAATTTTAATTTTAATTTTAATGTGGATACAGAAACATCAAGTTATTGAGACGATTGAAATGAAAAATAGAGGAATTTAATTTTAACGGATGGGACATCATTTATCATCCATTTTATCTTTGTTATAAACAAAGCGATAATAGGCGAATGTGAATAGTGGGACGGGACGGGAGACCCAGAGATGTCTACTACTCTAATGTAAACAAATACTTGCGAGCCGTCCTCTTAAGTAATTAAATTTTGTCAATTCCATCTATCTTTTTCAATCCTCTTATAGTATTGTTCATCATCCAACCGATGACCTCAATAACCCTTTTTCTTAAGTGGCTTTTAGCCTAGGTAAGTGGTGACTCATTAGTATAAAAAGTAACAGATCGCCCGACAGAGTATATTATAGCGACGAATTAATTCAATGTGTTCCGTTTCAACTTTGTGTCATTAATGGAAGCTCGTAATCTTACCTCCTGTTGCTTGCTCCTGTACGTTTCTATTTAGTGATCCTGCTATACTGAGGGAACAGCGTCTACATATACGTTTTTTATACCCTGAGGAAAATGGGGAATTGAAAACAAAACTGTTGAAGACAAAACAGGTTTATTCGCCTTGTTTTTGTCCTAAATCACTGACTAGTGTGGCGGAGGGAGAGGCATAGAGATTTCGATAATTACTGATTAATCATATCTTATCAGGGCATTTTAAAAGAACATGTTCGCACATCTAGGCTTCCAATCGAACTGACTAGTTCTCACACTCACCCTCTCTTTTGAGCATGTGAGATCACATCCGTTTCTACCATTTCCGACGACCGAGTAAAACTAACCTAAGTTCACTAAGTTGCCTCCGACTGAACCTTAATTTTCTTGTTATTTTCAACTAATGAAAATATATACTAGCGGATCTACACGTCCAATATTTAACACTCTTACTAATAGACTATTCTTTATAAATGAACCAATGCTTTAATTCTTTTGAATCACGAAAAATCAAAGAATTCTCCGATTTTAATGAATTATTCAGCATTTATTCAATACATTTTAGATTTTATAGAGAAACCTAACCTAACTTTAAACAGTTTTCCGAATTTATGGAGTACTGCTTCCACATCTGGGGAGGTGTTGCCCGGAGAAATCTTTCCGGCCTTGAAAGAGTACAACATCGATTTCGAAATCTAATGGCGAATGTTCTCTTCTCTTCCCTAAAACCTCTTTCTCACAGAAAAGACATAGCTAGTCTCCATCTCCTCTATCGTCATTTTCCAGTCTCTGGTTGTTCCTTTTCAAAACATTCACAAAAAGAACTCGTCATACTACCACAACGGAAAAAAGATTTATTTACTCTTTGTGTCTAGCATCAGGCGGGATTTCCATGGACAGGACTTCTTTGCAAAGGCTTACCGCGGAACACATTACTGCGGGACTGCTTCCCTATCGATTACAACATGGTCGTCTTCAAATCCAATGTCAACAAATACTTGTCCCAAACCGACCCATAAGTCATCAAACTAAATTCATATCATCGATTGTTCCTCATCTTTCGGCTGGCAACCATTTTCGTCTCATTAACCTTTCTACTCGAGTGGCTCTTGGCCTTGGTAAGTGGTTAACTAATATTTAAAAAGTGCACACACAGCGTATCACATTAATAACAACGTAGAAAAATTGTATAATCAAGAAATTAAAATGATAAGTTGTCAGTCGGGCAATTGTTAGTTTTAAAAAAACATTTTTTTTTTAACATCGTTCACTCTAACAAGGCAAGTTGCCACTGTAGCCGTAAGGCTGAGAATTAGGGTGAAAGTTTTTGAGGCGTCATCCTAAATTGGGAGCTGTGCGGCGAGATGCTTGCTCACACTAGTTTTAAATTTCTGCATGTCGGTACAGTCGGGGAAACATGGAGCAGAGAGGGAGTTCCAAAAGCCGACAGCACGAGGACAGCAGCTATTGGAGCAGAAGGCTCTCCGACATCTGGAGAATTCTACAGTGAATGGATGGGATTTAGCTGATTGTCGGGTTGGTCGAGTGTATTTACATCCGTTGGCAGGTCACTTTATAATGTGTAGTGTCCCCCTTCTGTTTATGTAAAAGATTGCATGAAAATGAAAAAGTGTCGATGAATTTAAGTTGTAGCGAAAAATTAATTGAGAATTTGCTAGTTCCTGGGCCGATAATAATAATATTAGTAATAATGAAAGTAGTGATGATGATGATGATGATGATGATGATGATGATGATGATTTTGTGAACCATCTAAATTGTACTAAAATTCCGATACTCTTGCTTACTCTCTTGTTGGTTGGTTGTTTACACATGGAATGTTTTAGACGGTGGGAGAAAGGACGAATGAGACGAAAAATGTTGTGAGGCGGTAAATAGAGAGCAGATTATTAGTAGGAGCAGCTCAAGAGCATGAGAGTAAGAAGAAGATCAAGCAAATAAATGAACGACGCAAATAAAGAAGAAAAAATACAAAAGACAGATAGCAAGAGAAAAAAGAGCATAAAAGGGGAAAAGAGAAGACACCAATGTACAATGTATCTACGTTGACTCAACGGGTCACGAGCAGTATTATATAAGAATAAACCTTATCGCAAATATACTTATACTAACGCGAGAGAAGTATTACTGCCTGTGTTTGTAAAAAGATGGTACGTGGGGTGTGTTAGTTATGTGCAAAGAAATTTCCTTTTCGAAATTATATAGGTAGAAAGGAAATTTCTACTTGTGGTTTGGAGTTAGAAATAAAGTTGACGTGCTCATTGCAGTGACGTAACAAAGCAGGAAGTCGAGAGTGATACAAGCGAAAAAAGCGGAGTGTACGTTATCTTGGCTTTTATCTGTAAAACGGTACAAACGTGCTTTTCGGAGATCCTTTCCCTCTGTCAACTAACTACTATTAGACCTGAAAACTTTATATATGGTTGTAATTATCCCCCATCTATGTAGATTTTGAGCTAAAAAGCAGAGTATATGTTCTCTTGGATTTTGTTTGTAAGTAACTACATAGGGCCTGTGGACGAGTGGTTATAGCACTTGTCTTTGTCTTGGCTGGACGACCCGGGTTCGATCTCACTCACGGCATGCGAATTTTCGGATCTGAAAACTCTCTCTGTCCACCCAGCGATAAATGGGTACCTGAATAAAACTCAGGGAAGGTTCAAGGCAGCGAAAGGAGAGGGATGGGCTCCGCCTTCCATATGCTGTGCCCTAGACACGGTGATTCTTAACAAATAACAGCCGCTACGGCCATGGGCAGTGTGCGATGTCACTCGTGCGCGTCCAGGCTATGCGACCTTTACCTTTTAACTACTATGAGACATGAAAACTTTAGATATGCTTGCAATAATCCCCACCCATGCAGATTTTCTTACGGAGAGATGAATTTATTTTTCTTATGAAGATGAAGGAGAAAACTAATTTTATGAGATTTAAACCACGATTAAATTACATGAAATTACATAAAATAAAATAGATATAAAAAATTTGAGCACATTTTTTTATTTTAAGACTCTCCAAATCAATCAATCTTAAATCAACAATATTTCTACTCCATATCTGAAGCCATGTATTGTTTTTTTTTTTTTTTTTTTTTTTTACTAAAGCAGTCTTTAAATGTCTTGCCTCTTGCCTATCTTTACCTCTGAACTTAATAATATAAAGACAATGCGTAAAATACACCTAATTCTTTTATTCGCACCAAACAAAGTGCATTGCAGCCGAAACGTAAGTTAGTGGCCAGATTTATAGAGGGCGTCCTAAGTGAGGAGCTGTGCCGAGAGACTCTTGTTCACATTACATTTAATTTTCTGCATGTTGGTACAGTCAAGAAAACAGAAAACAGGGAGTAAATTCCAATGGCTAGCAGTTCGTGGAAAGAAGCTATCTGAGTAGAAATCCCTCCGGCATCTTGCGACCTTCACAGTGAAGGGATGGGATTTAGCTGATTGTTGGGTTGATCGGGTGTATTTACGTCACAAGGGCACTAGAGCAGCATGTTCTTCGGAGCACATACCATTGAAGTACTTGTAAAACAAGCAGAGAGATGCGACATTGCGGCGATGGAATAGGGGTTGGAGCTTGCTGGACAGTGAGGGACCTATTAGATTAGATACTCTTTTTAAGACACTGTCGAAGATGGATTAGACTAGTAGTTGAGAGGGAGAAACTAAGATTGAATACTGCTAGAACATCTGGGAAGGTTCGGCTAGAAGCACTCTTTCTTGCCTTGACAAAGTACAAATTCAACTTCGCAATCTAGTGGGCGATGATCTTTTCTTTTTCCCGTAGTCCCCTTCACATGGAAGAGATGTTGCCATCCTCTTGCTACTGTATCGTTATGTTCATGGTAGGTGCTCGACTCAGCTCCAATCCCAGCCCCTATAAAACATTTACAGCAAGACTACCCCTGTGGACGAGTGGTTATAGCACTTGTCTTTGGGCTGGACGACCCGGGTTCGATCCCACTCACGGCATGCGAATTTTCGGGTCTGAAAACTCCCTCTGTCCACCCAGCAGTAAATGGGTACCGGACTAAAACTCAGGGAAGGTTCAAGGCAGCGGAAGGAGAGGGATGGGCTCCGCCTTCCATATGCTGTGCCCTAGACACGGTGATTCTTAACAAATCACCGCCGCTACGGCCATGGGCAGTGTGCGATGTCGGCAACGACACTCGTGCGCGTCCAGGCTATGCGACCTTTACCTTTACCTTTTTACCCCTGCCCACAACTACAGTAGAAAACTTTCATGCATCTCTCTCTGTACCAAAGACTTAGCAATACTTCCATAAACAAAGTTTCTTTCCTAAAGCGTCCCACTTTTTAACAAAATACCGCGGAGCTGCTTCCCAGCCCACTACAACATTGTGGTCTTCAAGTTTAATGTAAACAAATACTTGTTGAGTCGACCTCCCGGATAAACAATTATTCTCAATAAATATTCTGACTAATCCACCGGTTGTTACTAATCATTGCGTGGTTGCGCTCATCGCCCAACCGATATCTTTAACCATTGTCCTCAAGTAGTCCCCGGACTTTGATAAGCGGTGACCCTTTAGTAATAAAATACGGCCTAGATCGCATATACCTAAGCAGTATATAAAAAAAAATGTTTATTTTTGTTGTGTGAAGTTGAAAAGAGCGTTTTAATCTCACTGTTAATGGTAATAATATATGCAGATGTTTTATTAAGTAGGGAGCGCATGATTGATGTAATGGATAATGTTGCAGACTATGAGATCGACAATTGCTCATTTACACACTAAACCTGTTCAGATAGGTATGAATTCCCAAACTTTGAATGGAATAGCAATTTGTGTTCAATGAATCGTATGCAACGAATTCTCCATAATACGTATTGTTTCGTGATTAAATACTCCAAAACGGGTTGATATACCGTTAAACACTAACATCACGCCACCTTGTCAACGATATGCGAAGCTGCGGGAGTAAAATAAAGCTGTGATGGGAAAACGTGCAGGTATAGGCGGGTAGTGCGTGTATGCACACAGCGCTGCCTAGCGAATGTTTAAGCGTACAAATAAGGATTTTTATCTAGAAACACCGGAACGATTTGGCCGACAATAAAATATCGGATATATGAAATGTTCATGAAATGTTTATGTGGTTGGCTCCAAAAATCCTGGCTTCATACGACATCTTCATTGTTGACGCCAGGGGGCGCTGAAGCTAGAGTTAGACGACATCTTGGCAGATGTTTCTGTTCGCCGTATGCAACAGATTCGACTCTCTTTTTGAACGCTATTCTCATATTTATGTGATAATACAAACAATATATTAAACACACACATATATACATACACGCATATATATATATATATATATATATATATATATATATATATATATATAAGAATACTCTAATACATACAATTCAGTTGGTCGGGTTTTACAAGAACTAAATAGCAATATACCTGCCAGATCGATATTTGATTCTAACTAGCCAGTCATTTACATGAATAAACAGTCTGTGCCATTTGCAAGCAACATTTGAAAATCTAATCTATTTCATCGATTAAATACTATATCCGCCCCGATAATTATTTCAACAATATAACTTTACAGAGATTCACCATTTGTTACAAATGCTAAATTCAAAATGGCGCCTGATAATATTTTATACAACCAAATTAAACCCACTAAAATATACTTTTTTAATTATTTACTTCGTTATATTTGTGAATATTTCATATCTAGATGGGAGACAATAGCAATAGCCGCAATTCGAGGTTAGATAACCATCTTTACTCAAATACACTTAAAAATTAATAAATATATTATCATTGATTTATAATACCTGGTTATAAACTAAAATGTAAAAAAAGTAAATTTTAGTTTGAACATGAAGCCACGTTCAAAAAGTACTTTAAGAATGCACAAAAAACGATTACTACTTGATTTAACACTATTTAATACTAACTAAAGTGTAATGCATACATTTCCGATACGACATCGTATTAAAAATAAAATCAACAGAAAGAGAGAGAGAGAGAGAGAGAGAGAGAGAGAGAGAGTGTGTAGCAGAGGGGGTAGAGAACAAGACAGACAGATCGAGACGCATACATAATAACAATCGCTTACCTTATAATAGACTTAACGTGCTTACTTTGAAAGTAAAATGTTTTAAATCCATTTCAGTTTCAACATGTGCTTAGGTTTAAATACGAAACAATAAGTTTATGAATAGAAAAAAAATCGATTGTTTCGAAACATTTCTTAAAAACTAACTATACTGTCTTCATATTTCTGTTTTAACATAAGATTTACACAAACAAAAAGCAGAGAGAGGGAGAGAGAAAGAAATAAAGAGAGAGAGAGAGGGAGAGAGAGCGGGAGAGGGGGAGAGAAACATTTTCATGAGCTATTTCGTAAAAGTACTTTACGGTGTACAGTAAAAACCAGTCGCCATTTAAATTGTAACCAGTAGATAGAAGGAAAAATCGTTTAAATTTGAGTTCAATCGGAAGCGTTGATATATATTTGCAAGCATGTTCACACTAGATGGGAATCAAATTTCAATTTATTTTTCGTTATTCTGATGTGAGAATATTCTTAAATATGTGATTTGTTTTTCTATCGAAATTGTCTATAATATTTGTTTGTATTTAATGCGGATAAAAGTCGTACTTATTTATACAGGGTGGGCAAAAGTAAGGGTCCTATTTTTAAAAATTCATAACTTTTTTATTTATTGATTTTTTTTTTTTTTTTTAAGAATAAGTAAAGGACCCCTTCCGAAGCAAGCATGAGCCGTATTAGCCCTAAGGAACGTACCCTCATTTAGAAAACATTATTTTTGCTTAAAAAACTCAAAACAGTGTAAAATACAATACTTTAGTTTTTGTAAGTTTTAAGAAGTGTTTTTCGGCTAAAATTTGTTTTGTTTTTTTCAAAAAATCTCGGAAGGGTCAGTCTACACACACATAAAGTTTGGTGAGTTTAACTTTTATTTTGTGGAAGTTATTCAAATTCAAGTTATTCAAATTTAAAGATAGGACCCTTATTTTGGCCCACCCTGTATTTTAAATTATATAAAGTTACGTATGTGTATGTTTATATATTTCTATGTGGAAGCTTTACTCATAGACTAATTAACTGAAATTGGGTTATGTGAGCTATGTTAGTTTAATTTTAATTTTTAGGCAAAGGGGGCAAGAATGGAGTAGAAACCTATCGTGAAAATTAAGATTTTTTTGTAGAACCGAACCAGTAGGTATTAGACATCAATCAAGAAATATATCACAGTTTCTATTGAGTATTTTAAAGGGGTTCATTTTGCATAATACAGAGCACATTGCTCCATATGAAAATTCAAAAATTTAAGATTCACGTAGTCATGAGACACTAATTAAGCAAAGTTCCTTGAATTTAAATTTCTTTCTTCAGATCCCTTGACCGTAAGCCTTAAATCTTAGACATTTTCTAGAATCAAAATGATGAAATACATTTTAATAAAAAATATAAATAAGGATTCTCGACATCGAGTGGTTGGAGTTCGGTGCTCTAATAATCATATTATTCACTTATTTACATTTTTTACGATACTGATAATCTAAAGTATGCAATTCCTTTAACGGTATTGTATTGCTTTTACTGTCAGTTATTCTACTAGATTACTCCACCCGTAGAGAAGCATATATATATATATATATATATATATATATATATAGTCTTGGAAGTTTCTCATCCATTAAAACTATAAAAAAAACAAAAACAAAATCTTAAGTCCCAAGTCGTTAAGTGGAAAATCACTCATGTAAGTTAATTTAACTTTTACAGTTATTATATTAGTTTGCTTCTAACATAATTTAAGGGATCATCAGTTGTTTACCATGAAAAACTGTTTCGGGAATTTAAATATATATGAGTAGATAAGTGATGAGAATAAAAATTGGATAGAATGCAATATTTATCAAATCGTCAATAGTTCAAACAAGTGTAATATAAAACAATCCATGGATTAAGGAAAAGAAAAAAAGTTTTTTATACTACCATTTAAAAAAAAGAAACTATATTGCATTCTATCCAATTTTTATTCTCATCACTTATCTACTTATATTATTGCTCTATTTCGTATATCGAGCTTTGAATATTAAAGATAAGATATAATTTAGAGATATAACAGTTATCTTTATTTTGATATTTCACACACACACACACACACACACACACACACACACACACACATATATATATATATATATATATATATATATATATATATATATATATATAAATGATAATTTATTTCATTTTGACTACCTGAAGATCGGAAGCTCCTAAAACTGCTCTCGTGAAACAAAATCAATTTTGTAGTCAAAATGAAATAAATTATCATTTATATTTATATTTCCGCTCTATATTTTTATTGAGCACTCTCATAAACCCTGTTCAATTCCCCTGGATTTATACCCTGTGGATTTATACCATACTCGGAGTATATATATATATATATATATATATATATATATATATATATATATTAGTAATAATGAGCAAAGGAGTGAAAAAGATCCTACAGATTTATTTTCTGTGGCTATAAACTCTTTGGATTACACAGAAATGTCGGATTAAGTAGGACTATTTATTTTGTTCAAGCTAACTGAATCTAGAGTAATTAACTGTAAGGATATACATCTATATAGAGATGATGGTCTATCTATAGTTAGAAATTCTACGAATTCTAAAGTTGAAAAAATTAACCATTTTTTACATGAAACTATTACAAATTTATGACTTAAAGTTGAGATCACAGTAGGAATAAAGATCACTAATCTTTTAGAAGTTACGTTTGACCTCATTCAAAACATATATAGACCATCGTAACCAGGTATGTGTTAATTTTAACTCAACTCACCCCTTACTATTATGAAGCAATATTAATTAGCCATAGAATCAGCAACACCTCCTTTACTGAAGAAATATTTAATGCCAATAATCAAACGTTCAATAACGCTTTTAAAACATTTGCTCTCTTAACACTAAAATATAATATAATGACAGTAATAATAGAAGCATCATAAAACCAAGACCGAAAGATTATTCGGTTTATTCTCCCGTTTAATCTGTTAGTTACATCTAAAATAGGCTATTTGTTTCTTAATCTTGATAGTCGACATTTTACTGCTAAATTATTTTTTACATAAAATATTCAATAAAAACTATTAAACTTAGTCATAACTGTAAAAACAACACGAGAAAAATAATTCAGAGCCATAACAGACGGATCTTAAACAATTGAATTAATAATACACAAGATAGTAATAATAACTGAAACAATAAGTGCAACTGTAGAAATAAAAATGACTGTCCGCTACGGGAAAAATGTTTGGCAAAGTGTATAGTATATTCAGGAACAGTATACCCAGAGGATGACCTAAGTCTAAAAAGACTCTACGTAGTAGGGGAAATTACTGATTTTAAGTTCATATACAAGAACTATAAAATATGTTTCAACAACCTTGGAAGAAAGGATGATACCTCATTATCCAAATACATATTGTTTCTAAAGTTGAACTATATGATACCTGTACTGAAATTAAGAATCCCGAAAAAGGCTTCAACTCCACGCTAAATTATCCCACTGTTTCCTTTGCCTTAATGAAAAAATAGGTATTATTACGTTCTCTGAAAGAGATAAATTGTTTAATCAAAGAGATAAAGTAGGGATTAGTTGTAGACATTTCAAACCGCTAACCCTGGATAAGTATAGTTGCAACCAAGTGAATCTATCATAAAATCCTGATAAACGATCATTATATATTATACACTTATTATAGAGTTTAAATATAGAATAACCTCACAAGTTTGATATGTAATACATATCATTCTAATTCATTTACTAACTAATATAAAGTAATATGAAATAAAGAATAAGCTAATAAGATTATAGTTTAAATTAATTATTTTAATTAAACCGTAATAAATAGTCATATAATTATAAAATAAAAAAGTATACTAAATAATTATATAATTGGATAAATAAATGCAAAGCCTTTAGTGAATAATTATCATTGAATATTTTGAATTAGATTCGTTTTATTTTCATTACAATATACACAATTTTGAAAGTGCTATGTGATTTATGTGATTCTGAGTTTGCATTCTGATGGTTTAAGAAGAGTTATGCTTTTGAAAGTCTATGTGATTTATGTGATTCTGAATTTGCATTCTGATAAGTATGGTTTAAGAAGAGTTATGCTTTTGAAAGTCTATGTGATTTATGTGATTCTGAATTTGCATTCTGATAAGTATGGTTTAAGAAGAGTTATGCTTTTGAAAGTCTATGTGATTTATGTGATTCTGAATTTGCATTCTGATAAGTATGGTTTAAGAAGAGTTATGCTTTTGAAAGTCTATGTGATTTATGTGATTCTGAATTTGCATTCTGATAAGTATGGTTTAAGAAGAGTTATGCTTTTGAAAGTCTATGTGATTTATGTGATTCTGAATTTGCATTCTGATAAGTATGGTTTAAGAAGAGTTATGCTTTTGAAAGTCTATGTGATTTATGTGATTCTGAATTTGCATTCTGATAAGTATGGTTTAAGAAGAGTTATGCTTTTGAAAGTCTATGTGATTTATGTGATTCTGAATTTGCATTCTGATAAGTATGGTTTAAGAAGAGTTATGCTTTTGAAAGTCTATGTGATTTATGTGATTCTGAGTTTGCATTCTGATAAGTATGGTTTAAGAAGAGTTATGCTTTTGAAAGTCTATGTGATTTATGTGATTCTGAATTTGCATTCTGATAAGTATGGTTTAAGAAGAGTTATGCTTTTGAAAGTCTATGTGATTTATGTGATTCTGAATTTGCATTCTGATAAGTATGGTTTAAGAAGAGTTATGCTTTTGAAAGTCTATGTGATTTATGTGATTCTGAATTTGCATTCTGATAAGTATGGTTTAAGAAGAGTTATGCTTTTGAAAGTCTATGTGATTTATGTGATTCTGAGTTTGCATTCTGATAAGTATGGTTTAAGAAGAGTTATGCTTTTTGCTGTGCATGTTTACCTTTATTTTATTTTTGTAGATTTTTCTAGTGATTATTGAGGTCCATATTAAGTATGTTCGTGTGATTATATGGTTATCTGAATTGTGGTAGTTTAAAGTGATATTCTGATCGTGAATTTTTGTATATTTTTATAGGGTTTATTGGGATCCATCTGATGTACATTTGTGTGATTATATGCTCATTTAAATTGTGGTAGTTGACAGCGATATGCTTGTTGTGAATTTTTGTATATTCTTATAGGGGTTATTGGGGCCCATCTGATGTATGATTGTGTGATTATATGGTTATGTGAATTGTGATAGTTGATAGTGATATTCTTATTGTAGCTTCTTGTATATTTTTATAGGGATTATTGGGGTCTATCATATGTATGTTTGTGTTATTATATGGTTATCTGAATTGTGATAGTTAACAATTATATTCTTATTTTGAATTTTTGTAGATTTTTATAGAGGGTATTGGGTCCATCTGATGTATGTTTGTGTGATTATATGGTTATCTGAATTGTGATAGTTGATAGCTATATTCTTATTGTGAACTTTTGTAGATTTTCATAGGGGTTAGTGGGGTCAATCTAATGTATGTTTGTGTGATTATATGGTTATTTGAATTGTGGTAGTTGACAGTTATGTTCTTTTTTTGAATTTTTGTAGATTTTTATAAGGGTTATTGGGGTCCATCTGATGTATGTTTGTGTGATTATATGCTTATCATAATTGTAGTAGTTGACAGTGATATTCTTATTGTGAATTCTTGTATATTTTATAGGGGTTATTGGGGTCCATCTGATGTATGTTTGTGTGATTATATGGTTATCTGAATTGTGGTAGTTGACAGCGATATTCCTATTTTGAATTATTGTATATTTTTATAGGGGTTATTTGAATCCGTCTGATATATGCTAGTTTAATCTATCTGATGTATTTTTGTATGATTACATGGTTATCTGAATTTTGGTAGTTGACGGCGATATGCTTATTGGTAATTTTTGTATATTTTCATAGGGGTTATGTGGGTCTATCTGATGCATGTTTGTGTGGTTATATGGTTATCTGAATTAAGATAGTTGACAGTTATATTCTTATTGTAAATAAATAAAATAGATAAATATGATAAGTTGCTTATTGAATGCAATTAATAGAAATTAAATAAATAAATCGAATCGGGTGTAAAATAACAATGAAAATCACCTTAATTTAATATTGAATGAATGTAATTCTAATTCTTTTATTAAAGAAAGTAATATGAAATAAAATAAATAAACCAATATCTAAATAGTTTAATATATACTTTTAAATAAAACTGCAATAGTTAGTTATATATAAGTATAATATATAAAGCTATGTAATAAGTAACTAAATAAATTGATAAATAAAAATAAAACCTATAGTAAATAGCTATAATTTAACGAATAGGCTATTTTGCCGGTCCCGGCAGAATAACGATGGCGCTGTTATTTTGCCGGTTCATGCTTATTTAACCTAACTGTTACAGTTACAGTGAAGATTTCGCGAGTCAACTTAACTGCCGGTTTATTTTTATTTCAAAATTTTTCCAATAAAAAAAGAAAGAATTAAAACTTCTGACTACTTTGTTAAATTAAATAAATAATTTATACGGCGATTTTCGCCACGACTTAGGAATTTTTTTTTATTTCACCATAGACTAAGTAACTACGATGAATTTCTATGTCCATTTATATGCATTCACGTATTGTTTTTATTGTAAAAAATATAAATTATGTTTTTAAGTACAAATAATTCGCTTTGAACCCCGTTTATGTCTACTTTAAAAAAAAAATATAACTCTCTACCGGATTTCCTCACAATGTTTGTTTGTAAAAACAATTCAACTTTGCATTAAAATTCGTCGTTACATGTATCAGTTGAACTTATTGACAATTACTACTGTTGTTATTTTATCGCAAGAAAAACATTCACTTCAATGGTTTATTTAGTGAAATGATGAGAAATAGTCCTAGCATTTTTCTTAAAAGATAGTGAAAAAGCAGTTTTAAAATTGCTGTTTAGACTGTTTATAAAACTGAAATTACATAAACGTACACATAGTTCTGGTAAAAAATTATATCTGATTTAATTTGTTTAGGGACTTATCTTTAATTATTTTTAATAACCGTTTTTTTTAACAAGAGCTATTTATTTTTTTATATCAATGAATGAAAATATTTTTTCTTCTTAAATAACTAAAACATTTTTTATCCGACGCAAATTACTTCTAAATCCGTCTAAAGAATCTAATTGTCTGTAATATTTTCTTTTATTTAATTAATTTTTACTTTTAATGTTTTTTGTATTAAAACCAGATATTCCATTTTATATTCAAAAGATTAAAATGACCGACCGAATAATAACTGATGATGACGATGAAAATAAATTGTTATTATTTATTTCATTACCTTTTCTTTCACAAGGCCATAACAGTTAGGTTAAAAAACATAAGCCGGCAGAATAACGACCCCATCGTTATTCTGCCGGGACCGGCAAAATAACGAGGGGCTCGTTATTTTGCCGTGACCGGCAAAATAGCCTCTTCCATAATTTAATAGCATATTTTAAAATTAAATCCGGTTTGCTTATATTATAATTACACAAGTAAATGTTACTGATAGATTTGAGAGTTTTTGGTGTCCTATGTTATGTACTTGCTTTATGTCATTGTGATTGCAGCTGTTTACAGTAATATAAGTATTGTTAATTAATTTCATGTTTTGGTTGTTTTTTTCTTATGATAACATACACGATACGATATGTGCGGAATTCTGTTTTTATTTCCAAAACAAAACACACAAAAAACCCCAACAAAAACCCCAGTCAAAGCAGGAAATTAATTCATATTGGGAACGCGTGGTTTCAACGATATTACTCTATATGTAATATCAGGGAATGTTTATTTACGTTCGACTCTTCGATGTGTGCAGAGCCCTGTTTTTTATTTATAATAAAATGGTGGGAGACAACTAATTACATCATGTTGGTCTGCAGTTTCAACTTGTTATTGGTTATCTTGCTTTCGCGTGTTGCTGTTCTCAACATTTTGAACCGAGAGAGGGGTCAAGCTGTCGTACAAAGCTAGATTTCTTTATTTACAATCTCAATAACAGATATGCCTTCAGACAATGGCACTTTTCTGAATAAAGGATTGTCACTCGGCTGGCAAGACGTTGCAGTTATCATATACGTATGTATGTATGTATGTATGTATGTATGTATGTATGTATGTATGTATGTATGTATGTATGTATGGAAAGGGAAGTAATGATACAGCTTAAACTATTGTAGCATTACCTAGCCTTTTTACACACTTACACATACGCTCACTAGATGGCGTTTCAAACTCGAATTATCTCCCCTTCTGGATGGTAGAGGACGCTACAATCAGTGATATAAAAAGGAACGGACAAGAAGAGTTCACTCCCATCACTATATACGGCTATAATAACGTTGACGCACCGATTCCCGTAAGTAAAGTAACGTTGAGCCTGGCCAGTACTTAATGGGTAACCATTTGGGAAGACTATGTGCTGTATTTAACAAAAATCTCTACGAACTCAAATTAATCTGTAAAATCAATCGTATGCAAAGAATATACGAATTCAGCATAAAATAACCAAACGATGGTTGACATACCGTAAACAACAACAACAACAACAGCAACAACAACATATTTAACTGAGTTTTAGCTCGGTTCGCTGATCCTATAGTTGAGGTCATTAATCAAAACGTCATTCTCCCAGCCATTCTTCCCCAAAAAATGAATGTTATTGTGTACTGAGAAAAGAAAAGAAAAGTTTTATTACTATCGACCACTAAATCGTAATTGAAAACATAAAACTATGGCACGGCTTAATATTTTTTTTTATTATTCCTTTAAATTTAATTTGAATAATTTAATTCTTTGAAGGAGGGGAGAAAAAGCTGGCTCAAAAAAATGCAGGAAGAAGAAGAAAAGGTGTTTCTGTTTAGCCTCATTTTCGTAAAAGTCCAGACGAATTGTCTCCAGCAGGGTTATAGAGTCAGAGATTCGTGTGAGTGTTTTATGTCGCCCAGATCGGATGGAGATGACGAGAGAGAGGGATGGTAGATTATTTTTTGGCGGGCGGGAAGTCATAGGAAGTGAGTTGATTGCATCGATTCCTATCGTAAAACCTGCGAAGAGAGGTTTAAATTCTCGCTTGTCACCCGGGCTCAGGTGGGTGGGTGTCTGTGTGGAGGCGTAATGTGATGAACGAGAGTCAGGGTTGAATAATAAAAAAAGTAGCCCGATTCGTGCATCATATATGGTCATACGTTCAGAATATAAATTAATAAAATTATGAGACAATTTCACGTGTGTGCGTGATTTTTCCCCTTCAGCGTAACTTCGATAATTTCATATCGAATTATTATTTTTAAATTACTATTAAACAAAAAATTATTGAAATCAAAAATGCAATTTTAAAAACCTATTAACATTGATTTAATTTCTTAAAAATCGACCAGAATGCATTTCGGTTTCTTATATATATATTCTAAATTTAATTTCGTAAAAATTCACCAGAATGTTACAAAGGTGTGCTTGAGAGGAATTTTTGGCTCGGAACAAAGTGTGGTATCTGTTCTGATACTACACTTAATATTTTCTGTCAGCTGTCAGTGAAGGACAAATGCTTTTTATTTTTGTTCCAATCTAGAGAATCTTTTTTTAGGGGAGCTTGATTCTTTCTCAGATTAAAAACTGCCCTTGTGTCTAACTCTGCCCTCGTGGGGTGGCAAGGAAATAAGAAAAACGCAATGGCATGGGGTTTAGTACTGAGTTTACGATGAAATAGTTCATTCATTCCCGAGCAACACCGGGTACTCTTGTTAGTTAAAGCTAAACATATCGCCTTCGTAAATAGCAAGTTAAAAAAGAAAAGAAACTATGGAATTGGTTATGCCGAGTTCAAATCCTTTAAGGTCATTTACACACGAATACTGTTGGGAAAGGTATGAACCCGCAACATACCCTCCAGGTATGGGTAATATAGCAATTAAGCAACATCTATTAGTGTGTCTAAAAGATCAAAGCGCATTCTGTCTGTCAAGACTAGATATTGTTTTTTTTTGTGAATAATTAAGACATGGTGTACCTAATATTTATGAATTCACAATTCTGTTCTAACGTTTGAATTCACGCCATTAAGATTATCTGGATTTTGGTTGTTTGACAAAATGTAAACAAATACGAGGAGACGAATAGAAGCAACAGAGATGGGATGCTTCCGAAAGATCCTCAACATCTGATATAATAGACCACATTAAAAATGAGGAAGTGAAAAAGAATCTAAGACAGGCAGTTGGGCCATATGAAGACCTGCTTACCTCTGGGGAGAAGTGGAAAATAAAGTGGTCCGGCCATGAAACACGATCATCAGATCCCGCAAAGACAACCCTCCAAGGAACTCTACCGGAAGAAAGAAAGATGAGCAAGCAAAGAAATAGGTATGAGGACAACATCTGAGAGAGGATACGGCTGGTGCTGAGTAACACACCAAGGAAGGCAAAACATCGGGAGGGCTAGAGAAAACTGGTTGCCAGTTTATATCTGGTGCTTCAACGGTCATCCAGACCATCTAACAGAGAGTAGAAGACATACTTAATGTTATTGATTCGTTAGAAGAATACTCCGTAATATTTTTCTCAGCTCATCCTGTGGTGCCCGGATTACTTTTTGCCACTGAAATTAAGCTAGAAAAATGAAGTGCTATGGCAATGTAACACTATCATCAGGTCTCGCAAAGAAAATCCTGCAAGGAACGTTACGGAGAAGAAGTAGGGGAAGACAAGGAAAGAGGTGTGAGAAGAACACCATCCGAGAGTGGACATGCCTAGGAAAGCAGAAAATCATGAGAGCTTGAGAAATATGTGTGTCAGGTCATCTTTAGTGCACCAACGGACATATAGACAACAGGACAGATGACGACGAAACGAATACCAAGATGTCTGTGACAACATAGAGATGCAAGTGTGCCAGGAAACGAAATCAAACATCAATCAGCTGCTGTTTCGAAATTTTTTTCATATGAGGATAATGTGTATTATATGTATGATTTATATATAATAATACATAGAAATAAGAATTAGAATACCATATATATATATATATATATATATATATATATATATATATATATATATATATATATATATATAAGAATATAAAATTAAATTAAAGATAATTGAATTATCGTTTAATAATAATAATCTATCGTGATAATGTAAAGCTCAATATATTGAATAGAGCAATCAATTCAAAAGATGAAAAATGAGAATAAAAATTGCAAAGATACAACATTTATTAAAACATCAGAAGTTCAAAGCAGGGAGTCTCATATCCTTAATCCATATTGTATATATATATATATATATATATATATATATATATATATATATATATATATATATATAATTATCTCTGGGAATTTAAACTGCATTGACCTTTTTTTGTCTTTTTGTTTAAAATAACTCAAAGCTTCTTTAGACTATATATATATATATATATATATATATATATATATATATATATATATATATGGTTACATCAAGTAATGTAAGATAATAAGTAGTAATATATAGAGATAAAATGGTAAGACTACACATAAAAAACAAGAATAGGTTTAAGACTCCCAAAATTAATACTAGAATTGTCCACATGGACCAATCCCTTTTTACCCCGCCTAATAAACCGGTATCGTCCGCGTTTTTGGGTCTGGATTTACGCTGGTCTATTGGGTGTTGCCGGTCCTGTACAGTTCTAGGAGGTGCACCCTCCCAGGCTTTGCCTCCCCTCTTTGGGGAGAAGTAAGTTTATTGCTTACTGTTTGAGGCGCCCCTACCGAGGAATGCCGACGGAGCTGCCCAGGCAATTTTTAAACAGCCAGAGTATTCAAATTCTCGAGCGCTCGTTCTTTCTCACTTTCCCGACCTTTTGTCACATGTGGGAGGAAGATAAATAGAACGAATGTACACATACCCAAGGCAATGTGTGAAACGTTAGTAAATGACCTCCAGTCAGTAGTGGAATGGGGACGTAAATGGATCGTTAGATTTAATGCTACTTAGACAAAGCTCCTTTCCTTTAAAAATTACAAGACATCGTTTCAACCATCGATTGCCATGGCTAATAGCACTCTATGTGAGAGTTCATCATTCAAACTCCTCGGCCTAACATTCACAGGTAACATGAATTGGAACAAATACATTAAAACCATTGCCAAGACGGCTGCAAAGAAAGTGGCCTCCATCTTTCGCGCTAGAAAACTACTCACACTTGCCAGCATCCTATATCTCTACAAAGCCACGATTCGCCAATTCATAGATTATTGTTGTCACATCTAATCTGGTGAACTAACCATTAGTGTTTCCGTCTTCGACAAAGTCCAAAAATAAAGTCTTCAATCTAATAGGTCCCGCATTGTCAAATAAGTTCAAACCTCTACCCCATCGCCGCAATGTTGCATCCCTATGCTTGTTTTACAAGTACTTTAATTGAATGTGTTCCGATGAACTCGTAGCGCTGGTTCCCCCCTTGACGTAAATACCCCAGACGAACCCGACAAGCAGCAAAATCCCACCCCTACACTGTAGAGATCCGCAGATGCCGAACATCTGTATACTTTAATAGTTTATTCCCCTCGAACTGCCAGACTGTGGATTTCCTTCTGTTTCCTGCTTCCCTTACTGTACTAACCTGTAGAAATTTAAATGTAATGCGAACCGACCTCTCGCTGCTCAACTCCCTACTTAGAGTGTTCCTGTAGGCATGGCCCCCAATTCATAGTCACTCCTAACGTTTCAGTGGCAAAGTTCTTTGTGTTCAGTGAATAAGAGTTTTGAAAAAGTGATAGTCTTCTGCAGATTAAAGGTTCAATTCTCAGTACAGGCGATAATGAGAATATAATTAAAAATTACTAGATACTTTGACCCAGTCATGGCTGACGAAACGAGAACAATCTACCCTCGTGGGTGCAATAAAATGTTAAATTTGAAAATCCGTACAAATCCCCGGTTTCGACAAGACGAACCTAAAGAAGGTCGGAGGTTACATCGGTCGAAACGTTGTGAGAATAACATGCAATATGAGAACAGTAGTTTGAATACTCCAAATAAACTAACTCTCATAGTGTGCTCATACGGCATGATTACAGAAATTACTTATAAGCCCCGGTAGAGACATAAACGAATATCCCTAGATAAAACAAGTAAGACCACCAGGCAGTTTAGTTTTGTTAGAAACATCAATTTCAGGTTGATTCTATCTTGAATTTTTATTCATTTATTTTTTATTTATTTATTTTTTTACAATTTATTTATTTATTTATTAGTTATTATATTATTATTTATTTATTTATTTTATTTTATTTATTTTATTTTTTATTTTTTATTTTTAAAATTTATTTATATATTTATTTTATTTATTTATTTATTATTTATTTTTTTCGTAAATTTTTTATTATGTATGTGTTATAGTGCAGACAAGAAAAGAAAAATGGGAAGAAAAACAACTACATGGACGCTTCATAAGACTCACAAGATAAGAAACCAACGCAAATAGCTGGACATGGCTAAGAAAAGGAAACTTGAACAGAGAAACGGAATCTTTACTGATGGCTGCACAGAACAATGCGATTAGGACAAACTACATTAAAGCTAAAATAGATAAAACCCAGGAAAACAATAAATGCAGACTGTGTGGACAAAGAGACGACCAATAAATCATATAATAAGTGAATGTAGCAAACTTGCCCCAAAAGAATACAAGAACAGACATGACTGTGTTGGGAAAGTAATACACTTGGAACTGTGCAAACAATTGAATTTCGAATATGCAGACAAATGGTACAAACATAAACCAGAAACAGTACTGGAAAACGAAAAACACAAAATCCTCTGGGATATGGATATACAAACAGATAAACTCATACAAGCAAGGAGACCTGATGTTATTATAATAGACAAAAAGGAAAAATCTTGTAAAATCGAAGACTTCGGCATTCCGGCAGACCACAGAGTGAAGATCAAAGACACGGAAAAACGAAGTAAATACACAGAACTAGCCAGCGAACTGAAAGGAATATGGAGCATGAAGAAAGTTAGTATAATACCAATAATCGTAGGAGCACTAGGAACAATCCCCCAAAAAACCTGTAAAAAAGACTGGGAGAAATTGGAATCAAAGGGACCATCGAAACCATACAAAGGGCGGCAATGATCAAAACAGCTGCAACAGGGAGAAAACAAAACCACACGAAGAACACCACAACAAGAACCAAGGAACAGAAACTGCAAAGAACAGCACTTCATAATCCCCCCCAATAAATTACACCGGCCTCAGCTATCACTATACAAAAATGAACCAAAGAAACAGAAATTACAAGAAACACTATAAGCTCCTATCCTCTCCCCCCAATTTTTAAAAAAGAATTTAAAAGAATTAAAAATTATTATTTTTTTAAATAAGGAAAGAGGAAAGGAACAATTTAAGGGATTATATATATATATATATATATATATATATATATATATATAAAGTGTGGGTTGGTCGTTCAATGTCAAAGTATTGCAGAGTTAGTTAATAAAATTGAAATATAAGCCATATTAGCCATACAAGATTAATTTTTTTTTACATTAATCCTAACAATTTCGGAATAAAATTCCTTTTTCAGGGGTGACCAGTATTGAGTCATTTTTTTCTCATCAAAAAACAAGAATAAACAAACTTATTTTTTTGTTACTTGATAAACGTCTTTGGTACGATGTCTCCGCAGTGTTGTTATCGGCGGTTATGATTCAAATCCGGTGTCGAACGAAAGAAGCATTGGCTCCCTGTCATGAAAAAAGTGTGGGTTGGTCGTTCAATTTCAAAGTATTGCAGGGTTAGTTAATAAAATTGAAAAATAGGCCATATTAGCAATACAAGATAAATTTTCTTTTATTTTTTACATTAATCCTATCAATTTCGGAATAAAATTCCTTTTTCAGGGGTGACCAGTATTGAGTCATTTTTTTTTTTTCATCAAAAAACAAGAATAAACAAACTTATTTCTTTGTTACTTGATAAACGTCTTTGGTACGATGTCTCCGTAGTGTTGTTATCGGCGGTTATGATTCAAATCCGGTGTCGAACGAAAGAAGCGTTGGCTCGCTGTCATGAAAAAAGTGTGGGTTGGTCCTTCAATTTCAAAGTATTGCAGGGTTAGTTAATAAAATTGAAATATAAGCCATATTAGCAATACAAGATTATTATTATTTTTTTTTTACATTAATCCTATCAATTTCGGAATAAAATTCCTTTTTCAGGGGTGACCAGTATTGAGTAATTTTTTTCATCAAAAAACAAGAATAAACAAACTTATTTCTTTGTTACTTGATAAACGTCTTTGGTACGATGTCTCCGTAGTGTTGTTATCGGCGGTTATGATTCAAATCCGGTCTCGAACGAAAGAAGCATTGGCTCGCTGTCATGAAAAAAGTGTGGGTATGGTGCCGGCCTAGGCTGACACCAGACACAATATTTGTAGAGGGTCGAGGAGTATGAGCAGACCGAGGAGGGACAGCACAAACCAGACCATCACTGGAAAAGTGCAGAGAATGCTGGGACCTTGGGGAGGCTTATTGCCACCCAAATCCCAGAGACGACCAATTGTCTTTATCAGCGAGAAATCAATTGTAAGGGGCTGTTGCGATACCGCATCGTTATCGAAAAGAGGTGAAGAATACTAGAAATCTAGGGAGGCTTGTTGTCACTCAGACTCCAGGAAATACCACTGGTTGTTGTCGGTGAGCAATCACTGACGATGATCTGTGTGAGAACTCATAGTGAGTACAAAAAATAATAATAATAGTAATAATAATAATAATAATAATGATAATAATAATAATAATAAATTTAAGCATGACAGATCAACGAAAATACTATTTCTATCTTAAGCCTGATAAATCTACTGACGGACAGAACCCCTTAAAAACGATCTTTGTATGCATGTCAAATAAAATGCAGCATGCAATCGGTGCGTTTCGCGCTAAAAATGCTATTTCAAAGCGATTTGTTACAGACAGACCTATCGATATCCGACCGACCGAGCCTCTAATAGAGATGCGATGACGCATCTAAGAAATTGCCTTAAGTTGCTAAAGTGGCCAATTTTCTGACGCTTCTCTTCTTAAAAGACGCCGGGCCAGACGCCGAGGCTGCGACAAAAGGTGCATTCAGGTGCCTATGAATCATGGAGGGCAGCGTTTCCCGGTCAGACGCCCGCATCTCGCATCGGAATACGATTTACTAATATCCTTCCCTGTAACATCTGGTTTATGTGACTGTCTCTATGAAACAGACATACCCTAACCCTACCCGCATCCGCTTCCGACTTCCGACTTCCGACTTTTACCTGCCACTTTCAGTTTCGCTTTTTTCAACCTCCACCCTTTCCATATCACCTTCGATGCTTTATGTTTTTTTTTGTTTCATTTGTTTTTCCCTTTTGATTTATTCTAATAACTTGTGTACCCATTTTGTTATTAATGGCATTTTAAAAAAATAGAAGATGAAAAGAAGAAATTCGGATGTTTTACAAAACATTGGTATTATCTGTAGAAAACGTAAAAAGCTATTTAAATCTTTGAATGAATGATAAAGATATCGAGTATATATATATATATATATATATATATATATATATATATATATATATATATATATATATATATATACCCCATATATATATATATATATATATATATATATATATATATATATATATATATAAGGATAAAATACACGATTCATCATAAAATGATATGTCGTGGAGACATAATGTATGAAACATGTATGTGGAGACAGAATGCATTTAAATATATATATATGCATCTCTCTCTCTCTCTCTCTCTCTCTCTATATATATATATATATATATATATATATGTCAGGGGAAGGAAAATTCTTTTCAATTGGAGCGAAAGAGGGGGTAAGGAGTGATAGAGGAGAATAGGACAGTGTGGGGGGAGGGGAAGTGCGAGAGATGAAAGAAAGATAGATTAGGGGTATAGAAAGAGGTAGAGATAGAGAGAGAAGAGGAGTTTTAAAAGATAGATGTTACACACACTTTTTAACTCGTCTATTTTGTTATTCCTGCCTCCGTGAATTACATTTTAATATTTCCCACTATTTTGAGAAACTGTCGACTGCTATTAGGTAATAGAAACCATCGAATGAGTAGCAAAATCTATGTGGATCCTAGACCATAGTCGATCAGTTTTGGGATATGGTTTGAAATTTATAGGTGTCTTCGCTGCCAAAGCACAACCTTTTCATAGTTTCACCGCATTTTCAAAGTCTTTGATATACTTGTCCAATAGACATAGCATCCCATGAGGCTTTGTTATGATATTCAGTTTGTTCTACTTTTTTTCTTTTAATCTGTCTTCTAGCCAAAGTTTTTCTTCTTGCTGGTGTCTAATAATGTCCAACGTGGCACTTTTAAATTCTTCCATTTTCGTTGACTTTTTTTTTTTACATAGTCGTAACTTTTCCCACTGGAAGATAAATTTTCCACTTATTAGCGAGAGAGATGAAAAATAAACTTGTTCAACTTATTTACGTGTTCCTGATTAAACAATAAAAAAACGAAGAAAAATTTACATACAGAACTCTTGTTTCTTTTTCCCGTGGTCGAACGATTTCTATTTAAAAACCCCAAGTTGGTGAATGAGTTAACATTGTTTACATCCACCCCAAGAACGAACACATTTTTTAATCTTAGTTTCTGACGTTGGAGACTTTCGTTTTGCAGATTTGGTACATGTTGTCTGTTAAAAATTCGGTATGGCTTTTTACGTCTAGCTGTTACTATTGTAATAAACACTTCTTAGAGAACACTACCTTAGTCTTTTTCGAAAATCCTACATCGCTAGTTATAGTAATGGCTATGTTGTATCTGACATAAGTTATAGTTTTAATCGGCAGTGTTGTGTGCGATATAAGTTCGATAATAAATAAGACAACACGTTGGTATATTCACAATTGGTGTTTACAGAAGTACAGAATAGTATATTACAGAAAAAAGCGCTCGCCCTTAGTCATAGGCTCTTTTATACATAACGTCTGGAAGAGTCGATATAGTCACAAATATGGTAGATCACCATCTCACAATAACCGTATCCTTACACACCTCTTTTGATTTGCAGTTCTGATAGACGATAATGACCGAATAAACCACCTTTCTTCTTTAAGAACGTGTTCGCGTGTTCAGTTGGTTAATCGAATGATAATTAACGTAAGAACAATGTAGCGGACCCTTTGTGTTGCAATTACCGGAATTGTCTCCAGTCGGTCGCAGAATCACAAACACACCCACCCACCCACACAAGGCGGACGGTATAAAAACAAGGTATGTCTTTTAATTCAGAAATGAACTCTATAAGTAAATGGTTACACGCAGATCTGAGAGGAGACGAGTCAGTTGGGTATGTAACAGTAATTGCTCGCAGTAGGTCAAATAGGATTGAACTCGATATTGTCGAATCTATAACCAGAGATGGTACTTATTATGCTAATCGTGCACCCTACATCTTTTTCTTTTATAAGAATCGCTGGTTTCAGGTGAATATACACAATGTGTGTGTGTGTGTGGGGGGAGGGAGGTACTCTATCTTTATGTATATGCGTTGATGCATCGCTATTAGATGCTCAAATAGACGGTCTTCTAATCGGTTCGTTTTTAGTCTGTCACTTTTCAGTTGTAAAAAGCATTTAAACGCTCAAATTAAATGGACGCATCTTTGTTTAGATGCGTCCAACCATCTATATTAGATGATCTGTCTGTTGTTCGGTCTGTCATGCTTAAGTTTGAAATCGCATCTTTGTCAGTCCGTCACGGTTGAGTTTGAAGTAAAATTTTCGTCAGTCTGTCACGCTTAAGTTAGAAATAGAATTTTCATCAGTCTGTCACGCTTAAGTTTCAAATCACATCTTTGTTAGTCTGTCACGTTCACGTTTGAAATCGCAATTTCGTCAGTCTGTCACGCATAAGTTTGAAATAGCATTTTTATCAGTGTGTTACGCTTAAGTTTCCAATAGCAGTTTCGTCAGTCTATCACGTTTCAGTTATAAATCGCAATTTCGTCAGCCTGTCACGCTTATGTTTGAAATCGCATTATGTGATCTGTCACGCTTAAGTTTAAAATCGCATTTTTGTTAGTCTGTCACGCTTAAATTTCGAAATCGCATTTTCGTCAGTCTGTAACGCTTAAGTTTGAAATCGCATTATGTGAATCTGTCACGCTTAAGTTTAAAATCGCATTTTTGTTAGTCTGTCACGCTTAAATTTCGAAATCGCATTTTCGTCAGTCTGTAACGCTTAAGTTCAAAATAGCAGTTTCGTCTATATGTCACGCATCAGTTTGAAATGTCAGTCTATTACGCTTAAGTTTGAAATAGCATTTTCGCTTCTCTGTCACACATACGTTTGAAATGGCATTTTTTCAGTCTGTTATGCTGAAATTTAAAATAGCATTTTCGTCAGTCTGTTACGCTTAAGTTTGAAATAACATTCTTGTCTCTATGTCACGCATAAGTTCGAAATATCACTTTTGTCAGACTGTTACGCTTAAGTTTGAAATAGCATTTTCGCTTCTCTGTCACACATACGTTTGAAATAGCATTTTTTTCAGTCTGTTATGCTGAAATTTAAAATAGCATTTTTGTCAGTCTGTTACGCTTAAGTTTGAAATAACATTCTTGTCTCTATGTCACGCATAAGTTCGAAATATCACTTTTGTCAGACTGTTACGCTGAAGTTTGAAATAGCATTTTCGCTTCTCTGTCACGCATACGTTTGAAATAACATTTTTTCAGTCTGTTACGCTTAAGTTTGAAATAGCATTTTTTCAGTCTGTCACGCGTTAGTTTGAAATATCGTTTTAATTTATGAAGGCGCGGATTGAATTGGAGCATTTTATTTTAAATTAGCTGTCCCAAACTGGAGTTGCCCGGTAATGTATTATTTTCATTTTTTAAAACCTTTTCCTTTTTAAAATGCATCGTATTTTTTGTTCCAATCAAAAAGAAGTAACGCTCTATTGACGAATACCGAGTTACCTATCCTTTTTAAAATGGCGGACACTTAAATTTGAAAGAGTATTTTCATCAGTTTTTAACGATTGAGTTTGAAATAGCGTTTTCATTGCTAAACGCTTGAGTTGAATGTGCGCATTTTATTTTTGAACTAGCTATACCTATCCACTGTTGATCGGTAATGCATTTATTTACATTTTTTCTATCTTTTTTTAAAAATTACGACGTTTTTTTTTCTAAAATATTATTTTTTACTTTTCAGTCAAATGTAAGTAACGTTATATGAAAGAATACATCATTACATCTCTTTGTTAAGATGGCGGCTATTTGAAAATAATTCCGACCCTGAAAAAGTATTTTCTGTCAGGGATAAAATCTAATAACATTTTATCATTCTTAAAGGATGCTGAAAAAATCCCCAAGACAAGCTGAAGCAGAATCAGAATCAGATATTGAATTTTTAAGAATAAAAATATCGATGACAAAGACAGGATTAAGAGAATGATCCTATCCAGGCAAAGTATTTTTTGGAATAGATTAAATCGAATTACATTTCTGCAACGATCCAGAAGAAAAACTTTAAAACGATAATAAGACATTGAGTTCTTAGGAGGAAAACTATCGACGACAAAGAAAGAAAAAATAGACTTGTCTTCCTATATTTATTAGGTCTGCCCATGCATCTTTATAACATGTTTTGTCCATCGTTCTCTGTCATACGTAGGTTTAAAAAAAGATATTCCTCGGTCTGTCACGGTTTAATTCAAAATAGTATTTCTATCGCTAAATGCGGGGATGTAACTTTCCTTTCGATACGTCCATGCATCTAAATAAGGTGCTCTGTTTGTCAGTAAATTTGTTACGTGTAAGTTTGAATAGCATTTTCATCAGTCTGTCACGCTTAAGTTTGAAATAACATTTTCGTCTCTATGCCAAGCATAAGTTTGAAATAGCACTTTTGTCAGTCTGTTACGCTTAAGTTTGAAATAGCACTTTTGTCAGTCTGTTACGCTTAAGTTTGAAATAGCACTTTTGTCAGTCCGTTACGCTTAAGTTTGAAATAGCACTTTTGTCAGTCTGTTATGCTTAAGTTCGAAATAGCACTTTTGTCAGTCTGTTACGCTTAAGTTTGAAATAGAACTTTTGTCAGTCTGTTATGCTTAAGTTCGAAATAGCACTTTTGTCAGTCTTTTACGCTTAAGTTTGAAATAGCACTTTTGTCAGTCTGTTACGCTTAAGTTCGAAATAGCACTTTTGTCAGTCTGTTACGCTTAAGTTTGAAATAGCACTTTTGTCAGTCTGTTACGCTTAAGTTTGAAATAGCACTTTTGTCAGTCTGTTACGCTTAAGTTTGAAATAGCACATTTATCAGTCTGTTACGCTTAAGTTCGAAATAGCACTTTTGTCAGTCTGTTATGCTTAAGTTCGAAATAGCACTTTTGTCAGTCTGTTACGCTTAAGTTTGAAATAGCACTTTTGTCAGTCTGTTATGCTTAAGTTCGAAATAGCACTTTTGTCAGTCTGTTACGCTTAAGTTTGAAATAGCACTTTTGTCAGTCTGTTACGCTTAAGTTTGAAATAGCACTTTTGTCAGTCTGTTACGCTTAAGTTTGAAATAGCACTTTTGTAAGTCTGTTATGCTTAAGTTCGAAATAGCACTTTTGTCAGTCTGTTACGTTTAAGTTTGAAATAGCACTTTTTTCAGTCTGTTACGCTTAAGTTTGAAATAGCAATTTTGTCAGTCTTTTACGCTTAAGTTTGAAATAGAACTTCTGTCAGTCTGTTACGCTTAAGTTCGAAATAGCACTTTTGTCAGTCTGTTATGCTTAAGTTTGAAATAGCACTTTTGTCAGTCTGTTACGCTTAAGTTTGAAATAGCACTTTTGTCAGTCTGTTACGCTTAAGTTTGAAATAGCACTTTTGTCAGTCTGTTACGCTTAAGTTCGAAATAGCACTTTTGTCAGTCTGTTACGCTTAAGTTTGAAATAGCACTTTTGTCAGTCTGTTACGCTTACGTTTGAAATAGCACTTCTGTTAGTCTGTTACGCTTAAGTTTGAAATAGAACTTTTGTCAGTCTGTTACGCTTTAGTTCGAAATAGCACTTTTGTCAGTCTGTTACGCTTAAGTTTGAAATAGCACTTTTGGCAGTCTGTTACGCTTATGTTTGAAATAGCACTTTTGTAAGTCTGTTACGCTTAAGTTTGAAATAGCACTTTTGTCAGTCTGTTACGCTTAAGTTTGAAATCGCACTTTTGTCAGTTTGTTATGCTTAAGTTTGAAATAGCACTTTTGTCAGTCTTTTACGCTTAAGTTCGAAATAGCATTTTCGGTTCTCTGTCACACATACGTTTGAAATAGCATATTTATCAGTCTGTTGCGCTTAAATTTGAAATAGCAATTTTCAGTCTGTCACGTGTAAGTTTGAAATATCGTTTTAATTTATGAAGGCGCGGATTGAATTGGAGCATTTTATTTTAAATTAGCTGTCCCTACCTGGAGTTGCCCGGTAATGTATTATTTTCATTTTTAAAAATTCATTTCTTATGGATCAGATGATTCTGTTGTTGGCATCGGTTTCCCCCGATATCTTCCCTGTTAGAATTCTTTCTAGAAAGACACCGGGTACTTACAGAGGGTACCACGTGAAGGTTGCGAACATCCTAACTTAAAGTGTTTCTGTGAAACGAACTGGATTCCATCTTGGAAAACCCAGGTTATTAGTCCGCGTCGTTAACCACTTAGCCGCCGTCACGCCCCAGTTTTAAATAGAGTTTTCTGGGGTGCAAATATATATTTTTTTGTCTATCATGCTTGCATTTGAAATAACATTTTCAGCGCTAAACGCGTGGGTTGAATGTACACATCTTTAGAATATCTTGTTCTTGTTTTTGTCTCCAGAACGTTGTCAAATAGTTTTACATGAATCGGTACAGTCATTCGTAGAACAAGTCAAAGAATATATAACCAATGCCTGCATTGTGTTTCGTTACTTCATAAGTGTATTTTCTTATACTTTATTCGTTAC
>OY744533.1:80841189-80848689 GCA_963556195.1 Sepiola atlantica
TCCTCAAATTTCCATTGCGAACCGAAGTCACACTTGATAACCTGGTCATCACCCCATCACAGGACAGAGACACCATAAAAAACCTTGACACATCCAAAGCTTGTGGGTCTGATCTCATACCAGTAATAGTAATAAAGAAATGCCCTGCTGAACTGGCCCCTGTCCTCTCCAAACTCTACAATAAATACCTAGCTGAATCTTGCTTCCCCGATAGCTGGAAAATTGCCTCTGTGGTACCAGTCTACAAGAATTCTGGGAATAGAACCGATCCTCAGAACTACCGTCCAATCAGTCTACTGCCGATCTTTGCTAAAATCATTGAATCCTTAATCAATCTAGCGATAGTCCGGCACTTAGTTAATGCTAAACTTCTTTCTGACCGCAAGTATGGATTTAGACAAGCACGATCTACTGCAGACATCTTAACGGTCATCTCTGTACGCATGTATAATAAACTCGACAAGGCAGGCGAAGCTAGAGCAGTAGCGCTTGATATATCCAAGGCCTTTGACAAGGTTTGGCATAAAGGGCTTCTCCTGAAAATACGCTCATACGGTATTACTGAGCAATTACTTAATATAATTAGATCCTTCCTAGCCAAAAGAAAGATCCAGGTTGTCCTCGATGGCCGTTAATCTAAGCAACATAACATAAATGCTGGTGTACCTCAGGGATCTATCCTTGGACCTTTGTTGTTCCTGGTCTATATAAACGATCTCCCTGATGATATAAAGTCTGAGATTGGTTTATTTGCTGACGACACCACGCTTTACTCTCGCCATGTTGGCAAAACAGACGCGATCATATCCGAGGCAATGGCTGAATCCTAAGAAAATAACCTCCAGGCTGTAGTGAATTGGGGTCATACATGGTTGGTAACTTTTAATGCCGCAAAGACAAAGCTCCTTTCCTTTAATAACTACAAGAAACCTCTCCAACCACCGATTGTCATGGAAAATGGCATCCTGCCTGAGAGTTCAACATTCAAACTCCTCGGCCTAACCTTCACAGGCAACATGAATTGGAACAAATACATTGAAGATATGTCCAAGGCTGCAGCAAATAAGGTTGGCTCCCTCTACCGTGTTAGTAAACACCTCACACCTGACATTATCCTGTATCTCTACAAAGCCACCATTCGCCCATGCATGGAGTATTGTTGCCACATCTGGGCTGGTGCATCATCTACTAGTCTCTCTCTCCTTGACAAGGGCCAAAAAAGAGTCGTCAAGCTAATAGGTCCCTCACTGTCAACAAAGCTCCAGTCCCTGTCCCATCACCGCAATGTAGCATTCTTGTACTTGTTTTACAAATACTTCAATGGATTATGCTCTGATGAACTGGCTACTCTGGTGCCCCCTCGACGTAAATTCACTAGACCAACTCGACAATCAGCTAAATCCCATCCATTCACTGTGGAGGTCCCCAGATGCCGGAGAGTTTTCTACTCAAATAGCTTCTTTCCTCGTGCTGCTGGCTTCTGGAACTCCCTCCCTGCCCCCTGTTTCCCCGACGGTACTGACATGCAGAAATTTAAAACTAATGTAAACAGACATCTAGCTGCGCAGCTGCCAATTTAGGTTGACACCCCCCAACCTTTTCTTTTTTTTTCTCAGTAGCCCCTTACGTCTGCCTTGTTTAGGGGTGAACTATAGTAACAAAATATATTTATTTATCTAATGATACTTTAAAATATATATTTTTAGAATTCATTTTTAAATGCATTTATCTATTTATATATACGCACTCACTTATTCAAACAGCCCTAGATTTTATCAATGCATAACGACTTATTATGACTTATATTCTTAACTCTGATTTATTTGAACACCTCATAGCAATCTAGAAGAGAATAATCAATGTTATTTGTGCAGTTTAATTAATTAAAACATATTTTAAAGTTTACCTATCCAAAAATTCGCCAAGGGAAATTAATGGCCAAGGCTTGCAAAGATTCGCACGCCCATAGGAAATCTTAAGTGTACGGTATTTAAAATTAAGTTGCTAAAACAACGCCATGAGTTAGCTCCCTTTGTCTAATATAAACAACCCAATATAAATAATCCGGTCGGCTGGATTTTTTTTTGATTATTCTCAGCGCCCGGCCAGATAGACTACCTAAGCTTAATGGGTTGAGACTTTCCCAGGCTGATTAACTGATTTTTGTATCCCCAACTTAGTCACTTAGTATTAAATCCTATCTCTTAAATTTTGTTGATAGAAAGTTTTAATTTTTTAGAAGGGAAACCTTTATTTTGTTTGTTAAAATAGATAGGCACTTGTAGCAACCATCATGCTGGTCCAAACGGAAAACGGTTTAGAGTTTCACCGTGTATTTCCCATCAGGGATTGAACTGAGAGTGTTCTAGTTACAAACTTGCAACATGTAACTTTTGCCACACGACGAGAGTTCACGTATGCAAATGAGGCTTGGTTTGCATGGGCTGATTCTCGTCGTGATAAAAAGCGTAGACACTTTGCTCTGAGGAGGGCGTTGAAAAAGGTTGACGTTCTGACTATATCGAGTGCTGAGAGAGAGAGAGAAAGAAAAAGAAGGGGGGGGAGAAAAGGGAATTGGATTTGTGACCAGATGTTTAGTCGCTCACATGCGTTGTTGGTGAGAAGAACAGAAAGAATAATTCGGCGTCCCGTTTGAACTCAGTGGTAGAGCATTCTTTCTAATATCATTCTTTACCTCTTGCTTACAAGCTATTTCGGCGATTCTGGGCTGTTTATTTGTAACATAATGGCGGACGCAAAGTTCGACCTGAAACTCATTCCTGTGTTTGGCGGATCTACATCTGTGGTGGACTTGGTTGAGAGAGTTTGTGTGGGGTTAAGCAGGTCGAGTTAGTCATTCCCCTTCGACTAACGGGAGGGGCTCTGGACGTTTACCAGCAGCTAAGCGAGAATGATAAGGCCAATGTCGAGCAGATGAAAGCTGCGCTCTACAAAGCTTTTGCGATAGACCCCTGCACAGCATATGAACGTTTTACTATCCGGAAACTATTAGCAGATGAGACAGTGGATGTCTTCATTGCTGTATTGAAAAAGCTGGCCGTTCTGTTTGGAGGTTGCTTGAACATACTTTCGTGTACGCATTTGTGACCGATCTCCTCGTTCGAGTAAAGCAACTGCTGAAAGCATCAATAAGCATAGAAGCGACACTAATAGAACAGTTACCTGAGCGCGCCCGAGATATCATCAGGGATCAAGCAGAACTTAAGGAACATGTTGAAATGTCCGCACAGTCGATCCAGAGTGTGCTTAAAAATCCGCAGAGGATGGACTCACAGTCCAAAGTAAATTGTTGTCGCTGTGGACGGAGTGGTCACATTGCTAATAATTGCATGGACAGAAGACTGGGACGCATACAGTGCTTCTAGTGTGGCAGGATCAGACACATTGCCGAAACCTGGCTGAAAGAAAAACAAATCACCATAGCATGAATAATCAACCGAAAAAAGAAATAAGGAAACATTTTTCAAAGTTTATATTTTCGGTTTAAAATAGTACGTACAAATATCATTTTCATAACAGAATTCTTCTTTCTGACGAATGCAAACTACGCATTTTAAGAAAAACATCAGTTAAATTGTCTAATTCAGGTTTCACACATTTGTACTCTATGATGCCGATTAAAAATGAGAACATGTTTAGATGTTTATTATGGAAAATATGTAAATCTAATGACAACAAATGCGTGAAACTTGAATTAAAGAGATGTCTTCTAAAATGATCAGTTCCATTACTATAAATAAAATTATAAACAAATATGATACATCATATCTGTACGACTTGTATAACAGAAAATGAAGACTTTAAAAAATATGTTCAAAGTTATGAAAAGTTAAAATAAATGCGCTATATTCGATTCAACAGTTTGGCCAGATATGATTTTAAATGTATCCCGAAAACAGTTTTGGTCTGATTTTCATTGTCAACTGAAGTTTTGGACAAAAGATGATTGGAAGTCACAATTATATATGACCTATCTTATGCGTAAATATATCGAGGTTAAGTATCTCAACGTCCTAAACTCACGAGTTTTCAAAGATAATTCTTCTCCCCAGAGGACCACTACCGCAATGATTGAATTGATTTAATATATCTGTCGGTGTGTGGTGACGTTTTCTTCTGTGTTAACTTCAAAATATAACATCCGCTCGAATAACGTCGTTTGAAAAAGAAGGCAGTCTGCGACTTTATGATTGCGTTCTGATCAGCGAGAAGGGGTTCTGTTTACTTGGCTTGCGGGAGAGTGATTACTTTCAAATTTAACTTTATTCATTGGAATAATCTTTATCGGACCCGGAAGAAGAAATGGCCGAATATATTGACTCGGTTCGATTTAATTCCATTCAAATCGGATTTAACGGATTTTCCATTTAACCAGCAAATTTTGATTTGTGCTACTCCGATCAAATCATTGAATCCTGAATTTTGAACATCATGATTTCAACACAAAGTGAGTTTATTGAACTTTTTATTTGATTTGGTTCATTTATCATTGTATTAATTAACATAAACATTGGATGCATTTTTCACTGTAATTTACTGCATCGATTGCGGACGCATTTGCCGACTGGATAACTTTTTCGGTTTTTCAGTTCTTTCAATTTTTTTGCTGTTGGACTGTCACTCAATACCTGGATCAATCTTCAATCAACCTCTTGGATATCTTTCCTGAATATGTTTTAATTTGTATGACTTGGATGGATTTTATAACTTTAACAAATAAGTATGTTTTTGGCTTGATATATTTGATGTGTTATGTACTTTTATGTATTTTTGTATATATTTTTATATATTTTCAAAGTGTAATTATATCACCTGCAGTAACGTCACTGCGGTAATGGTCCTCTGAGGAGAAGAATTAACTTTGAAAACTCATGAGTTAAGGATGTTGAGATACTTTGCTTGAATTTTGAATTTTAATAAAATTTGATTCGCACCTTATTTTATTATTTCATTTTATATTATGCTATTAATGCTCTATCCAGTATATTGAGCTTCAGTCTTTATCCGGATGTTTCACTAATTAAAAGATATTGGTTGCCTCTTATATCTTTTGTTGGATTAACTTCATATATATATATATATATATATATATATATATATATATATATATATATATATATATATAATAAGATATTTACATGTTGGATTAGATTACGTCATCACAAATGGTTTCGTGCTGCAACACTTTTCAATGACGTTCCTCATTTTGCCTTCAAATTGAAGCTTTCTCGTCATCCGGTTTATAAACAGTTAATCTTTCCTATAGATCGACAAGCCTTATGTATGTTTAGAATGTTGGTATCTGACTGCAAGATTTTATTTCTTGGAAGGTGTCTCAACAAACATCTGAAAATAATATAAGACATCTATCTATATGTTTCAAGAAAAGTTTTTTGTGTGTTAAACGGTTTTGTGTGTTAAAGGGCCTGGACGACGCGCGTTCGATCCCACTCACGGCATGCGAATTTTCGGGTCTGAAAACTCCCTCTGTCCACCCAGCTAAAACTCAGGGAAGGTTCAAGGCAGCTCCGCCTTCCATATGCTGTGCCCTAGACACGGTGATTCTTAACAAATCACCACCGCTACGGCGATGGGCAGTGTGCGATGTCCAGGCTATGCGACCTTTACCTTTACCTAAGAACCAAAGCTAACCGCAGATTCGGAATCGCCATCTTCGATCTGATGTCCTTGTCAATGTCAGAAGTGAACCTGTTTTTAAACTCATTGTTCACAATTAAAAGTACGTAAAATTACACAAGAAAAAAATGTTTCGACATTTTTAGCGTCCCTTTTCCGAACAATATTCTTCTGAACCTTTTCACTACCAGTCAGAAAAAAAATAAACAAAATAAGTCAAGATTATTTTTACTCAAATCATCGTACGTATTTGACGTCCAATTTTGTAAATTAAAAAATGAACTTCTCTTCATGTCTTTTAATTTATTTGAGGCAATCGAACTATCATATACCCACATCGAACTCATAGACAATTGAAGTAGGTTAAAAAGATAAATATTCACGTAGATAAAGCATACGCCTTCAGTTCCAATATTTGATGTTATCTTTAATGGTTCAGATATCACACTAGACAATTGTGTATTTCTGTTATTGCGTTCCAGTTATTTCCTAGCCGATATAGTTCATCATCATAAACCTGAATGATGCACTTGTTTATTCTTTTATTACTTTATTACGATTTAAAGTAAAATAACAAAAAAAAAAAAGACCGTGGCGTAACGGATAAAGTGCTAAGTGATAATTGGTTCTAACTGATAGTCTTCTGGAAGAGGAAGATTCAATCCTCGGTGCTGACGATGCTAAGAATACAATTACGAATTACTTAAGAATTCTACGCAGTCATGGCTGACGGAACGAGAGCAAACTACCTACGTTGATTAAATAAAGCGTTCCGTTTGTAATTCTGTGCAGATTTACGAATTCGACAGGATACACCTGGGAAGGGCCGGAAGTTACATCGGCCGAAACGTTGTGGGAATAGCATTCAGGATGAGAACAGTAGTCCGAATGATCCAAATAATAAAATAAAACTTTTATCACTTTAACGTTAGTTGAAAACCCGGCGTTGATGAATACTTGGACTATATACACAGAAGGATTGTCTACAAAAGAACAAATTGGTAAAGAAATTTGTATATATATATATATATATATATATATATATATATATATATATATATATATATATATATATACAAAAACATAACTGCCATCCCTCTGATTTAAGACAAATTCTACTTAATAACACTAAAATCATACATTCCGAAACCAATTTTAAAAAATTTAAAAATACTGTAAGCTATCTACATAAAACACAACAAGTTAAAATGAATAACATCACATATGAAACCAGTGGTAACATTTTAAAATGATTAACGTAATGCTATTTTGTTCTGTGACGTCATTCCAGCGTCGCTGAATTTAAATCGTCAACGACATCCTGAACAATGTGAAAAACGTTCTCTACGCGTTTCTCCGCCGTCTTTAAAAAAAATATCTTCTTTCTCCAGCTTTCCATTTGCTTTTGACACCTGAGGATGATTCGACAAAGAATCAAAAATGTTCGTGAAACCTATGGTACATTTATTACTTTTTTATGTTAATACAAAAAACGCCATCAGAAAAAAAATAAAAAAAATAAAAAAGGTATAATTAAACAGACACAATTCTGTTATTTTCTACAATATTTGCATATATATATATATATATATATATATATATATATATAAGTCGCCAGCCTAATAGGTCCCTCACTGTCAACTAAGCTCTAGTCTTTATCCCATCGCCGCAATGTAGCATCCTTGTGCCTGTTTTACAAATACTTCAATGGATTATGCTCCGATGAACTGGCTACGCTGGTGCCCTCTTGAGGTAAATTAGACTCGACAATCAGCTAAATCCCATCCATTCACTGTGGAGGTACCCAGATGCAGGAGAGCTTTATACTCCAATAGCTTCTTT
>OY744533.1:80851189-80858689 GCA_963556195.1 Sepiola atlantica
CAAAATAAGGGTCCTATCTTTAAATTTGAATAACTTGAATTTGAATAACTTCCACAAAATAAAAGTTAAACTCACCAAACTTTATGTGTGTGTAGACTGACCCTTCCGAGATTTTTTGAAATAAACAAAACAAATTTCAGCCGAAAAACACTTCTTAAAACTTACAAAAACTAAAGTATTGTTTTTTACACTGTTTTGAGTTTTTTAAGCAAAAATAATGTTTTCTAAATGAGGGTACGTTCCTTAGGGCTAATACGGCTCATGCTTGCTTCGGAAGGGGTCCTTTACTTATTCTAAAAAAAAATAAAAAATCAATAAATAAAAAAGTTATGAATTTTTAAAAATAGGACCCTTATTTTTGCCCACCCTGTATATATATATATATATATATATATATATATATATATATATATATATATATATATATATATATATATATATATATATGGGAAATTTAATTTTTTTAAGCATCTTTTGAATTTTAAATGAACTTTCCCAAATTTATAACTACCAGCGACCATACGCGATTTAAGTTCAGTTTAAAACAGACATTTGCATCGTTAGTCCACGACATCGGACGGCAATTCTAGAAGACCAGGAAGGATCATTACGAAAAAAAGGTTAATACCTTTATTTTTCTAAAGCACTGTTCAGGCTTGTTATATCAAGCGAAATATTAGATGAAAACACATCAAGATGAAGAAGAAAAAATGGTTTTATTTTTTTTATTTTGATTTAATAAAAAAATATCTGCATCTAACACATGGTGTCTTATGAAGGCATTTTGCCTCTATCTTTATGTTATATATATATATATATATATATATATATATATATATATATATATATATATATATATATATACTAGCTGACTTAGCCAGCTACCTATCGTTTCGCAAGGTTCGCTACTCAAAATACATGAAACCAAAATTTTAAATAGTAAAAGACAAAAAACTTTTGCATTTATTTATGTAAATAGATAAACATTAACATTTATTCATATAAATAGATATTTTCATTTTGATAATTTCAGTAAAAACATATTTATATTTTAAATGCGACCGTAAAGAAATGAAAAGTAAGAAAAATCAATTCGTGAATGGTTTGTGCGTGCATGGCTCTTTTTTAAAACTTACAATTTAAAAAAGGCCGATAACTCTCATTTAAACACAAATGTAAAACGTTTGAGCACGCGATGAAAATAATCATTGAATTATAAAAGAAGAAAATATGGCGTCTCTTACGGGAGGATTGAAGAGAGAGGGGATGGGAGAAAGATGTCATTCACGCTCTCCTTTTATCTATGAAAGGTTCTTTTTTTATATCTGTATATCTTTCTTTCTAGTGCGCAGTTTGTTTAATTTAAATTTATCCCTTTTTTAAAAATCGCTTTAATTACTGTTAATCTCGACGAAACTATAGCATATATATAGCAAAAGTAGGAGATTAGTATTACAAATGAATAACACCAACCATGAATTTATTATGAATTGTTTAAAAATAGCAATGCCAATTAGCAATTCAAATAGTTATATGTGGGCCTTTTGTATGCAGTATATATACAGTATTTTAAAATAGTATGTTTTATTATTGATTTAAAAAACAGTAAGCCATTTTGATAGTAATATACAAGGCTCACAAATAAGAATAAACTTTTGTATTTACTCATTTATATATGTGAGTGTGTATATGTATATATATATATATCAAAAATAAAAAAGGAAAACCAAAAATATTATTTATGAATTCATCAACGTTTCGTCTATATTTCAAGACTTCTTCAGGATTATTGGTTTGAAGAAAATAAAACACAAAGTACAAAATATTTGAAACAATGGTATTATGAAAAAAAACATGAGTTGCAAATAGATGGTAGCAGTGGGAGAAGTTGAGTTAACAGTGGAAAGTTTGGTCGGAAAATGGTAGCAGTCGGAGTAATTAAACCATACATAAATAATATTTTTGTTTTCCTTTTTTAATTTTCAATTACGTTGGAATATTAGTTCTATTTTTAATCATATATATATATATATATATATATATATATATATATATATATATATATATATGTGTGTGTGTGTGTGTGTGTGTGTGTGTGTGTGTGTATGGTAAAATGCACGATATGTCATGAAAATGAAATGCCGTGATAGAAAAATGTGTGAAAAAAGACAAACGGAAAACAGATTTAAATACAAGAGATAAAAAAAGAAACGAGAGATTTAACCGGTTTTGTTCGTGTTTTCAGAAAAAAGTGAAGATTTGAATATTTTTATTTCGATGGCAGGACAGACCTAGGAAAAGAAATAAAACGCACAGATGTGATTGGTCCATACGAGAAATTTTGACAAGTATGAGAGATATTTTTGGCAACTAGGTGATATTCTTTCTCTTTCTGTATTTTTTTCGCACCTACGACCAAGTGTTGGGATTTGTATGGCATGTGAACGGGAAAGACAAGTGAAGACGCCAGAAGAGGCGGAGAGAAGGAAGGGGAAAAAGTGGAAAAATAGTTATTGTTAGCCAAGATAAGCACTATAGTTGGAAGGTATATATATATATATATATATATATATATATATATATATATATATATATATATATATAGTATTTTTTATTATCATTCATTATTATTTTCATTATTTCATCTCAATTATTATGGGTGTTTATTATTATTACTATTATTACTACTACTAATCCTGTTACACTTAACGAATATATTTATTCGATTTATTAATGGTAAGCTAATAAACTCTAGACAAAATATAAAGATAATATAAATTCAGAATTAGCGACACATTTGATTACCACCCAACCACCACACCAATTACACGCGTCTGATCGGTTTGTCCGCACGCACGCATACACACATATACACAATATTATAGTTCACTTGAAAAATACATTTATCCGCTCGGCTTGAGAATAACTGTCGTTTTTTTGACACTTGAATCGTGCATGTCCACCTCCCCCTCCTATTTTTTATTTTCTATCTCTTCTCTCTCGGTCTGAATCAACAGACGTTTTCTTTTCCTTTTTCTTCTCCTTCTCTTCCTTTATATGTCTACCTTCCTATAACTTTTCCCTTCATTATATGCCTCTCTTTCCACCTTATTTTTTATTTTTTATTTATTTTTTAATTTATTTATTTATTTATTTATTTGTCCTGTTTGTTTCAGATTTTAGATTTTAGATTTTTTAGATTTTTTGTTTTTGTTTTTAGATTTTTTAGATTTTTAATTTTAAATTTTTAACGGCCCCAATTTTTGAAATGTTAAATTTCTTTTCTTCTTCTCTTTCTTTATCTCTCCATTTCATTCTCTCCAAATATGATCTGATTCTAACTCTGCCTGATGAGATCTCAGTTTATAGTAACTGTTGATCGATAACATCGACATGCCAGTGTCGCAGATTTTGTACATGTCTGTGTAAATAAAATTATCATATATATATATATATATATATATATATATATATATATATATATATATATATATATACATGCGTATAACTATAAACGTAAATAACCATACATATACATACACACCCACTCCAACCACATTACACATCAAAGCAAACTAGAAAGGATGAACTTGTGAACCTTACAATATTTATTTAATATTATTTAATAACAAATAGAGATAAACATGTACACACATACACACAAACACGCATACCCACATATATGCGATCATGAAACTGCTTATGTAAAAATAGCTCGACAAGTAAATGTACCTCGTTACTCGACTAATGAGCAAGTTTAAAATACTATGCAGGTGTGCCGTGCTGCTGTTGGTGTACTCGCGTCTTGGTTAGCTGTCGATATAATTACATAAGCAATAAATGTTTTGTTTCACGTTGTATCTTAGCCTGATGATTCCAATTACTAATTAAAAAATTGCCTGAGATACACCATCGACATTCCCCGGTATGAGCGCCTCAGATGATTAGCAACTAAGCCCTTCTTAAAGGGCGGGAAGGCAAAGTTTGGGAGGGTGGACCTACTTGAACTGCACAGGACTATACCTCAGACCGATGGAAAACAGAGCACACCAGCATGCCCAAGACTCTGCCAGTCTTATTTTGGTATGAAATAATTGACCCGAACGGCAACTGGTTATTTTAAAATATTGCGATTTCACATTGGGATAAATAAGTTTTAGGATACGAATATTAGGAAAAGGACCGGGTTCGAAGTCCCAGCAGGCGCAGAATAGATTAATAGATGAAAGTTACTCTCTTTGTGTCTGTATATATATAGTCTCGGAAGTTTCTCAACCATTAAAACTATATTAAAAAAACAAAACAAAAAAAACTTATAGTCCCAAGTCTTCAAGTGGAAAATCACTCATGTAAGTCAATTTATTTTTTACAGTTATTATATTAGTTTATTTCTAACACTTTTTTAAGGGATCATCAGTTGTTTACCATGAAAAACTGTTTCGGGAATTTAAAAACAAGACAGTATTTAATTTCATGGCTTCCCAGCAGAGTTGATCAGACCCCACTTCCCTTAAAAGATAAAAACATAAACGTTCCTTATACTAAATCTACGTTTTGTTCCATATAAATGTTTTGCTAACTTATATTAGTAATTTAAGACACACACAAAAAAAAAAATGTCTTTACCTGTGCTGTTCGTCTGTCTAATAAAATTTATCCGTTACTTACAAAAATGTTGCTGCATTTTAAAGTGTTTGGACGAATCCATGAAACTATTATTTAAGTGATTAATGTATTATTTTTAGTTTTATATTATAAATATAAAAAACATCAACACATCAAAAAATAAAAATAAATAAATAAATAAATATGTATATATATATATATATATATATATATATATATATATATATATATATATATATACATACATACATATATATACCTTTAGTTCCTCCTTCTCTCCCTCGTCCTCCTTTGTTGTCCATCTCCCCGTTGTCGTCAACCTCAAATAAATATTAATCTTCCTTGTTCACTTACAGTTTTTAATATATATATATATATATATATATATATATATATATATATATATATATATATATATATATATATATATAATATATCGGCAGCATTCTTTCATTGATACATGTTTGATTAAAGAGAGGCGAGATCATCTATTTGTTCATTTTTCATAATTTGTCTCTCACTGGAGGACCGGCGATCTAACCACCTGTTCCAATGTGTATAAGAACTGGCTTTCGACTCGCATGATTCGTTTTCAGGCACATCATATGGGTAAGGGTTAGGGTTAGGGTTTGGGTTTCGGTTAGGGTTAGGGATTCTAGACAGTGCGTCTTGGTTATGGTTATGGTTATGGTTATGGTTAGGGTTAGGGTTAGGGTTAGGGTTAGGGTTAGGGTTTGGGTTTGGGTTAGAGTTAGGGTTAGGGTTAGGGTTAGGGTTAGGGTTAGGGTTAGGGTTTGGGTTAGGGTTAGGGTTAGGATTAGGGTTTGGGTTAGGGTTAGGGATTCTAGACAGTGCGTCTTGGTCAAATGGTAAAGACGTTGAACTATAGACATCAATATCGAAGGTTGGACCCTTGTTAAAGTTAACGAAGCTGATGACGGCTGAGAGCCAGAAACACGTGTTCAGGGATTACTTTTATATAAGTATAAAATTAATATATATATATATATATATATATATATATCTCTATATATATATATATATCTATATATATATATCTATATATATATATATATATATATATATATATATATATATATATATATATATATATATATATATATATATATATATATAGCAGACCCGTGTCTGGCTGTTGCCCGAGAAAGTAAAGTAACCGAAGAAACTCCCGAACTATTTAATAATTTGCATTTTGCGGTTATCCGGTGGGAACGCAGGCCCCATGTTGTCATTTTTGCATAGCTGGACATTTTTGTAATACATGAAGTCGAAGGAGTTTTAACTTTCGTACTAAAATTTACTACCGGGAAGACTTTCTTGTTAGACACAAAATTAAGTCGCACTCTTATTATTATTTGATGTTTCAATCTGTCATTTGTTCGTTACATAGTACACATTTTCAAACGAAAATCGGGATGCTCCTTCTCCTGACACTTTTTCAGGCGCTTTTTGATTGACTAATCCATTCCTATTCACCAGAATAACAGATTAACATAATTACTTTTGCTGAACACAATTGAGATGTTTCTAAAGAAATTCCTTATTTCCCAAATGTGAACACTGGAAATCATTTAGTTTTAAAAAAATACTTCACTTTAAAAAGCATTGCTGTATTATGCTCGATGATTCAGTGTTTGCACTACTATCTTTCAATTTTTTTGTCTTGAATATGAGAATAGCAGATCAGCACTTACTATTATCGAACCCAAATTCTGACTTCTTAAACTGGCAAGTACCTTCCGCCTTTACAACGCAAAACGAGAATGACTGATTTTCTTTACGGCATCAACCATTTCCAAATTCGTTGAAGTATTAGAAAAAATAACTTTCTAGAGAGAGAAAAAAGGTGTAAGGAGAGAGAGAGAGAGAGAGAGAGAGAGAGAGAAAGAGAGAGAGAGAGAAAGAAAGAGAAATAGAGAGAGAGCAACGTGTCTTCCTTTAGAATATATGAAATAAACGTCTTTACTTTACCGGAATAGCAAATTAACTATAAACACAATTTCCGGTTTCTTTATCAACTAAAAATTACTTTCCGCTTTTTCAACGCCAAATAAAAGGATTGGAAACCCGGATTTTCCTTATGGCACCAACGATTTCCTATTTTTTTGAAGATTAGAAGAAAATAAATTTCAGTTTACACAGAGAAAGAGAGAGATAGTGTGTGAGAGAGATAACGAGAGAGATAGAGAGAGAGAGAGAGGGGGGGGGAGAGAAAGAGAAAGAGAAAGTGAGAGAAGGATAGATGTGTCTTTCGTCAAAATAAATAAACTAATTCGTTTCAGTATAACATTTTAAAACATAAATAATGTCCTTTTCGGCAATTCTTTTTTTTAAATTACAAAGTACTTAGTTACATTGTCTTGTATACTCACTTTTAACCGCACAATCAATGAATAAAAGAAATCATGTGGTCACCTTGCATAGAAAATCAGTTGATGACAAACATCCAATATCGGGGGATATGTCGCCTGTACATGCAAACCAATTCAACTGATGATTATATTCACTCCCTCTTCTTATCTTTAACAACAAATCGATCTTTACTTTGGTTATGGTTAAAAATATAATTACTAATAACTTCAGAGAAATAGAACAGTTAATATTCATTCTTTAACCGAATTTGCACGCGTAAGTAAAATTATTGAAAATGATTACAGGTGTTTTGAAATAATTTCTTCGGAGAAAAATAGCCTTATTATCTATTCATTGGGGGGGGGGGGGGGAGAAGAAGGAAGCAAAGCGATGCAAAATTTTAAATCATTTTGGTGCTTCTAGAATAAAAAGCCGAAAAAAAGTTTTTCTTGTCTTTTAGTGCTGGAGAGGTAAACAAGGGGCAGGTAACTCTTACAACGA
>OY744533.1:80863689-80906189 GCA_963556195.1 Sepiola atlantica
TAAATTGAAATATAAGCCATATTAGCAATACAAGATTAATTTATTATTATTTTTTTTTACAAAAAAAGTTAAAAAAAAAAAAATAATAATAAATTATTTATAATAATAAATCTTGTATTGCTAATATGGCTTATATTTCAACTTTATTAACTAACCCTGCAATACTTTGAAATTTGAACGACAAACCCACACTTATATATATATATATATATATATATATATATATATATATATATATATGTATATATATATATATACAATACTTCTAGCAAACTCTATCCACCTCTTATGTAGCGATATTAATCAAGTTATCAGGCTAGTGATTTAGCGATTGGCGACACCGGTATTTAGACTTACACTCATTGGCCGACTGGGCTTTGACCCACTGTCGTCTTACAAAGCATTAATTTTCAGTTCAGTCTGGCTGCTCTATAAATATATTTTGAGGTTTAGCTAAAACTAATAAACACGCACACCTAAAGATAGTCTTGTGCAAACAGCAGTATAAAAGCCAATAAAATAAATCAAGGGTGAAATTAACGTCTCCTTTTACAGACAGCTGTGGGTGGCCAGAGAATTAAAAAGCCACAGCCGAAACCAAAAATCAACCAACAACAAATCGATCCATCTATAAAACACAATCACCATTGCTATACACAATTGCCATCATACAACATTATTACTAATTCGGACGCTACCAATATTCTTTTGTGTAAGAATTGAGTTTCAATCGAAGGAGGTTGGCAAAGAAAGTTAAAAAGCCAGACATGATGAAGATGGCAGCCATCTTCCCCAGGGGCCGGGCTTGCAATACCCTTGCGCCAAGCCTTGGCAGAAGCCAGTAGTTTTCACTCATCTACTCAGCCCGTAATGCCCTCTCTCGACCGGCGTTCAAAACTTTAATGTCAATTCCCTCGAGCTGACCGCTATCTCGATGGGTAAAACCGTATCTGTCAGATAATGATCGAAGTGGTTTTGATTACGACGCCAGTGACGCCGACGTCAATCGATCTGTGATCTCTAATCCCTAGTCCGATTGTTCTCTTCCGTGACCCATTAAATATCGATGAATGTGTCATGAATGTAGTTTCATCAACTATATAACAGGAACGATGTTGATTCTGCAGATACGTCCATTCAATCAGCGCGTTTAGTTACGGAGTTGCTATTTCACACTTCAGCGTGACAGACCAACGGATCGACTAAAAGAACCGGCAGATACATACAGATGTGTGGACGTATTTAAAAATGGAATTTTAAACTTTAACGTGACTGACACACCCAAATGCTATTTAAAACTTAAGCGTGACATATAAAAAGAAAATGCGATTTCAAACGTAAGATTGAAAGATCAGAGAAAATGCTATTTCAAATCGAGCGTGACAAATAAACAGAAATCGTATTTCAAACCAAAGCTTTACAAGGCAACGAAAATACTATTTCAAACTTAAGCTTGACAGAGCAACGAAAATGCCATTTCAAAATTTAGCGTGACAAATAAAGAAAAATGCGAGTTCAAATATAAAAAAGCTATTAAATATATAAATTAAACGTGGCACATCAAAGAAAATGGTGGATAAAAACTTAAGTGTATACTATTTCTAACTTAAGCTTGACAGAGATTCGAAAATGCTATTTAAAATATATGTGTGACAGACCAAAGAAAATGCTATTTTCAACGTAAGCTTAACAGAGTAACGAAAATGCTATTTCAAACTTAAGCTTGACAGATAATCGAAAATGCTATTTCAAACTTAAGCTTGACAGATCAAACAAAATTCTATTTCAAACTTAAGCTTGACAGTTAATCGAAAATGCTATTTCAAACTTAAGCTTGACAGATAATCGAAAATGCTATTTCAAACTTAAGCTTGACAGATCAAAGAAAATGCTATTTCAAACTTAAGCTTGACAGATCAAACAAAATTTTATTTCAAACTTAAGCTTGACAGATAATCGAAAATGCTATTTCAAACTTAAGCTTGACAGATAATCGAAAATGCTATTTCAAACTTGAGCTTGACAGATAATCGAAAATGCTATTTCAAACTTAAGCTTGACAGAAATCGAAAATGCTATTTCAAAATTAAGCTTTACAGAAAATCGAAAATGCTAATTAAAATTAATGTGACAAATCTAAGAAAATGCTATTTCAAACTTAAACTTGACAAATCAAAGAAAATGCTATTTTTAACTTAAGCTTAACAGATAATCGAAAATGCTTTTTCATTTTTATGTATGACTAATCAATGAAAATGCTATTTCAAACCCTAGCTTGACAGAGCACTAGAAATTCTATTTAAAATTCATGTGTGGCTGATCAAAGAAAATGCTATTTCAAACTAAAATTTGAGAGAGCATCGAAAATGCTATTTCAATAGTAGGTGTCACAGATAAAAGAAAATAGTATTTCAAGCTTAAGCTTGGCAGATAATCGAAAATGCTATTTCAATTTAATGTGTGACTGATCAAAGAAAATGTATATTACAAACTTAAGCTTGACGCACCAAACATGTTATTACAAACCAAATCTTAACAATTTAATAAAAAAATTATTGCTAAACAAAGTTGACAATTTAATGAAAATGTTATTTCTAACAAAGGCTTGACTTATCAAAGAAAATGAAATTTTAAATCTAAGCTCAAATACAACATAAGCTTCTCACTACACCCGATCGACCGACATAATCTATATAAAGTTAAGACGATTTGTCCCCTGTACCTTTGTCAAGAATAGAAAAATAACCACATGCATCACAAGCTACTAAGCTCACTACTATATTACTCTTTTTCACTCGAGCGTGTTATAGTAAATTTGTGATTATTTTCTCCAGCTTACACTAAATATTACTTTTGGTCCACCATCTTCGACTCTCCCCAAAACATACTCCATATAGGTGGTAGCAAAAACCTTTCCCGCTAATACTTTAGTAATAACACCCTCCCGATCGACACCGGGTACTAATAAAAAACGTCTACTTTTTAAAAACGTGACCGTTATTATTTACTATTCGTTTGCTATTTATTAACTACATAATACAATACATTACGCAAACATTTAAGAGATGCTTCCTCTAATCCCGCTGATTTTCGAGAATCCACAAAAGAGAATATTTATTTTATCATAATCTTTTTACCTAAAAAACGATATTTAATGTTGTTGTTTTTGTAAAAGTCGGATAATTTAATGTGTCATCAGAATACATACCACTACTATTATGACTATTACAACTAGTATAACTATTACTTATAATCAAATGTTTAGTTTAAGTCTCTTTACATTAACCAGCTGGGTTGCATCAGTTTTCAGCATCCAACATTCTATTTATAAAAGACGTTGTTCTAGACGATTATTCAATTTTTACTTTTAAATATTTAATTTAATATTGATTCCGCTTTTTAAGAGAATTTAATATATTGTTTTCATTTAAGTTATTATATAAATAACGTTTAATAGTATTTAAACCTACACAGAGAGATACCGGAAGTAAAAGATTCACTCTCTCCTGCCACCCTTTAATATGTCTGCTGAAGTTAAAAACGTATTTTTCGCCAACGTCTTATCAGAGAAACGCGGTCGAAGCAATTTTTATGTTGCTTGCTAGTTGCTCCTACTCTCTCTTTGTTTCAGTAAGCAAACATGGAAGTGATTCGCAAGAAAGATTAGGATTAAATATTTTTATCGTTATATGATATTCTAAAACAATTATTATTGAGATAAGAATAATATACAGAAAAACTGAATTTAAATAAAACTAGCAAAACAAATAGCTTTTAATCCAATTCTCAAGTTTGATATACTTTTAGAAACGTACATTTTGTCTCAATGTTAATGTAAATAAGACCCACTTGGCATTTTGCGTTTATTATTTTATATACTTTACCTATTGCTTTTCCACAAAGCAATACAAAAGGAAACAGAGACAGTAAATTTATGATACGTCTTTTATCTTTTTAAAGATTATTTGAAAAGCAATGACATTTGTTCGCGGTTTCCATCATCATCATCATCAACCGGTTTATTTGTTGAATCAGGCCACAATTAATCCTCTGATGAGGGTGGGGCCTGATTGTCTAGTCTCGAAATCTAAGTCTTACTCTCCACTCCTGTCCTTGGCAAGGCTTGATTGAATCCATAGACCCTGAAGATCCACGCATCCTGGGATCTACGAAGCCCAAGACATTACCAGCAGCATTAGTGCTACTGGCACTGCCTTTCTTTTTTCCTGCTGTATTTCGACTAGACATTGTATTTAAGGCAATTTTACGGCTGGATGCCTATCCTTTACCAACTTGAACACTTTTGGCAGTCCAAGACCTCCACCGTTCCCATCTAACTAGGGCTGATGTCGTTTCCACTTAAGCATGTACGAATGTCATACATTATCAGTGAGTTACTTATCAAGATGTTGTTGGTGAAGTATAAAACAAGAATTCCACTTGTATGAACAAAATAGTGACACATAAGTGAAGTAGACGTGCCCGAAATGTCGTTAAATATTTTTTTTTTTTTTTTTTTAACCTGACGAAAGAAGGAAAACAACGCTTCTGTTGAATTAATCAAAATAAAGAATCCTTTTGAAATATACTCGTGCGATGGTCGCGAGTAAAAAAACAAAAACAAACGTCCTTCTCTGTTGATCGGGTGTTTTATATAAAAAAGATAAGCATTAAACTTTTATGACAATATGTATATGTAGTATAGAAAATCTTAATAACGCAACAAAAATTTTAATTGCACCAGACAGATCTACGGAAAAAATCGAATTTGAATGAAACTAGCCAACAACAGATAGCTTTTAATCTAGTTCCAAGTTTAATACAATTTTAGAAACGGACATGTTTCTCAATGCTAATGTAAATAAGAACCACTTGGTATTTTGCTTTCATTATTTTATATGATTTAACTATTGCTTTCTATGAAGCAATAAAAGAAAAAAAACAAAGACTGTAAATTTATGATTAAATTATACGTCTTCTATCTCATTGTGTGACACAATTAAAGGTCCTTAAAAGCAATGTCATTTGTTCGCTTTAAATGTAATACTTCTATGGTAATAATGTTTACATAACAAGCCGCGCATGCGTGGTCCCCCTCTGTATGTGACTCGATGTGGCGAGTGTAAAATGCAATAAATTTGGCCAATTTGAGGCATTTTTTTACCCCCCTTTGACACCCTGGGGCGCGAACCAGAAATTTTCTGAGGTCAAGGATGCTCATTTTATATGCAGAACAATTGCCTCTACATTTTGGCCAAGTTTCCAAAAAATTGAATGGATGGGTCAAACGTTATGCGAGAAAAGGGTCATTTTTTGCCATTTAGGAGGCTTTTGACCCCCTGGTGGCGCGAACCAGATTTTTTCCAAGGTCAGCGATACTTATTTTCTATTAGGAACAATTGCCTCCACATTTTGGCCAAGTTTCAGAGAAATTGAATGGATGAATGAAAAGTTATGGGGCAAAAAATGTCATTTTTTGCCATTTCGGGGCCTTTTGACCCCCTGGGGGGGGGGGGGGCTAACCAAATTTTTTTTCAAAAATCGGAGAACGTCACTTTCTAACCTGACCAAAGTTACAACTTCATGCAAGATTTCAGAGAAATTCAATGGATGGTTGCGGAGAAAAATCTGGACGGACGGACGGATGGACGGACGGACAGACGGACAGACGGACGGACAGACGGATGGACGGAAATGCATCAAAACATAGGTCCCCCGACTTTATAAATCGGGGGAACTAATAAGATAAGCATTAACTCCTTACGACAATATGGATCATTCCAATATGTATATGTTGAGGATCATTCCTATAAAATTCAAAGATCTAATGACCTAAAATTGCTTTGGTTTTTTCGAAAGCCGACTTATCCACCTGTATTTCTCCTCTGATGATAAGATTTCGATCTTTGAAAAGCCTTGGCTTAAGGAAAGAATAATAAACACTAGTTTATTACTGAAAACACCTTGCATTGAACAATTGAAATTTGAAATAAATTTGGACAATCGTCGCATATTTATCACTCTTTTTTCTTCTCTCTCTCTCTTTCTCTCTCTCTCTCTCTCTCTCTCTCTCTCTCTCTCTCTCTATATATATATATATATATATATGTGTGTGTGTGTGTGTGTGAAAAAATGACAAACGGAAAACAAGTTAAAGTGCAGGAGAAAAACAAAAACGTCTTCAGAAATTCTGAAGACGTTCTCCAACAGAACGAAACCGGTCAAAATCTCCTGCACTTTAACTTGTTTTCCGTTTGTCATTTTTTCACACATTTTGTTCACCACGACATTTCTTTTTCATGAATTATCGTGTACTTTACCCCATATATATATATATATATATATATATATATATATATATATATATATATATATATATATATAACATCTGATATCGTTTTTGTTTTTGTTTTTAAGGGAGGTGGTATTTTATCTACACTGCTGGGGTACCATGAGGAAAAAATCTCTGAAACATTTTGTCATAGTAAACAACTGATGATCCATACAAAACTATTAAGACTAGCGTAAATACACTGATTAAAGACGCGTGGTTGCCTAACAAGGAAGGTAGTTTTCTATCGAAAGACTAGGACTAAAAGTTTTTCGTTTAGTTTTTTTTCCTTATCCATATAGTGTTAAAGGTTTAAAAACTTCGAATCATCCTCAAGTGTCAAATACAAATACACAAAAAGCTGGAGAAAAAAGAGAATTTGAAAAGACGGCGGAGAAACACGCATCGAACGTTTTTCGCATTGTTCCAGGAAGTCGTTGACGATTTAACTTCAGCAACGCTGGATGGAATCACAGAAAAAGATCGCATTACGTTAATCATTTTAAAATGTTTCCACTAGTTTCATATGTGATGTTGTTAATTTTAGGTTGTTGTGTTTTTATGTAGATAACTTCCAGTATTTTTAATGTTTTTTAAATTGCATCCGGAATGTATAAATTTAGTGTAATTAACTATTCCGCCGCCTCACCATGCATCTTGTAAACTCTAGCTCAATTTACCAACATCTAAAAAACATAACCGCCCTCCTTCTAGTTAATAATAATAGTTTAATAATTGTCATTCATATTTGTTGCGTGTTCAATTGATACGTAGGGCAGCAGATTTCCATTCTGGAAAATAACTTATTTAATAGTATTTTCCTGACGCAATGTGCTTACTCACCTATCATTTTGTTTAAGATTTACATTGTAGTTGTATGTGAGAATCTGCATCATGACAACAGCAAAGGTTATCTTCCATTTTGAGAAATGCTGTGAATTTTTTTATGACAATGACGAGCGGTTTTTTTGTATGTGGACGCTTGGTTCCAGCAAGTTTCCTTGCTTCAGTCTTGATAGCAGAGGCGCTTATTTTTATCGTTATTACACTTTTCTACTGTGTTCAGTCGACGTGAGAGTGGATTTATATGTAGTTATATACAGAAAGACTTCTTCGTTGTATCACATCTAATTAGTGAAGCTATGCATACAAGGGCTTCAAGCTGCGATCAAAACTCTACCGTTTTGTCGGCAATGTATATATATATATATATATATATATATATATATATATATATATATATATATATATATATACATACAGGGTGGGCAAAAATAAGGGTCCTATTTTTAAAAATTCATAACTTTTTTATTTATTGATTTTTTAATTTTATTTTTTAGAATAAGTAAAGGACCCATTCCGAAGCAAGCATGAGCCGTATTAGCCCTAAGGAACGTACCCTCATTTAGAAAACATTATTTTTGCTTAAAAAACTCAAAACAGTGTAAAAAACAATACTTTAGTTTTTGTAAGTTTTAAGAAGTGTTTTTCGGCTAAAATTTGTTTTGTTTATTTCAAAAATCTCGGAAGGGTCAGTCTACACACACATAAAGTTTGGTGAGTTTAACTTTTATTTTGTGGAAGTTATTCAAATTCAAGTTATTCAAATTTAAAGATAGGACCCTTATTTTGGCCCACCCTGTATATATATATATATATATATATATATATATATATATATATATATATATATATATATATATATATTATAGATCATGGTAGTTTGCTTGAATCATTGCTTGGAATAGTAGTAATATGTTAAGAAGGCTGATGGTAATGCAGAGTGCCGGATAGGTTTTAAGCTGGAAGGAACAAAAATAATAAATCGAAGTGGGGGGGGGGAGATACTATTTATTCTTAACATCAAGTGTTGTGTCGGCTGTTTGCGTGTTGTCCGGATGATCATTAAAATCATTTATTTAATATTTCGGGAAAATCTTCCTTCTGTCAATAATAATAAACACTTTGGTGTTTATTATTATTGACAAGAAACCTTCGATATTGATGTCTATAGTCCAGAGTTTTACCATCGGACCAAGACGCTCTGTCTAGAAATATGTACGACTTTTATTACCCAAATATTTAATGTATTTCTATGTAATTACTTTTATTATATATATATTTTATTATATATATATATATATATATATATATATATATATAAATATATATATATATATGACATTTAAAAAAATATTAAAGTGTGTATATACGTATATACATATATATATATATATATATATATATATATATATATATATATATATATATATATATATATATAGGGAAACATATTTATAAAGAAAGATAAGATAAGATAAAGATAGGCCGAGAGAGGGAAATCGATGAGAACATAAGTTTTTACTGATTTAGATTTTACTTCTCTTGTAAAGTATTCATTTTCTGTCCATTAATTATTGATTTTAACTTCCACCCTCGCCTAAAATCTCACAGTTTCGAAAGTTCCCTGTTTCTGAATTGGTAAGTAAAACTCTTTCTTTAAACTTTCTCTGCTCTCCGTATCTTTCCCGGTCCCCTTTGCCCTCAACTGTCCGCTTTAATCCTACCCAAACTTATTCTTTACCCCTTTCCCCTTTGTCATCCTACACCCCGCTTGTTTCACGCTGCCCTTTCCGAAGGATATCATCTTTGTATGTTCGCTCCCAAGGGCAGTTAGCCTAAAACCGCGATTGTCGCCAAACATTCTGCAGTCACTTCCGGTCAAGAAAATGGCCGCCGCTTACAGCTCTGCGACTTGAGATGTCACTAAATCTCTGACGGCATTGCCGGCGCCGTTCGGCTCGAATTTCCATCGAGGAGTTGCAATTTGCTTTCCAACTATACCTGGCGGTTTATATCCTATACTTGGGGCCCTTTTGGTATCGCCCTATGACCAGACCGGAGACCTTTGACCCCCTTTTTCTTCGTCCTTATTAACTTTCGTTAGAATTGTTTTCAATATCGGGCTTCCGTACCTGTCAATACGAGCCTTGTATTGGATTCCGTTGGTGGCCTAGAGTTCAGCTGTGTATACGAATCTATAGGAAAGAAAACACGCGCGCACACACACAAACACACACACACACACACACACACACACACACACACACACACACACACACACACACACATATATATATATATAATTTAGAGAACCCCAGCAGAGTGCTCGATTATGAGAAAAATTAAAAAATCAGAGCGTAATATTTATTTATATATTTATTACAGGATATCATAACAACATACCGTCAGTTTTAAATACAATAAAAAGGGGCCCTAAAGTTTGTCTTCTATGCCAGACTCTCCAGGAGACCAACTATAGGTCCTCATTGTTTGGATTTCAAACCGACGGTACCGATGCTGTTCTGATCTTCTGTAATATATATATATATATATATATATTAGAAAAGACGGATGAGGGTAATCCCATATATATATATATATATATATATATATATATATATATATATATATATATATATATATATATATATATATATATATATATATATACTAGTAGAATATCCGCCCCAGGATAGGTATAAGCAGTAAATATAGCATTACGTATGAATGTTGATGTATCTTATTTATGACACGGTTTCGTAGGAAACCCTGTAAATATTAAAGTTTACAAAATAAATAATAATATATCGACGTTACTCAACCTGTTACCTAGAATATACATTTCATAATTTACAATAAGTTCAATAATTAAAGATCTAGCAAGCACATACATATGTTATTGACGCCCATGCGCGCATTCATACTTTTAATCATGTATTACTTAAAATTTGATCTAAAGCACTTGTTTTCTCTCTTTAATTTTTCTCTATTGTATCTACTTTATTTTGGATTGTTTGAAGGGCGGGTGTGAGTTGCGCAACCCTAACTGGGAACATTTCCAAAGAAAGATTGTGCTCATTGTACTAACCGTGTTGTCAAGAATATATATTAAAAAATTCATGAATTTTCATAAAAAAACACTTTATATATATGCACATCTTAAACATTAAGATTTACAGAAAAAAAAGTAATGTGCCAATGTTACTGTATTACCTAAAATATATATTCTAAAATTAATAATAATCCGGTTATAAGTTAAGTATATATATATATATATATATATATATATATATATATATATATATATATATATATATATATATATATATATATAGAGAGAGAGAGAGAGAGAGAGAGAGAGAAAGAGAGAGAGATAGTGTCAGGTTGTATATGAAAAGAAATCAAATAAAGTGCTCGATCATATGAGAGAGCTAATATAATTTATTTAAATACTGTATATTACATATTTCAGCAATGTACCGCGGTTTCATCCAAAAGGGTAGATTTAGACATCTTTAGTAAATTTCCGTACCCAGTGGAATCATCGGCAAGCTGAAATGATTGTAGTCACGCCCGACAGGGAATGGCGTCATTGTTGACGCCATTCCCTATTTATATATATATATATATATATATATATATATATATATATATATATATATATATATATATATATATATATATATATAACTTCTTTGTAATATGTCAAGACAAATCCCAGCAGAGTGCTCGATTAATTAAGAATCAAAGTTAAAAATTAAAAATTAAGAGCGTACTATTTATTTATTTTGGTACAGAAAAATTAGTACAACATTCGTACCGTCGGTTTCAAGCACGGAAGGACTTAGCCATCCGACTCTCTTCAGCTTCTGTTGTCATCTCTCTCTCTTTCTCTCTCTCTCTCTCTCTCTCTCTCTCTCTCTCTCTCTCTCTCTATATATATATATATATATATATATATATATATATATATATATAAGATTGGTAGAAAGAAATCCAACAGAGTACTCTATTATTTAAATACAACTTTTTAAAAGTTAAAATTAAAAAACAAATTAATTTATTTAGTCAAGCTTAGAAGTTCTGTTTGTTAGGACTTTTCGGTTTGACTGCTGATAGTTGGCTTTTAAAAAAATTGCTGACTTGAAACTGACGGTATCATATTATTTTGACTTGATCTTCTGCAACACCATATGCACTTGGACGTGTTCATGCTATGTGAATATAAACATTTATTTGCTCTATATTTTTCATGAAATTTATGAATTGCTGAAGTTCGAAATAATTTGTGTTAAAACAACCTGGATAGATCCGTTTTCTTCTAGCAATTCTACTTAGTAATACAAATGTCAGTTTATAATGGAAGAATTAAACTTAAAGCTTACAGTCATACTTTTCACGTGAAGAACTAGGGCCAGTGTTCACAGACGGTTGGATTTTAAAAACATAACAAGACCTATCCCCAAAGAAAAACAGAAACAATTGCAGAAACGTCACGAACCGGGAAAATGATGTTAGAGGAGAATTATTCTCAAATCAACAAAACTAAACACAACACTCCCAACGAATTATGGGTATGTTTAATTAAATGGAAAAAGGCGAAAATTATATAAACACAACGAGACTTACATAAATCATATACGAACATAAACTAGTCATTAAATAGAGGATGGCAGAAACGTCATTCTTCCCCATATGTTAGATTTCAATCAAACTTTCAATTTTACCGTGGCCACATAAATAAAACTATCTTTGTCGAAAGATAGATATTATATCCCAGTATAATTACTTGCTTTAATAATATATAGGTTTCAACCGATCATACCTAGTTTGTTAAACTTATAATCCGAGGAAAACTATTAGATAATGAGTAATACAAAAAAGTAAAACAAATTATTTTATTAACAACCCACGCCATACTTAAACTCATTCAAATATAACTCTATTTTTGTAGACTTCTTTTCAAATCAACGAGATAAAATTGTCTTTTAAAATTATTTTCATATTAATTTAGTCCACCGTAATTAAAATAGACAGTAACATTACAAATATATTCAAGGTTCTGAAAATATGGTTTAATGTGATAAAACTGCTACGCTTTTTTCTATTGTCGATTCGTTAAGTCTAATTAAAATGTAATTAGTTTATCTTTTGGATATTTTTAAAAATATCACAGATCTTAGAATGAAAAAAAAATTCTTAATTTAAAAATACAAACAACGCGGACGTGCGATATGTTCTTAGATGCTAACGATTACACATCTTTTTGCTGTCCAATTATATTTGTTTAATATGAACTCAATAATATATATATATATATATATATATATATATAAAGTTTATGTTATCTGCTGTTATACGTCTATTTTACAAATATCAAATAAATTAGTGTTACACTTTTGAAGTTCATTTATATATATATATATATATATATATATATATATATATATATATATATATTACTATTTCATGTATCCGCATAACATTTTATAAGGGGATATAATTTTTGATGTATCAAATTTCAGTATTTACTTCAACAGTGCTCGATACGTAAGTTGAGCTAGGTAGTAAGTTATGAAAATATATTTATGGCAATTAAGCTACACAGAGGCTTCCGTGTTTCATCATTTTAGCCTAAAGATTCCCCCGGAGATAAAACACGGGAGCCTCTGTGTAGCTTAATTGCTATAAATATATTCTCATAACTTACTATATATATATATATATATATACTCCTCAATATATCCCTATTTACTCTCTTATAGACTTTTTATCTCATATTTATTTTTATTAATTTAGTTTTTATTTAAAATCTTAAATAAAATTAATGCTTGTTTATTTATTTATTTATATTTTATTTTATTTTATTCTTATTAATCCTTTATTATTGTATTATTTTATTTCTCGATTTTACTTTCGTATACACCTTATCAAGTTTTACTCTATTTTATTGTATTCTAACATCATTATTATCAGTATTCTTATTCTTATTCTTATTCTTAATATCATTTAATGTCACCATTACATGTTTATATTTTTATTTTTTATTTATTTAATGATGTATTTTTTCTTATGCATTACATCTCTTATCTAATTTTTTTTTCTCGAGTCTACCTATATGGTAAATGCTTTGAATGTTTTAAATGTTTGATTTGTTATTCAGTTTCCTGTTATTTTGCTACTTCTGAGGCCCTTTCACTGGTGTTATCTTTTAGTACTGAAATCTGATGGGTTTTTTTTTCTCAAGAGACTTCTGTATATGATGTTATGAAAAGCGCTGACGTTTTGGAATCGTAAAAAATAATGAAATATAGGAATATGTCCCAAATGTCTTGGAAACAATCGTAGGTCTAATGATAATTGGTTTTAAATTCTTGGACCGATGTTCAAATTTTATTGATCTCAGCTTACTATATATATATATATATATATATATATATATATATATATATATACATATATATATACATATATATATACATATATATATATATATATATATATATATATATATATATATATATATATATATATATATACATGCACGATCCGAACGCCGTTCGTAGGTCACTCTAAAACTGCTTGGGTAAATCTAGCCGCCGATTCGCTATTTACATTTAAATTCTTCTCTGTTTACTAACTAATTGGCTATGGCCGATTGGATAAGACCCTCGACTACGAATCAGTGGCGATTTGTGATCGGGGTTCGCGCCCACCGACCGTTGAGAATTAGTTCCTACACTGAAGATTGCGTTAGCATGAAACATCGATGTCTGTAGGTATTAAAATATTTAATAAATATTTATATATATTTATATATATATGTTTTTTCATTTTCCAGCCCCTTTTTTATAACCATGGTTTTTTGATCGGATCTTACTACATATTTCTACTCCATCACATTTCTCTCTCTCTCTCTCTCTCTCTCTCTCTCTCTCTCTCTCTCTCTCCATATATATATATATATATATATATATATATATATATATGTCAGACTAGGAAGTTATGGTTTGCACAACTCCTATCAGCTCATAAGAACCCTTAATTGAACATTATAATATTCAACACCGAGTGAGTTTTCTGAACTTCTTATATGATATTGTTTTTTCTATCGTTTTATTAATTTGCATATACCCTGAATACACATTTCACTGTCATCTACTGCATCGATAGCAAGCAAATATCCTGCCTGGATAACTTTTTCCGTTTTTGAAATACTTTGATTGTTTTTTAATCGACTTTTTTGACATCTTTCTTGAAATTGTTTTAAACTTTATTACTTGCATAAACTGTATAAGTTTTTTTAAAAAGTGTGTTTTTGGCCGATATATTTGATGTTTTATATACTTTTATGTATTTTATATATATTTTCAAAGCTTAATTTTATTACCTGCAGTAATGTCATTGCGATAATCGTCCTCTGAGGAGAAGATTTTCTTTGAAAACCCATGAGTTAAAGACGCAATATCACTCCTTGTTTTCGAACTTTAATAAAATCTGATTAATTTCACATTTTATTATGCCATTCAATTTATATATATATATATATATATATATATATATATATATATATATATATATATATATATATATATATATATATATATATAGTCTCGGAAGTTTCTCAAGCATTAAAACTATATTAAAAAGAAAAAACAAAAAAAAACTTATAGTCCCAAGTCTTTCAGTGGAAAATCACTCATGTAAGTCAATTTATTTTTTACAGTTATTATATTAGTTTGTTTCTAACACTATTTTAAGGGATCATCAGTTGTTTACCATGAACGACTGTTTCGGGAATTTAAAAACAAGACAGTATTTAATTTCATGGCTTCCCAGCAGAGTTGATCAGACTCCACTTCCCTTAAAAGGCAAAAATATAAACGTTCCTTATACTAAATGTACGTTTTGTTCCATATAAATGTTTTGCTAAAATATATTAGTTATTTAAAAAAAAAAATCTTTTTTTTATTTACCTGTGCTGTTCGTCTGTCTAATAAAATTTATCCGTTACTTACAAAAATGTTGCTGCATTTTAAAGTGTTTGGACAAATCCATTACACTATTATATATATATATATATATATATATATATATATATATATATATATATATATATATATATATATATATATATATATATATATATATATATATATATATATATATATATATATCCTTGTTCATTACAAACACATTTTATTTATAAAGGATTTTTACAATTTGAATATACTATAGGGAACAAATTTTTATAACTTAATAAGAAAACGTTTATTTGCATTCAATTGTTTCGGCCTACATTCATGATATACATAATGCTACAAAACATCAATATTTATGATAGATTTTGAATCGGGGAGTTGATGCGCTCGCTATATCTAGTCACTCTGATAAGTCGTGAAACGCCGAAACAGCAGTGTCTGCTGACTGTATTTTATATATATATATCTGTGCTCAACTATAAGTCGAGCACGCTGGTGAAGGAAATGCTAGTTTCTACTTAGCGTAAATAAATACTCTTCTGTAAAAAATTGAGTTCTCCCGGTTACCAGTACAACAGAAAAAAATAAGCAAATGAATAAAATTCATTAAACAAAAATTCTTCCACTATCAGTTATGAAATAATTCAACATCTGTCCAAGGATGACTATATATCGATCTATATGAAGTTAGGTATGTTTATATATTTATATATTTGCATGTACATGATTCATTCCTAAACTAATTAACAGTTCATTATCAATTATCGAACACTGTTTGTAAGAATCAAAATGTGGGCTATATTTAGTTTAATTTAGTTTCATGCAAAGGGGGTAAACAGGAAGTGAGACAAATCAGATACCTCCGATTTTTAAGAAATATTATGAACTAGCGGAACCCGTCGCCCGGTGTTGCACTGGAGAAAGTACAACCTATTGCATGACGTCGAATAAAAAAAGAAACGGCCTATTGTTTTTTCTCCCCCTCCATCTACTGTGTTGGTGAATGTTTTAAATTAAAAAAAAGAAAAAAGTGGTAGAGTAAGATGGGACTGAACGCTGAAACTGGCGATCATGAAACCTGCCTTCTTAACGACTGCGCCACGGTTTCGAGTTAAAAATACGTGTGAACATAGGCCAATTAAGCCAAGCTTGATTATTGGCATGCGTGTTATGTTAAGATTTAGCTTCTGCCGACCAAATGTAAAGTTTAACAATGACACGGTTTAGGTCATTTGTAGTTGATGAAGTAAATGGATTTGGGCAAGTTTTCTATAATATGCGTGTTAAAGGTGTATGATTTTGAAAATGTAAATGTGTCGGAGTCTACGAGTATCTTGACGCTTATTGAATTAAATAGGAAGTCGATCTGATCAAGAAATTGTTGCCGCCATGTTGAATGATTAAATGTTGCAGGAACTGTGTTCGTTAATTTCATACGCTTAATTCCGGAATGAATATAAATATAGAAGTTATAGGTAGAAATAGAAAAAAACGTAATCTGATATTCGCGGGAAATCATCGGAGTGAACGGGAGCGGTCATTAAGTCTTTGCGTATTGCTTTATATTATGTAGTAAATTAATACCAGGCAAATAATAAATAAGAACGGAGTCTTTTGTGAAAATTAAACCGTGTTAATTAGTTCCCGGTGTCGATGAGTATAGTGACAGTACAGAATTGTTAGAGAGAAAAGTTTTTGCTACCACCTATATGGAGTTGGTTTGGCGGAGAGTCGTGGATAGTGAACCAAAAGTAATATTTAGTGTTAGCTGGAAAAAAATAATAACACATTTACTAAAGCACGTTCGAGTGAATAAATGTAATATAGTGGTGAGTTTAGTAGCCTGTGATGCAAGTGGTTATTTTCCAATTCTCCGAGACGGTACAGGGGAAAACTCGTCTTAACTTTATTATTAGATATGACGTATTGGGCATCAATTAATAAATATTCCCGACATTTCAGTTCTTTGGAGTATTTAAAAGGTTATTAAGAGGGCACGATATTGGCACAACCTCCCATTTGAGCGGCGTCTTGGCGCTCCTCAAGTTTAAGTCGATCAAATAAACAGGAAACTTTACTTTAACACATGAGGACTAAATAATAGCTGTCCTATTTATTTTGTAACCGTTGGTATATTAGATTTATTTACTTTAGTTTTTTATTAAATTTGTATTTAGTCTTTCTAAAGTTAAAATTTACTCTGTGTCTACAATTAGTTGCTATATCGCTTTTACAATTCAGTTAATTTTGGGGGTCTTTGAAATTTAACATTTTTAGCTTCAAGTTCAAACATAATTTACACGGGTCGTCTAAATATGTACAGGCCAAATATTTTCCGCTCGATTATTGCGGAGCGATCCCCTTCTTTGATCTCCCGGTAATGGTTCAATATTTTTTTTTAATTATGTATTTCTATTATTGCATGTCATTTGGTAATTAGTATACCTAGTTTTACGTTTTCAGGCGATTTCTCCTATGTAATATTTTTATTCGGGTTTTCGTGTGCAAATATTGTGGCATGGTGACCATGCCTTTGGTTAAGCAGTTATGTTGTAATGGAAAATGTGCGAAAGGTCTACAATTACATTTCTTCTCTTCATTATTAACTTTCTGATTTTTATTTGGATGATTGCTATTATTATTTGAGTTATTACTATTTGTTGTAATTATATTATTATTATTATTATTATTATTATTATTATTATTATTATTATTATTATTATTATTATTATTTGTACTCACTACGAGTTCTCACACAGGTCACCATCAGTGGTTGCTCACCGACAACACCCGGTGATATTCCCTGGAGTCTGAGTGACAACAAGTCTCCGCAGATTTCTAGTATTCTCCAACTCTTTTCGTTAGCTACCGCAAATAACATTGCAGTATCGCAACAGCCGTTTACCATTGATTTCTCGCTGGTAAGGACCATTAGTCTTCTCTTGGATGTTGGTGGCAATAAGCCTCCTCAAGGTCCTAGCACTCTGTGCACTTCCAGTGGAGGTCTGGTTTCTGATGCCCCTCTTCGGTATTCTCATCCTCCTTGACCCTCTGCAAATATTTTGTGTGGTGTCATCCTAGGCTGGCATCATTTTGTATTTATTATTATTATTATTATTATTATTATTATTATTATTATTATTATTATTATCATTATTATTATCATTATCATTATTATTATTATTATTATTATTATTATTATTATTATTATTATTATTATTATTATTATTATTATTTGTACTCACTAGGAGTTCTCACACAGATCATCGTCAGTGATTGCTCACCGACAACAACCAGTGGTATTTTCTGGAGTCTGAGTGACAACAAGCCTCCCCAGATTTCCAGTACTCTTCATCTCTTTTCGATAACGATGCAGGATCGCAACAGCCTCTTACCATTGATTTCTCGCTGGTAAGGACAATTGGTCTTCTCTAGGATTTGGGTGGCAATAGGCCTTCCCAAGGTCCCAGCATTCTCTGCACTTTTCCAGTGGAGGTTTGGTTTGTGCTGTCCCTCCTCGGTCTTCTCATCCTCCTCGACCCTCTTCAAATATTTTTATTATTATTATTATTATTATTATTATTATTATTATTATTATTATTATTATTATTATTATTATTATTATTATTATTATTATTATTATTATTATTGTCGTTTTTATATTTATCACTTTTTACGCATTAGTAAATATGTTAAGAAGGCTGGGGGCAATGTAGAGTGCCGGATTGATTATAAGCTGGAAAGAACAAAATAATAAATCGAAGGGGGAACTTACTATTTATTTTACTTTAAAATCTCACATAACAGCAAGTGTGATATCCGAATGATGATTAAAAAGCATTTAATATTTCGGGAAAATCTTCTCTTTGTCAAAAATAGACCGTCTGTGAAGAATTGTCCCAAATCCCTAACTAATGAACGGATCGTTATGATTTTTATGAATATATATTCTTAAAAATACATTCTTTTGTAAATGTTAACATTTAGCGGGTACATGTGTATGAATTTATTTTTGAAAATTCATTTTTAGGAAACAATAATTATGAATTTTGAAATATATATTTTGGCAACCTGGTGAGTATTGATTTACTCCTCCCCAGGAGTTAGGCACAAGGCCAGTTTTTATCTTACTCCCACAAGTAAGATGTGACCCAAGGTCGGGTCGGGAAAGTGGGGTTTAAAAATTGCCTGGGCAGCCTCGTCGGCATTCCCCGGTAGGGGCGCCTCAGGCAGTAAGCAATAAATTTACTCCTCCCCAAAGAGGGGAGGCAAAGCCTGGGATGGGGGACCTCCTAGAACTGCACAGGACAGACCCATAGACCGGCTTAAATCAAGCACCGAAGGTCAAGACAATACCAGTCTACGGGGTGCAGTATCCATCGGAACAGATGCTACACTTTAATCTTAGCCAAAAGGCCAAGATAAGTAAAATATACACATTATTTATTTGTAGACTTTATCATTTAGAGAGTGCGTCCACTTTAGCTCGTATTCGCCCTATAAAAACTTTAAAAATAATTTAGATGCCGAAGAATTAATCGAGAAAAGAATTGGTCTACATCATTGAGTTATAATGTAATTCATTTTAAAAGGATACGGTGGCCCCTCCTGTAAGCAATGACTTGCAGAGGTAGGGGAGGGGGTGACGGGGCGATGACAATGGGCATCCAAATTAGAGGTGAAGGAGCATCCAATGATATTAATACTCTCTCCCTTTTGGTCAATATTTCTTAGTACTAGCACTTATACTTGAGTCTTTGGGGCATACAATTAAGGACTTTCTCCCGAGCATCACCATCACATCACCAGGGTATTACAAGAACACTGCGCGCTACTACCTGTAAGTACTTGATTCTAGAAAGAATCGGGGAAACTAATGCCAAAAATTGAATGAAGCTGGTCAAAAAAGTTGTGCGATTTTACTTTTTACTAGAATTGCTAGCTTTTAAGCATCTTTATTCGTCCTTTGAACTTTAATCTACATCACGTTTCTATGGATTCCTTTGATGGATGGGTCCATTCTAAATATGTGAACAATGGCAATGAGGACAATATTTTATCTTAATACTAATGTGCCACCGCTTATAAAGGCTCGAAAACCACTCGAGGATAAGGGTTACAACACCTTGAGGATTGGTTGAAGTATGTGCTTAGTAAAATGATGAACTATTGAACGTGTCATTATTAATTTATGCAACAGACCATGTAACGTAGGAACATTTAAAAAAGAATATCATACCATTTGGAGGCGGTGCCACCAAAACCGTGCCATAACCCCCAAAGAAAGAAAAACAAATTAACATTTAAAACTAATATTATACTTATTGCTTATTTCCGTCCTGAGACGGGAATTCTACTAGTATAATATGAATATTACTTTATATATGTCTAAGTGTGTTGTTAGGTAGTGTAAGAATATATAATATAAATATTACTTTGTATATGTGTAAGTGTGTTGTTAGGTAGTGTAAGAATTATTTACAGTTTCTCTATGTATCTACAGTTTCAGGAGCCAGTGTTTTCTGTGCATAGCCAATCGCGACTACGTATTTTCTCTCCTTGTGAAGCGAGTCGCCATATTGGCGATTGAGTTGCAAAAATCCGTTTTCCCAACAAACTTGAGTTTTGCTAAATTAACCCACGCCAACTTTGACTCACCTGCAAAGAAACCTGTACCTTCACCACACAGAAACCACGCCCTTTCCCCAGTCGCCATCTTCCTCCAGACCCAACCGATACACCAAATAAGATTGGCTCCGAAAAAGTTTCCAGTTGATACCAGATAGGAGCGTATCGGAGGTCAGTTTTGTGTAATTTGAGGTTACTTTTGTTTTTGTTCACATTAGGATTTCTTGAAATTTTTTTTTGGTTGAGATTTTATCGGAAACTGTTTCTACCTCTGCTGAATTTTCGAAGACGTTTTAGTAGGGGAGGGGGAGACAATGTGTTGGGGATGGAAGATAACGAACAAAGATTAAAAAGAAGGTAAATAAAAAAGGTAAAAACCGACGTATAAGAAGGTAGATAAAAATAGAAAGAAAGAAAAAACTATATAATAGAAAGAAACTAGACAGGAATGAAAAACGATAAAAAAGGGAAATTAGACGGTAATAAAAAGATCGGGAATTTATGCAAAATAAAAAAGTAGACATAAAAATAAATAAAAAAGTGCAAAAGAAAAAAAAAAGAAAAATCGATTAATAAATGGAAAATTTGAAAAATGTTTTAAACAATAGGAATGAAAATAATAGAAAACGATTAAAAAATGTAGCAAGAAATGAAAAGATCGAAGTAGGATTGAAAAAAAAGTTTCACAAGAATGAAAATAAATAAAAAAGGAAGAAATTAGACAAGATTGAAACGAATAAAAAAAACGTATTAAAATAAAAGAAAGTAGACGGGAATCAAACTATCGAAACAGGATGGAAAAGTAGGAAAATAACTTCTTTTTTTATTGCTGTAAGTTTCCACTTTTTTTCTTTCGTGTAAACATTAAAAGAAAGAAATAGACGGGAATGAAAAGAACAACAAAAAATGATTTAAAATAAAGAAAGTAGACGGGAATCAAAAGGTCGAAAAATGATTAAAATCGAAAAGTAGACAGAAATCAAAACGTCGAAAAACGATTAAAAAGGAACAGTAAACAGAAGTCAAAAGTTCGAAAAACGATTAAAAAAGTAAAGTAGACAGAAGTTAAAAGGTCGAAAAACGATAAAAAGGGACAAGTAGACGGAAATCAAAAGGTCGAAAAACGATTACAAGAGAAAATTAGACTGAAAAAAGTTCGAAAAACGATTAAAAAGGAAAAGTAAACAGAAATTAAAAGGTCAAAAAAACGTTAAAAAGGAAAAGTAGACAAAAAAAGTTCGAGAAAACTATTTAAAAAGAAATGTAGACAGAAATCAAAAGGTCAAAAAATAATTAAATGGGAAAAGTAGACAAGAATCAAAAGGTCGAAAAATGATTAAAAGTAGACAGAAAGTAGACAGAAAAAAAGTTCGAAAAACGATTAAAAAAGAAAAGTAGACAGAAATCAAAAGGTCGAAAAACGATTAAAAAGGAAAAAATAGACAGAAAAAAAGTTCGAAAAACGATTAAAAGGGAAAAGTAGACAGAACAAAGTTCGAAAAACGATTAAACGCAAAAAGTAGACAGAAAAAAGGTCAAAAACGATAAAAAAGGACGGGTAGAAAAGAATCAAAACGTCGGAAAACAATTAAAAAGGAAAAATAGACAGAATTTAAAAGGTTGAAACACGATAAAAAAGGACAAGTAGACAGAAATCAAAAGTTCAAAAAACGATTAAACGCGAAAAGTAGACAGAAAAAAGGTCGACAACGATAAAATAGGACGGGTAGACAGGAATCAAAACGTCGGAAAACGATTAAAAAGGACAAGTAGACAGAAGTTAAAAGGTCGGAAAACGATAAAAAAGGAAAAGTGAACAGGAATCAAAAGGTCGGAAAACGATTAAAAAAAGTACACAGAAATCAAAAGGTCGAAAAATGATTAAAAGGGAAAATTAGACAGAAATCAAAAGGTCGAAAAACGATTAAAAAGAAAAAGTAGACAGAAATCAAAAGGTCGAAAAACGATTAAAAAGGAAAAGTAGACGGCAATCAAAAGGTCGAAAATCGATTACAAAGGAAAAGTTAAAAGCTCGAAAGGTGAGCACTCTGACCGTTAAAAATTGCCTGGGCAGCCCCGTCGGCATTCCCCGGTAATGGTGCCTCAAGCAGTAAGCAATTAACTTACTCTTCCGCAAAGAGGGGAGGCAAAGCCTGGGAGGGTGAACCTCCTAGAACTGCACAGGACACTCCCATAGACCGGCGTAAATCAAGTCCCGAAGGCCAAGACAATACCAGTCTATGGGGTGCAGTATCCATCGGAACAGATACTACACTTTGATCTTAGCCAAAAGGCCAAGAGTGGAAAAAGTAGCAACAGGACTCAGCTCTGTGTCACATCCCCGGGAAACCCCAGAAGTAGCTGTCTTAGAATTTCCACCATTTGACTAGTCTGAATATCTGTCCTCTTTAACTCACTTGATAGGACCATTACGAATAGGTGCAGTTGAGAAACACACCAACGGTATCGCTTGCAACACGAAGAACGAGCTGATTTCCAGGATCAAACAGGTGTTCAGGCGTCTCTCGAAGCACACATAGAAGGCCTAACCTGGGTTTTCGGTCGGGATCAAAGTGTAAAGTGTAGTATCTGTTCCGATGGGTGCTGCATCCCGTAGACTGGTATTGTCTTGGCCTTCGGGGCTTGATTTACGCCGATCTATGGTTTTGTCCTGTGCAGTTCTAGGAGGTCCACCCTCCCAGGCTTTGCCTCCCCTCTTCGGGGAGGAGTAAGTTTATTGCTTACTGCCTGAGACGCCCCTACCGGGGAATGCCGACGGGGCTGCCCAGGCAATTTTTAATGGCTAGAGTGCTCAACTTCTCGTGCGCTGGTTTTTCAAATCCCACTTTCCCGATCTTGTATCACATCTTACCGCTGTGGGAGGTAGATAAATAACTTGACCTCTGTTGGTCTCGTCTGGACTACCCGTGTGCTTTACTATTGAGCCAAGCCACATGCTATTTCTTGTTAGACATGTTTGTTTTTGTGACCTTAATACCTCCTTAGTAAATTGAGTGGTCTCAAATAGTCGCGCAAATTTGCTGTCATCCTACGTTATTTTCTTCGACACTTCTAGAGCATTTTGTGGATCAAAAGTCAGATGTGCTTCGAATGCAATCAGAACTGAGAGTAATTAAGAAAAAGGCAAAAACATAAAGAAAGATAAATTAACTAGAAAAGGCAAATAAGATGTATTAGAGTGAGATAGTGATGGAAAGAGTTAGAAGAAAGAGGCTAATTATGAATTTTGTTATGAAAAAATATTTAACTGGCTTTGCAAACTCATTTTTCGCGATTAAAATAATTAAAACTAGCTTAATGGGTAACCCAACAGCTCACAGTCTTTTTAGTATATATAAATATAATTTATATATATATATATATATATATATATATATATATATATATATATATATATATATATATATATATATATACAGGGTGGGCCAAAATAAGGGTCCTATCTTTAAATTTGAATAACTTGAATTTGAATAACTTCCACAAAATAAAAGTTAAACTCACCAAACTTTATGTGTGTGTAGACTGACCCTTCCGAGATTTTTTGAAATAAACAAAACAAATTTTAGCCGAAAAACACTTCTTAAAACTTACAAAAACTAAAGTATTGTTTTTTACACTGTTTTGAGTTTTTTAAGCAAAAATAATGTTTTCTAAATGAGGGTACGTTCCTTAGGGCTAATACGGCTCATGCTTGCTTCGGAAGGGGTCCTTTACTTATTCTAAAAAAAAAATCTTTTAAAAATCAATAAATAAAAAAGTTATGAATTTTTAAAAATAGGACCCTTATTTTTGCCCACCCTGTATATATATATATATATATATATATATATATATATATATATATATATATATATATATATATATATATATATATATATATATATACAGGGTGATTCATAAGTCACTTCACTTAGCTATTTAAAATGATTACCATATGAAGCCCAAACATACTATGAACTTTTGATAATTGTTATCTTACTCTCTAATTACTGCTATTTGTTATTTTAAATTTGTTTGTTTATATATTTGTTTCTATATATATTTATTTCATAATCAATCAAATATGCTACAAACAGTCGTAAATTCCTTGCAAAAAAGAATGGAGCTATGCATGCAGAACGAACGTGGAAATCTTGAGAATTTGCTGTAATTTTAAACTCCCATAAATGAATTTGTTGAATAAACTTTCTGTTTTGTATTACCGTATTTTTTTACCTTTAGAATTTCAAAAATAAATAGCTAAGTGATTTATGAATCACTCTGTATGTATTATGTGAATATGTGTATACATATTTGCTTACTTTCTTCCCCCGACATGTTTTAATTTAATTGCCACTTTTTCTGGCTTGCCACTCTTGATAGAGCTTCCATAACAATTAGGCGAAATATTGAGATGCATTTTTCAGTTTTAGATCTTCCATTTTCCATTTAATCTACTAGAAAATGTGAAACTATGTATATGAAATGGGAAGGAATGTAATATATAACAGTATTGCGATACAAAAATAAGTAAATAATAGATGGTTACGAGCCAAGAGGGAAGAACAAGCAGAGAAAAGCCTAGCGAAACTTGTAATTGAGTAAATACACTCGACCAACCCGACAATCAGCTAATTCTCGTCCATTCACTGTGGAGGTCCCCAGATGCCGGAGAGCCTTCTACTCTAATAGCTTCTTTCCTCGTGCTGTCGGTCTTTGGAACTCACTCCCTGACCATTGTTTCCCCGACTGTACCGACATGCAGAAATTAAAAACTAATGTGAACAGACATCTCGCTGCACTCCTAATTTAGGATGACACCGCCCCAAACTTTCACCCTAATTCTCAGTAGCCCCTTACGTCTTCAGTGGCAGCTAGCCTTATTTGGGGTGAACTATGTTAAAAAAAAAAGAAAAAACAAGAAGAAAGAAAAGGGGCAATAGAATAGGAAAAAAAGGATTGGGGAAAAAGATGAAATATTCAAAATAAAAACGATTGGGAAATGGAGACAAAAACAAACGAATATTAAAACAAAGTTGAAACGATAATAAATGAGATTGTGTTTTATGATCATCATTTTCCGAAGTTGTCTTTCTGAATCCCTTCCTGGCTCACTCGATGGTTAGAAATACTCAGACAACCTGTCTTATCTTTTAAAGCTGAAACAAATATAACTTTGAAAATGAATAAACGATTACGAAAATAAACTTAAACACGAATATGAAATTAAAAAAAGAACGGGGTTTCTCATAACGCGTCTATTCAATCTGCGCGTTTAACGACAGAAATTCTATTTTAAACTTAAGCGTGACAGACCAACGGTTATACAGACCAACGGTTATACAGACCAACGGTTATACAGATCGACAGTAGGACATAGCCTTGTTCAGATGTGCACGAAAATATCTAAAATTAATATTTCATACACAAGTGTGACAGACCAAAGAGAAAACATTTCAAACTGAAACGTGACAGATCAACGGACATGTAAGGGATAACTTAAGCGTGACAGATGGACAAAAATACTATTTCACACTTAAGTCTATGATACTCTAGACTTAAGCATGACAGATGACGTATGCGTAACTCTTTTTCAGGGATGTTTGGACGCATCTAAAATTAGATACGTCCATTCAATCTGATGCTATTTTAAACTAAAACGTGACAGACCAACAAACTTAACGAGGACGCATCTAATGAATGAAATAAACTGAAAAAGTCAAATAAGAAGCGACTACAAAATACAATTTAAACTATAAAACAACCGACGAAAGATAACATTTAAAAGAATAGTTAAAATGAAATTAAAATGAAAATTGTTTCGCAGTAAAAAGATGGCGGTGACTATTCTTTTTTTTATGAAGAAAATTAAAAAGGATAAACATTTCGATTTAATCGATCTCTTCGTTATTGTTCGTCATATCAGCAGTAACCGAGACAACCATTGCAATATTTCAATAATTATAAAACATTTTTGAAATTATTGCTGTCACTTTCTCCGAAGATGGCGACGATTTCAGTTTTTATTCTTTGCTGTGACCAGTTTTAATAACACTGAGCACGAAGATAACACGACACATGCGCATAACGAGCCTAAAATAAACTTGCACGCATCGAACATCCGTTACTTTTGTACATGCTCATATACACACGCCTACATAACGCGTTTGGAGTAATAACTGACATTTTACGATTTCATAAATTTTGTTTTTAATTCAAAGCTCTTTATAAATAGTGATCAATTAGAGTTGTGATTAGGGTTAAGGCTAGGGCTAGGGTTAGCGTTAGGGTTAGGTTAGGGTTAGGTTAGGGTGTTTGTGTGTCTTTGTATCGATCGTGTCAACGTAACCTAATAAGTACCCATTAAGTTATTATTTTTAAATTTACTAATTTTCGGATAAAACGAGGTTTTAAAAACTTTATTAAAAGTAACTACGAAATTAAATCCAGCAGAATGCGGTTTCAATTATTCGGAAACAAGTCAGCTATTTTAATGTTTTGTTAACGTTTTAAAAAAGAAACAATTATTTGATGACTCTTCGAAATGGGAAATGATTCTGGAAGCAATTGAACTGTCGAATAGGAAGTCAGCTCTGGCTTCAAAACTTCTTAATAAATCCTAACGTATTAAAAGATTGAATGTTTTGGAAGCTATTTACAAACACTAATGTTATAAGTAATTAAACTAAGTTCATTCCACTAATTGTTCCTTATCTTGCGACTGACAATCCTTCCATCTCATTAACCTAATCCTCGAGTGGCTCTTGGAATGATATATGGTGACCCTACAGTGACAAAATTGAGTTTAAAGCAACATTACCGTAACAAAACTATTTATAAATCTGTATAACAATTTGGTTAAATTTAATGAGCAAACAGTACAGTAATAATTGAATTTAACCTTAAATATCGTATTTGAAAAATAATTTGCTAGATACAAAATAAACGGCAAAGTGAAAAAAAAAAACTAAACAAAAATGACTTCCGGTTCAAGCTGGCTAGGTACAGATGGTTATATAATATTCGTTGGACATTGCAAAAAAACTAATGAAATAATGTATAATTACAATGTGAGCGAACGAGTTAATCTATGATATACACATTGCAATAGTTTTTGTTTTTAATCTAAATTGCGTAATGCTTTTCAGATCTAAAAGAAACTATATGAAAGTGTAAACAAACCAGTAAATATAATACAAGTTTACTATTCAACTATTCTATATCTATAATTGAAGAGTTCGAACGCAAAACGCGATAAATCCAATTCGTTTAAATTGAGACCTTAAACAATAAAAACACGAATATATTAAATCTAGACTTCGAATGAAAACTGATTTTAATTGAAATAAAAAAGATTATTTCGGTATCATATTATGTAACACATAGTTGTGGGATGTCGTTAGGTGTTGAAATGCAACACTTTTTGTAGGGACAGTTTTGTGATTTTGAAAATGGCGTTTATCGTGTTTTGCCTCGAACTCTTCCATTGTAACAAAAAGATTATATGCTTGCATCAGCCAATGAAAATTGTTTAAACAATCGTATTTCTTGTACTTAAAGGATCCATGGAGACTTTAACTACCGCAAGTTAGATTGCTAGAGCGATTTTCATTGGCTGATGCCGAGCGTCCAATTCATATGTGGTCTGTTTTTCTGTTAGACCATTAAGTTTGCAATGTTTACGTGGCGCTTAACACGATGTCGCATTCGAGGAGGCAGCATTCTTCTTTTGATAAATGCTTCAATTTATGGACAAAAACCGTTCCCTCGTGTCCGTATCAACCCATACACCGTTGTATACCCGTTCGAGCTCCCGCTATCTTTGTGGGTTGATATGCCGTACTCGCTGTTTTATTGTCGATCGTGGCGGGGACAACAAATCGATATGTTTCATCGTCTTTGTTAGCTTGACAACACTTCACCCCACGTTGACCTTTACTCGAGTCACAGCTGCAATTTCCGCTTTCGACGGTTTTGCGCACCCGTACACAAAACAATATGTATTATATTTCTCGAATTTTTTCTAACTCTTGTAAATTGATGATTTCTATTTTGCTCAGTACATTTCCCTAAATATATACTAGTACATCTACACACCTTAATTCTTGCCACAAATTCAATTCAGTTCAATATATTGGCTAAATATCAGCAAAGGGCTAAAATTATGTAAAAGTGAGATAATAATCTAAAATCAACTGTCACGATGAATTATTGCTTGCTGCCTGAGGCGCCCTGACCGGGGAATGCCGACGGGGTTGCCCAAGCTATTTTTGCTAGGCCAGAGTGCTCCTGCTTTAGGGGCGCTGGCTTGTCACTTCACCACCTTCCCAACCTTGTGCTACATATTCCTGCGGTGGGAGAAAATTAAATACCGTCACGATGAATTCAGCGTCGCTTTGATCTGTGTGGACGTCTCCAGGCTGACAACGGCTTTCGGCAGCTTGTTTCACGGCCCATCGACCCGAAACGAAAAAGAAGCCTTCCAACGATTCAGCCGAAATCGTCCCTGGTACAGCTTTCTAAGAATGAGTTTATAATTAATTTTAATAATATACAGGGTGGGCCAAAATAAGGGTCCTATCTTTAAATTTGAATAACTTGAATTTGAATAACTTCCACAAAATAAAAGTTAAACTCACCAAACTTTATGTGTGTGTAGACTGACCCTTCCGAGATTTTTTGAAACAAATTTTAGCCGAAAAACACTTCTTAAAACTTACAAAAACTAAAGTATTGTTTTTTTACACTGTTTTGAGTTTTTTAAGCAAAAATAATGTTTTCTAAATGAGGGTACGTTCCTTAGGGCTAATACGGCTCATGCTTGCTTCGGAAGGGGTCCTTTACTTATTCTAAAAAAAAAATTAAAAAAAATCAATAAATAAAAAAGTTATGAATTTTTAAAAATAGGACCCTTATTTTTGCCCACCCTGTATTTTGCAGCAGAGTTTTATGTATTCTGAGGTGGGTGTGATATTTTTGTGACTTTTCATAAACAAAATCACTAACTGACAAACAATAATATGAAAAGTTTTAGACGCCATTTGGTTTACCTTGTCTTTGCTTGCGTAACTCGCTCTTCATTTCCCCTACGTCCCCTCTCTCTCTAGTTGATCCCTTCTTCCACATCTCTCTTAAATTTCTATCCCCATATATATATATATATTTATGGATTTTCATATCTGATGAAAGCGGACCCACCGCTTGAAACGCGTTATATAAAATTATAAAATGGTAAAACAACAAAATAATAAATAAATGTTGAAAAAAACATTCTACAAATGTTGGTAGCCTTACTCCTTTACATATATACTTTTCTCTCGTTGGAACTGCACTAATACTGCACTACCCTCTTTTCGATATATATATATATATAAATATATATATATATATATATTCATTATTTATATATAATATTTAATTATTTTTAATATTCTACCTACGCACGACGTCGTTTCGAGCTTAGTGCTCTCATCAGCGCAGGGAAATAACATTCTCAGACGGTCATAGGGCGCGAAACCCGTTCACAGATGCATCCTGAATCTGTAGATGTTCATCTAGTCCCATTAGGCCACGAGGGATTGCCATGTAATAACGGAGAAATTAAGTGATATTTACACTGAAAGCGGCGAAACCCGTTCACAGATACATCCTTAATCTGTAGGCGTTAACCTAGTCACATTAGGATATATATATATATATATATATATATATATATATATATATATATATATATATATATATGAGAAAAGAAGGATGAGAGTAATCAGAGGTAATGGGAAATAAAAAAAAGTGTTGTTTGTACACAACCACACTACAACAACAACTACATTATACAGATTATATCATTTCAGCTTCTTTGTTCTCTTCTACATAATATACATACGCCCCAAACAAAATAATAATAAGAATAGCTCTTTTCCTATGAATACGGGGATGTACAAATTTCATAGTTCGATATTTATTATTTACTTTTTCTAATACTTTGTAAATCTATTCTGGAATATAGGTGTGCTTAAAAACGAACAGATGATCAATTCCAACTTAAAACCTCTACGTAAACTATTCCCATTTACAATCATGAGAACCTAAACTATTCCAATTTACAATCATGAGAACCTAAACTATTCCAATTTACAATTATGAGAATCTAAACCATTCCAATTTACAATCATGAGAACCTAAACTATTCCCATTTACAATCATGAGAACCTAAACTATTCCCATTTAGAATCATGAGAACCTAAACTATTCCAATTTACAATCATGAGAACCTAAACTATTTCCATTTACAATCATTAGAACCTACACTATTCCCATTTACAATCACGAGAACCTAAACTATTCACATTTACAATCATGAGAACATAAACTATTCTCATTTACAATCATGAGAACCTAAACTATTCCCATATACAATGATGAGAACCTAAACTATTCCCATTTACAATCATGAGAACCTAAACAATTCCCATTTACACTCATGAGAACCTAAACTATTCCAATTTACACCCATGAGAACCTAAACTATTCCAATTTACAATCATGAGAACCTAAACTATTCCCATTTACAATCATGAGAACCTAAACTATTCCCATTTACAATCATGAGAACCTAAACTATTCCCATTTACAATCATGAGGACCTAAACTATTCCCATTTACAATCATGAGAACCTAAACTATTCCCATTTACAATAATGAGAACCTAAACTATTCCCATTTACAATCATGAGAACCTAAACTATTCCCATTTACAATCATGAGAACCTAAACTATTCCCATTTACGATCATGAGAACCTAAACTATTCCCATTTACAATCATGAGAACCTAAACTATTCCCATTTACAATCATGAGAACCTAAACTATTCCCATTTACAATCATGAGAACCTAAACTATTCCCATTTACAATCATGAGAACCTAAACTATTCCCATTTACAATCATGAGAACCTAAACTATTCCCATTTACAATCATGAGAACCTAAACTATTCCCATTTACAATCATGAGAACCTAAACTATTCCCATTTACAATCACGAGAACCTAAACTATTCCCATTTACAATCATGAGAACCTAAACTATTCCAATTTACAATCATGAGAACCTAAACTATTCCCATTTACAATCATGAGAACCTAAACTATTCCCATTTACAATCATGAGAACCTAAACTATTCCCATTTACAATAATGAGAACCTAAACTATTCCCATTTACAATCATGAGAACCTAAACTATTCCCATTTACAATGATGAGAACCTAAACTATTCCCATTTACGATCATGAGAACCTAAACTATCTCCATTTACAATGATGAGAACCTAAACTATTCCCATTTACAAACATGAGAACCTAAACTATTCCCATTTACAATCATGAGAACCTAAACTATTCCCATTTACAACCATGAGAACCTAAACTATTCCCATTTACAATAATGAGAACCTAAACTATTCCCATTTACAATCATGAGAACCTACACTATTCCCATTTACAATCATGAGAACCTAAACTATTCCCATTTACGATCATGAGAACCTAAACTATTCCCATTTACAATCATGAGAACCTAAACTATTCCCATTTACAATCATGAGAACCTAAACTATTCCCATTTACAATCATGAGAACCTAAACTATTCCCATTTACAATCATGAGAACCTAAACTATTCCCATTTACAATCATGAGAACCTAAACTATTCCCATTTACAATCATGAGAACCTAAACTATTCCCATTTACAATCACGAGAACCTAAACTATTCCCATTTACAATCATGAGAACCTAAACTATTCCAATTTACAATCATGAGAACCTAAACTATTCCCATTTACAATCATGAGAACCTAAACTATTCCCATTTACAATCATGAGAACCTAAACTATTCCCATTTACAATAATGAGAACCTAAACTATTCCCATTTACAATCATGAGAACCTAAACTATTCCCATTTACAATGATGAGAACCTAAACTATTCCCATTTACGATCATGAGAACCTAAACTATCTCCATTTACAATGATGAGAACCTAAACTATTCCCATTTACAATCATGAGAACCTAAACTATTCCCATTTACAATCATGAGAACCTAAACTATTCCCATTTACAATCATGAGAACCTAAACTATTCCCATTTACAATCATGAGAACCTAAACTATTCCCATTTACAACCATGAGAACCTAAACTATTCCCATTTACAATAATGAGAACCTAAACTATTCCCATTTACAATCATGAGAACCTAAACTATTCCCATTTACAATCATGAGAACCTAAACTATTCCCATTTACGATCATGAGAACCTAAACTATTCCCATTTACAATCATGAGAACCTAAACTATTCCCATTTACAATCATGAGAACCTAAACTATTCCCATTTACAATCATGAGAACCTAAACTATTCCCATTTACAATCATGAGAACCTAAACTATTCCCATTTACAATCATGAGAACCTAAACTATTCCCATTTACAATCATGAGAACCTAAACTATTCCCATTTACAATCACGAGAACCTAAACTATTCCCATTTACAATCATGAGAACCTAAACTATTCCAATTTACAATCATGAGAACCTAAACTATTCCCATTTACAATCATGAGAACCTAAACTATTCCCATTTACAATCATGAGAACCTAAACTATTCCCATTTACAATAATGAGAACCTAAACTATTCCCATTTACAATCATGAGAACCTAAACTATTCCCATTTACAATGATGAGAACCTAAACTATTCCCATTTACGATCATGAGAACCTAAACTATCTCCATTTACAATGATGAGAACCTAAACTATTCCCATTTACAATCATGAGAACCTAAACTATTCCCATTTACAATCATGAGAACCTAAACTATTCCCATTTACAATAATGAGAACCTAAACTATTCCCATTTACAATCATGAGAACCTAAACTATTCCCATTTACAATGATGAGAACCTAAACTATTCCCATTTACGATCATGAGAACCTAAACTATCTCCATTTACAATGATGAGAACCTAAACTATTCCCATTTACAATCATGAGAACCTAAACTATTCCCATTTACAATCATGAGAACCTAAACTATCTCCATTTACAATGATGAGAACCTAAACTATTCCCATTTACAATCATGAGAACCTAAACTATTCCCATTTACAATCATGAGAACCTAAACTATTCCCATTTACAATCATGAGAACCTAAACTATTCCCATTTACAATCATGAGAACCTAAACTATTCCCATTTACAATCATGAGAACCTAAACTATTCCCATTTACAATCATGAGAACCTAAACTATTCCCATTTACAATCATGAGAACCTAAACTATTCCCATTTACGATCATGAGAACCTAAACTATCTCCATTTACAATGATGAGAACCTAAACTATTCCCATTTACAATCATGAGAACCTAAACTATTCCCATTTACAATCATGAGAACCTAAACTATCTCCATTTACAATGATGAGAACCTAAACTATTCCCATTTACAATCATGAGAACCTAAACTATTCCCATTTACAATCATGAGAACCTAAACTATTCCCATTTACAATCATGAGAACCTAAACTATTCCCATTTACAATCATGAGAACCTAAACTATTCCCATTTACAATCATGAGAACCTAAACTATTCCCATTTACAATCATGAGAACCTAAACTATTCCCATTTACAATCATGAGAACCTAAACTATTCCCATTTACAATCATGAGAACCTAAACTATTCCCATTTACAATCATGAGAACCTAAACTATTCCCATTTACAATCATGAGAACCTAAACTATTCCCATTTACAATCATGAGAACCTAAACTATTCCCATTTACAATCATGAGAACCTAAACTATTCCCATTTACAATCATGAGAACCTAAACTATTCCCATTTACAATCATGAGAACCTAAACTATTCCCATTTACGATCATGAGAACCTAAACTATCTCCATTTACAATGATGAGAACCTAAACTATTCCCATTTACAATCATGAGAACCTAAACTATTCCCATTTACAATCATGAGAACCTAAACTATCTCCATTTACAATGATGAGAACCTAAACTATTCCCATTTACAATCATGAGAACCTAAACTATTCCCATTTACAATCATGAGAACCTAAACTATTCCCATTTACAATCATGAGAACCTAAACTATTCCCATTTACAATCATGAGAACCTAAACTATTCCCATTTACAATCATGAGAACCTAAACTATTCCCATTTACAATCATGAGAACCTTAACTATTCACATTTACAATCATGAGAACCTAAACTATGCCCATTTACAATCATGAGAACCTAAACTATTCCCATTTACAATCATGAGAACCTAAACTATTCCCATTTACAATCATGAGAACCTAAACTATCTCCATTTACAATCATGAGAACCTAAACTATTCCCATTTACAATCATGAGAACCTAAACTATTCCCATTTACAATCATGAGAACCTAAACTATTCCCATTTACAATCATGAGAACCTAAACTATTCCCATTTACAATCATGAGAACCTAAACTATTCCCATTTACAATCATGAGAACCTAAACTATTCCCATTTACAATCATGAGAACCTAAACTATTCCCATTTACAATCATGAGAACCTAAACTATTCCCATTTACAATCATGAGAACCTAAACTATTCCCATTTACAATCATGAGAACCAAACCCGCTAAGACTTCCGAGTCACGAAAATATATAAACATATATACAATTATTTGTTTCACACAAACTGGATACTCATACTTCTGATATATTGATATCAGCATATTTATTCATGTAATAAGTATTTTTCCTTTCAGATTTTTGACGTAATATTTAATTTAATTTAACCGGCATAATTCTTCATGCTTATCACTGTCTGCCTCTAATTATGTCCCCGATTTTAGTGTTAACATTTTAGTTGTATTTTTTTCTGTTTTACAGATTACTTACATCATTTTCTTCTTCATCTTTTCTTCCATCGCTCACTGAGCTTGAAAACAAAATCTTTTAGCTATAGTTTTCCCTTTTACGGTTTAGTTTTACTTTTCTTTTTCTAGAATAAATCATACTACTACATTTTATGGCACCAGCCTCAGCGGGTACAACGCAAAATGGTTATGAAGGATCAAATAGGATAAAAAGACCCAGGGGAGAGAGCACCAGCGAGACCTCCACTAGAAGGATACAGGGAGTACTGGACCTTTTGAGGGGCTTATTGGCACTCAAATTCCAGGAAGAAAAAAAACAACTCTTTGTGTCTGCGAGAAATCAATGGTAAACGGCTGTTGAAATAACAGTTATCGAAATAGGCAGAGGATCTAGGGAGACTTGTTGACACCCAGACTCCCGGGAACACCACTGCTTATTGCCAGTGATCAATCATTTATAATGTCTTGTGTGTAAAAACCTTGATAAGTACATAAAATAATAATAATCTGTAATTATGAAGATTATGTATCTGTCTGAAGCCGAAATTATATTATTAGTTTTGATCGCTCTCTATATCTACTTATCAGCTCCTATATATACCCATTCTAAAACTTCCCCAACATCACGCGTCTTTCAAATTTACATAATTAATTCGTTTTAAAGTTTCTAATAAATTAATATTCGCAAATATACACTCGTGGTTACTTTTTTCAGATTTCCAGATGTATTTAAAATAATTTCTTCGATAATAATAATCTTACTAACCATATAAATAGAATTAATTATTGACATTGTTTTTTTAAATTTTATATAATTGAGTTACGTAATTAAATTAGATTGTAATCGAATATGATGGAAGAGTCGGTGTCCACTCCAATATTTGGTTACCCGTCCTCTGATTATTAAGTATAACGTTATTTTACGAACTCACAGAAAGTTCTATCTCAAGAAAGAGAGGGAGAGAGAGATAAGGAGAGAGAGATAAGGAGAGAGAGAGAGAGAGAGAGAGAGAAGGAGATGGACACAAGAAAATGGCGCGTTATTTGATTAATAACATTTAAACAACACATTCTCTGAGATTTATCCTACGAATCGTTCAAGAATGATATATTTACTTTGATTTTTTATTAAAAAGTTTTTTTGTTTTTTTACAATCTTATTATGAATTATATTTTAAAGCACACATTTATTGAATCAAATTGTTTAATTTAAAAAATAATTGATTTAAAAATTACTATTTCTTTTGTAAAAACAAACAAACTAATTTTACTGAGCAATTAAATAACTGAATTTAGGATCGTGTTTACTGTATTTTATTTTTTTAATTGTTGATTTTATTTTAAGGACACCTTTTTTTTCGATTTGAAAAAATTCAAATATTATTATCTTTGTACAACCTTAAGTGAGTTTAGGATTTTTTGTTTTACATTTTACGCCGAAAAGGGTAAATTTTGTTTTAAAATTATATTTTTATTATTCCGTTTGCATTTATAAAAATAAAGGGTGGCGTGATTTTCTTTCCTTTTTTTGTAAAAAAACAAAAAACAAACACATTTTTCTGAGCAATTAAATAAAACAACTAGCAAAAATATGCGTCCGGAGGGAGCATATATTTTCTACTACTACTACTACTACTACTACTACTACTACTACTACTACTACTACTACTACTACTACTAATAATAATAATAATAATAATAATAATAATAATATTGACTACAAGAAAGCCTATGATAGAATCCCCCAAGCATGGATAACTGAATGCTTAAAATGTAAAAGATGCTCGACAGAGCTATTCATCTCATTAAGAAAGCAATGGGAACATGAAGACTAGAACTGAGAGCTGGAGGACACCACCTGGCTAAGATAAAATACAGAGAGGCATCTTCTAAGAAGACTCCCTATCACCACTACTGTTTATCAGAGCCATGATGCCACTCAACTACATTCTCAGGAAATGTGATACCGGATACAAGTTTACAGACACAGAGGAAAGAATAAATCACCTCATGTACATGGACGACCTGAAACTATTTGCAAAAAACAAAAAAGCTGATAAATACGATCAGTATCTTCAGCCAGGACATCCAAATGGAATTCGGGATCGAAAAATGTGCACTGCTTGAGATAAAAAAGGAACACTGAGGATAACTGATGGCATGGAACTGCCCAACCAAGTGGATATGCTACAAATATTTTGGAGTTCTAAAAGCAGACACCATCAAATCTACAGAGATGAAAGAAAAGATTGGAAAAGAATATTTTAGAAGAACAAGAAAGCTTTTAGAAACGAAATTATATAGTAGAAACCGAGTAAAATAAATAAACACTAATAAGATACTCTGGGCCATTCATAGGCTGGAGTATAGAAGAGCTCAGACACCTTGGCCAAAAGACTAGAAAATTAATGACAATGTACATCGCACTACACCAAAAACACGATACGTGCAGATTCTATGTAAAAAGAAATGAAGGAGGAAGAGGACTGGTAAGTATAGAAGACTGCGTAGAAGACTAAGAAAAAAGCAAGAGAAATACATAACCCCCAAAACAGAAAGGCTGATCACCGCAGCAATAAACACCGTCCAATCGAACAACTCAGAATGCACCGAAACAAAAAGACAAGAAAAGAAAAATGGGAAGAAAAAAACTACATGGACGTTTCATAAGAAAGACAAGAGAATATACCCACGAAAATAGCTGAGCATGGCTAAGGAAAGGACACCTGAACAGAGAAACAGAATTCCTACTTACCGCTGCACAGAACAATGCGATTAGGACAAACTAAAGTTAAAATAGATAAAACCCAGGAAATCAGTAAATGCAGACTGTGTAGACAAAGAAAAAACAGTAAATTACATAATAAGTGAATGCAACAAACTAGCCCAAACAGAATACAAGAACAGATATGATTGTGTGAGAAAAGTAGTACACTGGGAACTATGCAAACAACTGCATTTCAAACACTCGGATAAATGGTACAAATATAAACCAGAGACAGTAATGCAAAATGAAAAACACCAAATCCTCTGGGATATAGACGTGGAAACAAAAAAACTCATACAAGCTAGGAAGCCGAATGTCATAATAGTTAACAGGAAGGAAAAATCCAGCCAAATTGTAGATTTTTCCGTCCCAGCAGACAACATGGTGAAGATAAAGACGACAGAAAAACCAAGCAAATACACGGAACTTACCAGATAATTGATAGGGATATGGAGTATTAAAAATATCAATTGATTACTAAAAACCGTAAGAACACAGGGAATAGTGCCAATAAACGTGGAAAAACGACTGGGAGAAATTGGAATCAAAAGGGAAGAATGTGACCATACATTGGTCAGCAATGATGAAAACAACTGAAATCTTAACGAAAATCCCTAGATACTGAAACCAATCCACATAAGCTACGAAGACTAACCAGTAACATACAAATTGCAATAGGAAGAAAACAAAAACACAGAAAGAACACCACCACAACAACCAAGGAACAGAAGCTGCAAGAAATTTCAAAAAATAATTCACCTCCTACTGTGATATCACCAGCCTAGGCTGATACCCAACAACATAGTCGTGAAGGGTCAAGGAGGATGGAAAGACCGAGGAGGGATAGCACTAATCAGAAATCCATTGAAAAAGTGCGGAGAGTACTGAGATATTGAAGAGGCTTATGACCACCTAAATCCCAGAGAATACCAATGGTCGTTGCCCGCGAGAAATCGATAATAAGCGTCTGTTGTGATAACACAACGTCATTTGCAATATCAAAAGAGGTGGAGAGTACTGGAAATCTGGGGAAACTTGTTGTCACTCAGACTGCAGAGAACACCACTGTTGATTATCAGTGCGCGATCACTGATGATGACCTGCGTGAGAACTCCTAGTGAGTACATATTATAATAATAATAATTACAATGCAATGTAGAGCAAGAATAAAGTTAAAAAGAAAAAAATAAACTAACATTTTGAAGCCATTTGTACTATAATTTCGCCATGGTGCAAATATTCTCATTTTTAAACTTTATATATATATATATATATATATATATATATATATATATATATATATATATATATATGATATTTGTTTTTGTTTATTATCTATGTACGTATACGTTTCGTCTTTTTTATAATCGGGGCGCATCAGCATAGAGATATGGCTATTCACTACTGGTCATGTGATTCGAAACCCTGGATTCCGAATATTTTTACATCTCAAATCCCGACGTCTAGAACCACTGGGTCACTGCTAAATAGCGAATAAACAGTGATAATTTTAACACTTTATCCGGCGGCCTGACGTCATAAGAGCGTCTAACTTAATGAAAGGAACGATGCATTTATAGCTAGCAACGTCATGCTGTGTTAATACTACACTTACAGTGCACATCTATGGTTTTTTTCTAGGGGCTACAAATAATAAATATGTGTTTTGTTTATTATCTATGTACATATACGTTTCGTCCTGTTTATAATCGGGACTCATCAGCATAGAGATAGGGCTATTAATTATTGATGTGATTCGAAACCCCGGATTCCGAGTATTTTTACAACTCAAATCTCGACAACTAGAACAACTGGACCACCGCTGAATAGCGAATAAACAGTAATAATTTTAACACTTTATCCGGCGGCTTGACGTCAGTAGCAAGATAAACGTGTACAAATAATAAGAATTAGAATTCACGTACCTTGTTTCTCATTCGCATTTATATATATATATATATATATATATATATATATATATATATATATATATATATATATATATATATATATATATATATAGGGAGAGAGAAGAGGGGGAAAAGATAGAGATAGTAACGAAGATGAGGAAATAAATAATAATAAAAAATAAAAATGTCTTTTGAATGCAGAAACAAAACAAAACAAACGAACTGTCAAACGAAAGACGCGGAAAGAAGGGAGAAACTTTATTGATGAGTATCGTGTCTCCACCTAGCGTCAGTCACACGCACTAGTCGTATGATTGTTTCTTTGCTAGTGTTGTTTTTGTTGTTGCTGTTTTTATCATCAGCATCATCATCATTATTATTATCTTCTATCTTTCGTGTGCGCGCGTTTCTTTCTGCAGCGTTGGGCGTAAAGTTGTATTTATCAAGACAGGTTACCAATTAAGACGTGTCACTTCGCAAATGTAAACAAAAATCAGTTGCAAAGCGAAAGTGAAAGTAGACGATTTTCTTTTCACACCTGTTTTTCTTCTTCTTTCCACTTTCTGGAGTTAAAAGCGTTTATTTATTCATTTTGCGTATCTATCCTGCCTTTTTTATTGCTGTTGTTATGGGGTTTTGTTATGTAGAAATTTCAAACCAACTATAACTGGTCGTTCTCAATGGGATGTAAGTGACAGAAAATCTCTTTTAACTCTTCTACACAACTATATGATAGTAGCCACAAGCGAGATATCTTCTATCTTACTATAATGAAGATTTAGTGTCTGTCTGTTATTTAAACTACTTCACAATTCTCAGAGAAGCAGCATGGAAAGAAGAATAAAGAAAATAGCAGGAAGTAGGATGAGTACTGTATCTACATTTGATATATTAATGGGTCATTACTTATCTAGGCCATAAACTACTCGAGGATAAGGAATTATGAAATGGATTGTCAGTTTAATGATGAAGAATGTCATAAAAAAGATTGAAAACGATGTATGAAATAAACGAATAAAAAGTATTTATTGACATTGGATTTGAAGACTTGTATTTTATGATCAACAGGGAAGCAGTCCCGATGTAATGTGTTTTCAATAGATAGACAGATATTGGAAACAAACAATGTTCATGGATATTTTGTTTGATGTTAGTAACACGGAGGGAGAAAATACAGTTCTTTTCAGTTGTGGTTATAAGTTAATGTTCTGTGGTTCTCTCACAATGAATAACCACCGATTTGAGCTTAGTCAAGCGTACCTGGTGGAATTAACAATAGAATAGAGAAATGCTAGTAACATCTCTCCTGTGAGAATAGAAAAGAGCACTTCCCACTAGATTGCGAAGTCGATTTTGTACTCTGTGTAAGCAAGACAGGATATCCTGAGCGCCATTTTCTCATATGTGGCAGCGATACTCAATAGCATGACGTAACTGACCCTCGTATAGATAGAGGATTGCCCGACCTCAAACCTTTGGAGAACAACTTGTACGCACACGTTGAGAAGGAAGCGAGTAGAGTTCTCCATAGCAATGTCGACAGGCTTAAGTACTTCGTTTACTGCGCATGATCCTGGATAAAGATAACGCCTGAACATCGGCCTCACTGCTGGAGTCGGCTACTTTGATTAATTTTGTTTTGAGGCATGTCCGTCCGTCCGTCCGGATTTTTCTCCGCAACCATCCATTGAATTTCTCTGAAATTTTGCATGAAGTTGTAACTTTGGTCAGGTTAGAAAGTGACGATCTCCGATTTAAAAAAAAAATCTGGTAAGCTCCCCAGGGGGTCAACAGGCCCCATACCTTTTCATCCATCCATTCAATTTCTCTGAAACTTGGCCAAAATGTGGAGGCAATGGTTCTTAATAGAAAATAAGTATCGCTGACCGTGGAAACAAATCTGGTTCGCGCCCCCAGGGGGTCAAAAGCCCCTCAAATGGCAAAATATGGCCCCTTTCTCCCATAACGTTTAATCCATCCATTCAATTTTTCTGAAACTTGGCCAAAATCTAGAGGCAAGTGTTCTGGATAGAAAATGAGCATCGTTGACTCCAGAAAGATTCTGGTTTGCGGCCCTAAGGGGTCA
>OY744533.1:80913689-80961189 GCA_963556195.1 Sepiola atlantica
TTCGTATGTATATATGCTACCTTAAAATGTTAGACTATAACCCACTAACAATAACATGGAAATAGGGATAGTAGGACCACCCTTTACAATAATTTAAGACACTATAAACTCTGTTTCGAAGATAAAATAGTGAAAATGAAGCTTTATGATGATACAAAATTGTGGCTCCTAAACCTTAATGAATGCGAACATTATGGGCTATCTAAACTGTTCCAAAGTATATCTCATGGAATACATCGTCTCCAAATGCCTTCAGGTTTAGACATTTCTTTAGTACTGGCGCTTTACAGCTTCTTGGAATTTTTAATGTCTTCTCATTGCAACTAAGCGATACAGAGATAAACAAGCCGCGCATGCGTGGTCCCCCTCTGTATGTGACTCGATGTGGTTAGTGTAAAATGCAATACATTTGGGCAATTTGGGGCATTTTTGACCCCCCTTTGACCCCCTAAGGGCGCGGACCAGAATTTTGCTGAGGTAAAGGATGCTCCTTTTATATCCAGAACAATTGCTTCTACATTTTGGCCAAGTTTCAGAAGAATTGAATGGATGGATCAAACGTTATGGGAGAAAAGGGTCATTTTTTGCCCTTTTGGGGGCTTTTGACCCCCTGGGGGCGCGAACCAGATATTTTCCAAGGTCAGCAATACTTATTGTCTATTAGGAACAATTGCCTTCACATTTTGGCAAAGATTCAGAGAAATTGAATGGATGGATGAAAAGTTATGGGGCAAAAAATGTCATTTTTTGCTATTTCGGTGCCTTTTGACCCTATGGGGGCTAACCAGATGTTTTTCAAAAATCGGAGAATGTCACTTTCTAACCTGACCAAAGTTACAACTTCATGCAAAATTTCAAAGAAATTCAATGGATGGTCGCGGAGAAAAATCTGGACGGACGGACGGACGGACGGACGGACATGCCTCAAAACATAAATCCCCCGATTTTATATATCGGGGGACCTACTAAACAATATTTTTTATGCCTTATACTGTTAAAATAGTTCTACAAATATAATAATTATACAAAGAAACTTATGGTCATGGCGTAAAAGATGATATAAAATATATCAGTGTGTGTCAGCGTCCAATACACATATATAACATAAAATGGTCCCTAACTCAGTTTGTTCTAGATCGGATGGACCTAAACCACCGCTGACGTCACAGTGGATGAAACAATTCAGACCAAAGAGAGAATCTACAATTATACCGTTCTCTTTCATGAGACATGGTGTTATAAAACCCTTGGTTTAGACATTCTCAACAAAGTTTAGACATACGTTTCTACAATTGGGACGCTGGGTGGCGTTATCAGTGATTTGGGGTTTCTAGTCTTTCCACAACATTCCCATCCTAAAAGGAGATAAAGGAAGTGGTCATGCTTGAGAGGACGGTCTCTTGAGACAGAACAGATTCTACACTTTAATCCTAAGAAGATTCTTGTTTCTAACCGAATCAGGGAAATATCTTAAGATAAGTCCATCTGGGCGAATTCATTTTAAACTTTATTTCGTCATGACGTAACATAATATTCCATCTGGATATGGTAATACATATATCATAAAAACGCATTACTTCTTAATTAGAATAGAGTACTTTCGATAACTGGTGATGTAAACAAATATAAAAACAGATTCACTTACTTTTGCGGCGAGAAAAATGGTGTGCGGATAAGATTACTGATTACTGTACAAACGGTCAGGTTCTGAATCTCCGCTTACGTCTAGCCACACTGGGGAGTCATGATTCGGCAAAACAGACGATTGGGGACGACTATATATTCGATGAAAATTGTTTATCCACTTCTTCAGCTTTTTGTACTTCACGATTAAATTTGGCAGTGAACAGTAAAACTTAACTCAATACACCTGATCAAGTTGCAATTGAAGCCGTAAGCGTTTCATGAGTATAAAACCAATTCAAATTGCTTATAACTAAACACTTTCAATAATAACATTTGGTGCTAAATTGAATATTGAGGACACAAAAAACATTTTATTTAAACTACTCACACACACACATTTTTAATTTCGCAAACATTTTTATTAGCAAAAATGTTATTTAGTTATAAGCTATTCAAATTGGTTTTGAACTCATGAAATGCTTTCTGTTTAAAAAGTATTTTTTATAATTGCAACTTAAAGTTCCCCCAAAAAGTAATTCCTTGAAAAAAAAAACAAACAACACCAGAGACGATCAATTCCATAGTTCATCATCGTTTACTCTCGACTAGTTGACTTTTATCATAATTCTCTAAGCAGATTAAACTTCAACGATCCGGATTGGTCACTTAGTCTCTGTGATAATCAATTTAAATCGGTTTGTTTGGCGCTGGGATTTTATTTGTTTCTTTTGGTGGTGGTGGTGGTGGTGGTGGTGGAGGGGGGGGGTGATGTGTATGTGCATTTTTTCTTTCTTTTTATTTTATTTTTCCTTTTTCCTCCATTTAACTTACCGGATTTTTAAAATCAGATCTAAATAACAATCCGTCTAACATATCGATACTTGATCCGGACTAGCCTATTTTTCGTTTTTTTTTCCGTTCGATTATATTATTGGCAAGAATATTCGCGTCAGTCTTTTCGCGTCTTTTTTACCTGAAAATAAGTATTCCGGTTAAAAAAAACTTATAGATGGATATATTTTACTTTACTTACAGAATATTCTTAAAAACGGAAGGCAAGTAACCATTTAATAAGTTATTTCCCTTGACATCTGCAAAAGATGAATGTCTGAAAACACTTTAAATTATTAAACATCAGATGGAAGTTTCAACATTAATTACATATTATTTAGTCTTTAGCATTAATCGATTTACATCACGTTAAACGAACTTTAAAGACTTCACGAAATAATTTGATTACGTAATTAAGATCACAAACATTAATGTCCGTAAAAAAGTCAGTCATTTAGTTCTTTTATATTAAGGCAACGCCGGTGAGGTAACACTAAATAAAATAAGTGTAAAAAAAATTGTTTACATAAATTTTGATTCAGCGAGTTCTTTTAAAAAAAAATTGTTTGCATAAATTTTGATTCAGCGAGTTCTTTTAAAAAAAAATTGTTTACATAAATTTTGATTCAGCGAGTTCTTTTAAAAAAATGCAGAGATGTTTTAAAACTCTTGTGGGTACGGGATTGAACTAACTATATCCCATTTTAATCATTTATGCAAAAATGTTTCTTTCTGAACCAATTGCTCGTGAAATTAAAGTCAAATCTGGTAGCGAAAACTGATAAAAGAAAAAAAGGTTCACCACCCTTCGCTACTATAGCTAGACAAGTCTCGACTGTACATCAAACTAGGATGAGACGACACATCACATAATCAATTCAATTTTAAACATGTTTCTTTTCTTGAGAAAAGTATCAAAATACAATATATGCCAGTAAAATACGTAAACTGACTTCTTGTAACTCAGAAGTATTCACTTCTAAGGAGATGTTGCCTTTAGTTTGTATTAAAGACTATTCCCAGAGGAAACTTATTTGTACATGAATATCACATTGCCACATGTTTAATTTGTACATGAATATCACATTGCCACATGTTTAATTTGTACATGAATATCACATTGCCACATGTTTAATTTGTACATGAATATCACATTGCCACATGTTTAATTTGTACACGAATATCACATTGCCACATGTTTAATTTGTACATGAATATCACATTGCCACATGTTTAATTTGTACATGAATATCACATTGCCACATGTTTAATTTGTACATGAATATCACATTGCCACATGTTTAATTTGTACATGAATTTCACATTGCCACATGTTTAATTTGTACATGAATATCACATTGCCACATGTTTAATTTGTACATAAATATCACATTGCCACATGTTTAATTTGTACATGAATATCACATTGCCACATGTTTAATTTGTACATGAATATCACATTGCCACATGTTTAATGCGATCAGACACGCCGAGTGCAGATATTATCGAATCTATTGTAGTCATTTACGCAATGATAACGATGGGAGAGGTATGAACCTGCATTTTCAACCCGGATAAAATAGAAACTTATTTTCAATGACTAGTCTAAATAGGTATTGTGTTTCGGTTTGAGGTCATCCGAAAAGGTCCAATTTGTTGTCAAATAGACAAACAGAACAAAACAAAACTAAATAATACTTATATCAAGGTTAGCAACCGAACAAATTATTTTATATATTAAGTGAGGTGTTCCCTTGTTCCGTTGATGGGTATATATTTCTAATACAAATCTGTTCCGGCATCGATTTAAGCCAATTTACGGTAGGCGTTTTCAGAAACTATAAATTTTATTTCGTTCAATTTAATCGATTTTTATATTTACTTCGATTTGATATCTTTTCTTAATATAGTTATACATACAGGAAGTCGGAAGAATTTTCGCTCTCATACTTAGATATACTACCACTGCCACCCCCGTGAAACGGAAAGACTTTTTTATGGGGATCACACTTTTGTAACAACGTTAGTATTTCACATTTAAATCTTGCTTTTGACAAGGCGCACTCTCTACCTATACTTATTTCTCTTACACGCATTTTGATCGGCTACTCTAAATACTTTCTTTTACAATCTCGCTTAACTGAATAACAGATAAACAAACTTACTTTTATCGTACATGTTCTACACTTGGTCATTCTAAACCAATTCTACCTTCCCCAAATGCGAAAATCGTAGACAATTGGTTTCATGTATGCATTTCTCTCAATATAATATGATGTATTCCAGCGGTATCGAGTTGCTTTTTTTAAACACTAATTCAATAATTAATTCTCTAATCGTTATTAAATCATTCCGTTCTTCTATACTACATCGGTTTAACAATAGAAAATAATGGCGGCGTATTTTAAATACACATTGACATATTTAGAATACTCATTCCCTCATTCTGTTTTACCACAATCCTTATATTACAACACGCATCAACTTATCTAGAATACTCATTCCCTCATTCTGTTTTTCCACAATCCCTAGTTTACAACACGCATCAACTTATCAAGAATACTCATTCAATCATTCTGTTTTTCCACAATCCTTAGTTTACAACACGCATCAACTTATCTAGAATACTCATTCAATCATTCTGTTTTTCCACAATCCTTAGTTTAATACACGCATCAACTTATTTAGAATACTAATTCAATCATTCTGTTTTTCCACAATCCTTAGTTTACCACACGCATCAACTTATCTAGAATACTCATTCAATCATTCTGTTTTTCCACAATTCTTTGTTTATAACACGCATCAACTTATCTAGAATACTCATTCCATCATTCTGTTTTTCCACAATCCTTAGTTTACAACACGCATCAACTTGTATAGAATACTCATTCCCTCATTCTGTTTTTCCACAATCCTTAGTTTACAACACGCATCAACTTATCTAGAATACTCATTCCATCATTCTGTTTTTCCACAATCCTTAGTTTACAACACGCATCAACTTATATAGAATACTCATTTCCCTATTCTGTTTTTATAAACGTTCACTTACATGCATTGAATATATTTCATTACTATCGCGTTTATCGTTTTACAGTAATTTACCTTGTACGCGTACATTCATCCCTAGTCTCGATGTGATAGACGCTTTCAGTCATTTCAAGTTCCATGTTCGCTATACCAACATAACTACACGGTTTGTTGCTAGTAAACGGCTTATTCATCATTCAGTTCTGTGCTACTGCACTAAGTCCATAAAATTAAACGCGTGTATAATAACCGTGGCTATTATGTTGTCATGTGAGTTTATCGGCGATTGAATTCACACTTTTCACAATAGGCGTTCACTGGCGATATCTCAAAGGCGTTGATTTTCTTGTTATTATTGCTTACGTTTTTCGCGTCAAAATATTTCGGTTTCTTATAAAACAAGTCAGCCATTTTAACAGATTAGATCTTGAAATAAACACGTATTTAAAAAAAATAACTCCTTTACAAAATATGTTTTACTGATTAAATTAAATGAAATACTTCGTGAAATTATATTTTTGTGACTTTACATTTATTTGTTATTCTTCATGTATTATTTTAACAAAATTAAGTTAACTCCTGGGCTACGCCAGAAAGGGACAGCTAGTAAGAAATTATATTTATAAAAGAATAATTTTTTAATAAAATATAACTTACTTCATAATATATCTCAATTTCGATTTCTTAGAAAACAAGTCAGAAATTTAAATAAAATACTTCGTGAAATTATATTTTTGTGACTTTAAATTTATTTTGCTATTCTTCATGTATTATTTTAACAAAATTAACTTTACTCCTGGGCTACGCCGGAAAGGAACAGCTAGTAAGATATTAAAAAAAAATACGAAACTTAAGATTGAACCTGGCGACTGTTGCAAACATCTTTGAATGAAGCAGTAAAAAAGCTGTAATTTGATGCTGTTCGCTATCCTGGATGATCATTTCTGTTTCTTCTTTTATTTGTTGTTATCTGATGTATTTCTTCCTTCGATGGGTCCAAAGTGATGCAGTTTGTCTACGAGGAGGACAGCGCATGACAAGGTTGTTGTTTGTAAGAAAGAATACATTTGCAATTAAAGTGGGTTGACTGATTAACGAAACCGATAAAAGGATTGACGACGAACCAACTCCTGTTGGGAGAGAAATAATATGTGTAATCATCTGATAGCGAACCCCAGATAAAATGGAAGCAACAATTTAATGAGAAATTGAAAGAACACACACACATGAACACACGCGCACACGCTCACACACGTATGCATACATATAAATATACGTATATATTTTTCAGCTTTAGGATAATGCATACCACATACACACATCCATTAATAGACTTGCTTCCAAATAGCTGTCTGTGAATGACTGTGTTGGACGGGAGTTGGAAAATACTTGTTGTCCAGGGTTTCGAATCGTGTGACCGGTGATGAATAGTCGTACTTCTATGCTGATGAGTCTTGATTGAAAAAAGACGAAACGTATACGTCCATAGATATAAACAATAACAAATATTTTATATTTGAAGCTCCTCGTTAAAAAGTAGAGCACCGTAAAATGGTAGTAGTAACACAGCGTAGCGTCACTTGCTTTATATGCATCGTTCCTTCACTTATAGAAGTTTGAATGCCTCTTCGCTTCGCCGCCGTAAACGTGTTAAAATTATCATTGTTTATAAGCTGTTCAGAACTGGCCTAGCGGTTAGCGACGTTGGACGGGAGTTGGAAAATACTTGTTGTCCAGGGTTTCGAATCGTGTGACCGGTGATGAATAGTCGTACTTCTATGCTGATGAGTCTTGATTGAAAAAAGACGAAACGTATACGTCCATAGATATAAACAATAACAAATATTTTATATATATATATATATATATATATATATATATATAAATATATATATATATATATATAGGGTGAGCCAAAAGTAGGTGGGCAGTAAAAACATTTATTTAGAGATCACTTATACGTACAATTATATGTAATAAAACAATTATATTAATGAAAATTAAATGTTATTTATCAACGCAAGTGTTCAAACTGTTTTCCTTCTTGATTTACACAGCTTTGATGTCTGCCTCTTACGCTTCGACAAAAAAATGTTTTTTACTGTCCACCTACTTTTGGCTCACCTTGTATATATATAATTTAGTATTTCATGTATATACACATATACTATTAGAAGGTGATATAATATATTGCGTATATATTTTCAGTATTTATTTGAACAGTGCTCAATAAGTGAGTAGAGCTGTGTAGGAGTATGAAAATATATCGATGGCAAGTTAGCTACGCAGAGGTATCCATATTATATTCCCGCAAGAAATCACCCGGCTAAAGGCCCCGTTTTTCTAGATAATTTCCTGTTGAAATTAAACTTGGACGCCTCTGTTTAGCTTACATATATTTTCATATTATATATATATATATAATTATTTTATAATAAATATTTAATTATTATACACATAGGTATACGTTTCATCGTTGCGGAATCTTCAGTGTGGAGATAAATGTTCCAACCAGTGGCACAATATGAACCCCGGAGCACGAGTCATTTCATTTTAATCGATGTAAATGTTACATTCATTATACTTGATAGTGGCGTTCGAGGCACGTACGTTGTCAGTCACTGGATAATCATCGACATCTTAGTCCTAATTATAGTCCTAACCAGTGTATTATTTAACTCTGTTTAGTATTCTTTTCCTGTTTTTTTAAAGTTTAAACCCATAGGCAAATAAAAAACATATACGTTCGTTTTCGTATATATAGCGCCAAGCGTTAAGCAGCTTGGATTCGAAATTTTCGGGTCCGGGTTTCAAATCGTTCGACCGGCGGTACAGTTACTTCATCCACACTGGTGATTCTTGATTAAAACATACCCAAGGCCTTTGACAAGGTATGGCATAAAGGGCTTCTGAAAATACGCTCATACGGTATTACTGGGCAATTACCTAATATAATTAGATCCTTCCTAACTAAAAGAAAAATCCAGGTTGTCGTCGATGGCCATTCATCTAGGCAACATGACATAAATGCTGGTGTACCCCAGAGATCTATTCTTGGACCTGATCTATATACACGATCTCCCTGATGACATAGAGTCTGAGATTGGTTTATTTGCTGACGACACAACGCTTTACTCTCGCCATGTTGGCAAAACAGACGCGATCATATCCGAGGCAATGGCTGAATCCTTAGAAAATGACCTCCAAGCTGTAGTGGATTGGGGTCATACATGGTTGGTAACTTTTAATGCCGCAAAGACAAAGCTCATTTCCTTCAATAACTACAAGAAACCTCTCCAACCACCAAATGTCATGGCAAATAACATCCTACCTTAGAGTTCAACATTCAAACTCCCCGGTTTAACATTCACAAGTAGCATAAATTGGAACAAATACATGGAAGACATTGTCAAGGCTGTCGCAAAAAAAGCTCCCTCTACCGTGCGAGTAAATTCCTTACACCTGGCATTATGCGGTATCTCTACAAAGCCACCATCCGCCCATGCATGTATTGTTGCCACATCTGGGCTGGTGCATCATCTACTAGCCTCTCCCTCATTGACAAAGGCCAAAAAAGAGTCGCCAACCTCATAGGTCCTTCACTGTCAATCAAGCTTCAGTCTGCAATGTAGCATCCTTGTGCTTGTTTTACAAATACTTTAATGGATTATGCTCCGATGAATTGGCTTCTCTGGTGCCCCCTCGATATAAATTCACTAGACCAACTCGACAATCAACTAAATCCCATACATTCACTGTGGAGATTCCCAGATGCTGGAGAGCTTTCTACTCAAATAGCTTATTTCCTCGTGCTGCTGGCCTATCGAACTCCCTCTCTGCCCTCTGTTTCCCCGACGGTACTGACATGCAGAAATTCAAAACTAACATCTCGCTGCGTAGATTCCAATTTAGGCTGACCGCCCCAAACCTTCTCCCTTTTTTTTCTCAGTAGCCCCTTACGTCTACAGTGGTGGCCTGCCTTGCTTCGGGTGAACTATGTTAAAAAAATCTGTTGATTAATAAAATATTTATTCATTACAAAAAAGTATTAAGCTTCGTTCAAATCGAGTACTTTGAGTGAAATATAATAAAAGATTCAAACCTAGCAACTTTCCAAGTTCTCTCGCTTGGGTAGATGGAACATAGTATGTTTCTTAATGTGTTTAAAATAAATAAATATAGGACTTATTTCTCTCGCACTTGGAATGTAGCTGTCACGACGGGTTAGCGGTAAGAAGCTCGGATTCGACTTATTAGGGTCGGGTTTTAGAATCGTTCGACTGGCTGTAGAGTTACTTCATATGCGCTGATGGTTGTTGGTTAAATCATGAAACATATTTCCTGGGATGTTTAATTATTTATTTATTTATTAGAAAAAATAATTATATATACTAGCAAATATACGCTCCTTTCGGTCGCATATTTTTGCTAGTATGTAATTTGGGTAAAGCTTTTTATCACTACAATTAATTTAACTAATATATTTTGCACATGATAAGTAACATCATTAATAAAAAGATAAATTAAGTTTGCATTATTTTGGTTTGTAGCAACCGTAAACAGTTGCATTACAAATAAATGTAAAGAAAATAAAAATTTTAAATGAAAATTGAATGTAGTATTTATTAATAGTGTAGTAGTAACGAATGAAAGTTAATAAGAGAAGGAAAAGAAGAAATAATTGTTACCTTATATACGATTCTACTTGCCCAGTAAAAGGTGTCCCCCCACCAAGGTATCGTCTGCTCGCATTTCTTTACACCCAATCGTTTTGCGCCAAATCCAGGTCAGAATATAATAAGTAATATTTTCTGTCTTTCAAAGCGGAAAAAAGGTGTACGTAAATTAAAATCAACAATTAAAAAAACAAAATACCGACCCTAACCCTAACGACGGGGTCAAAGTTAGCGCGGGTCCTAAAGTGAAAACTAAATTCGTTATAAGGTGTCTGTGTGTGTGCTTTTAAATAGTAATTTTTAAATCAATTATTATTTTAATTAAGCAATTTGATTCAGTGAATTTAATGGCTAATAAGATTAAGAAAATAAACAAACTTAGAACGATTTAAAAAAATAAATAAATAAGAGGAAAATTATCACGGTGAATGCCAGTGTTGTTGTTGACATTTAAAATAACACGCCGTATTAACGCTGGCTGTTTAATCAGTTGCGTCATATTGAATTAACGGAGGGAGGGATGGGAACCACTGATTAAACAGCCAGCGTTAATTCATTCGTCAGAGTTATACTAACTACGTAACGCATTTCATGTATGTATGTATCTGTCTAAATTATAATTTATAAGTAAGATTATTATCGTGCAAAATAGCGTAAATACATGTGGAAATCTGAAGAAAACAATCATGAGTGTATATTTGTGAATATTAATTTATTAGAAGTTCAAAAGCAATTGATTACGTAAATTGAGAAATGCCCATAGTGTTTCCGGCGGTTTTTCTAGTAGTATATAATGAAGCTGGCGGACTTAGTAAATAACCATGCTACTCTGATGGAGTTTCGGCTTCAGACAGACAGACAGATACATAAACTTCATTAATAATATATATATATATATATATATATATATATATATATATATATATATATATATATATATATAGTCATTTGAAACTTAACCGTCAAGCTGACAGTCGGCGCCACTACCCCTGCGCTATCATCGACACTGACTTAATGTAAGTGATATCTCAATGTAAACATTGTCAAGTGCCGGGAGCTCGAATTAGTTTTACCCAATGAGCTATGCCTCAAAGCTAATGGCAGTTGGCTATATCCTTACAATTAAGCTCTGCCAAGAAAGGGAGCTTCATAAAGTCATCCACATACATACTGTTTCGCTGTATCACAGCTCTTCAGTGCGGCATATATATATATATATATATATATATATATATATATATAGAGAGAGAGAGAGAGAGAGAGAGAGAGAGGGAGAGAGAGAGAGAGTCAAGGAGAGAAAGAAATATGAAACTCATGGGAAAAATATTACAACGTAATGAAAAATAAGAAAAACATAATTATTTACATGCTCATCAATGTGACGTCTTTATTTCAAAACATTTTCAATATAACTAATTTGATCAAATAACATAGAAGTACACTTTTTGAAACTATGTGGTGCGTTTGTTGTTATTCTTCAAATAAAACATAGTCGTTTTAATTTAAAAAAAAGTCCAGTTTATAAACGCACAACAAATTTTGAATTCTACCGGCTATGGTTCGTTCGATAAAATAATAGAAAGTTTTTTTCACGTCATAATTGCACGACTTTTAAAAAAAAATTCTACCGACTATTTCGTTTAAAGTAAAAAAGAAATTCTTTTCGCGTCACAAACATACAACATATTTACAAATATTGTATTTCTATGGTATTTCTTTAAATATGTCATCTTGGGAATGGCTTGAAATAAAAACAAAATTTTGACGAATAATTTTTTTCTGTTTCATTTTTTATACACACACCTATTTATCTTAATATATTCATATAAAATCATAGAATTTCATCAATAATATAATTTTTCATATATATATATATATATATATATATATATATATATATATATATATATATATATATATATATATAATAATAATAATAATAATAATAATAATAATGATAATGATAATAATATACAACGGAACAACGGATAGCAGATCAAGCAAGACAGATCCTCAAGCGAGGATGGTTCTCGGAGATGGAACTGACGGAAATCAGACAGAAGGTTAATGGCGAAACGGAGCAAGTAACACCACCGAAGGAGAAACCACAGGAAGAGGACGGGCAAAACATACACACTGAAACTGAAGAGATTGAAGACTACGGAATCACAGAACCAGGTGAGATAGAAGACTGCGGAACCACAGAACCTGCCGAGATAGAACTCAACGAAAAAGAAGCAAGTGAAGTGGAGAACATTAGACGATACATGCTAGAAAACAAAACAAAACTCCCATCTCTCAGGAATGAAGTAGCGAAGAAGTTACAAGCAGAAACAGAAAGAGTAAACAGACTCCTCACACACATCCCAACAGAAACTATTACAGACCTAAACAACCTGATATATGCAGGGGCAAAATCGGTAAGTATGAAGCTAAGAAACGAAGAGAATGGACAAAAGAAAGGACCGACAAAACCTGGATGGGAAATCAGACTGGAAACCCAGATCACCAAACTTCGGAAAGAAGCTAAAACTGTGAACAGAAGGAAGGAGGACATGAAACGATTTAGAAGCAAAAATCAGAAACGCAAGGAAAAACTAAATGAGAAACATGAAGAAATAAAACAAAGGATAGCAGCAATAGAAGCAAGACTGAGACGATACAGGTACAAATCAGAACAGAGCAAACAGAACAGGACCTTTGAAAACAATGAAAGCTAGTTTAAAAAAATGTAAATGGAGAAAAAACAACGACAGAGCAACCGAACCCAACAGAAACAAAACAATTCTGGAGCAAGATATGGGAAGAACCAAAAAAGCACAAAAAGAATGCCCAATGGTTGAAAAACATGAAAGATGAACTGCAGGAAATCGAAGAAGGAACCGAAACAGAAATCAACAAAGAAACGATCAAGAAAACCCTAAGAAAAATGGCAAACTGGAGAGCACCAGGCCACGATGGAATACATGCATACTGGTTTAAAAAATTCACGACCCTGAAAGGATGCCGGAAAGGACAAATTATTTGTGAACTTTTTCTGATGATTTTGTAGTGTTGCAGAGACGATATTGACATACAAATGTTGTTTGGCACAAAACAAATGAAACGGACCGTTAAATATATCTCACAGAAATTTGGAATTTTTGGAAATGTGAAAAAAATAAAAATAAAAGTAATAAAACAAACCATGGTTATTGGAATATAATAAAAAAAACTGTTCTCTCTCTCTCTCTCTCTCTCTCTCTCTCTCTCTCTCTCTATATATATATATATATATATATATATATATATATATATATATATATATGTATATATATATATGCATTGTTCTTTATTAGAGAGTTGACGATATATATATATATATATATATATATACTACAGAGAGAGAGAGAGAGAGAGAGAGAGAGCGAGAGAGAGAGAGCGCGCGCGAGAGAGAGAGAGAGAGAAAAGGTAAAATTAATTGCAGCATTCAGACCATTGAAGACTATCAATTTGTTTGTTCGAGCCAGTCTTTAGCTAACGTCATTAATCAAATGAGAACTCCCACCCGTTCTCCTCTTCCTTTCCCTCCTTTCTATTTTAAATTTCAACCCTAACCCTAACCCCTTTTTTCATATCTATTAGCTTTCTCCTATCTCTCATTTTCTCTCTTTACGATTTCCATCGCTGACAATTCCATCGCCTGTGTTATTTTTTTTTTTGTTTCAATTAATGTTTTTACTATTAACAAGTTTATATCATCAGTCATGTTGGAGTCGGTTGTAATTTTATTCACTGAATAATTATTTATCAACATGGCAGCCTCACATACGACGTTTTCGTTTGTTTATGTAATCTTTTTTTACTTTTCATATGATGCCATGCCGACACGTATTTCAGAAAACATTTTCCTTAAACAGAAAACCCATCATTAAGTAAACTGTATAGCTACTACTACTGTTGCATAGCCGTCCCGTCATGGGTCGTGGCAGTTCTCGCTTACCTGCTGTATCAGCTTCGTCCTGGCTGACCGCACGTCGTTAATCGTAATGGTCGCACGCTGCAGTCATCTTAAAGCACAACACAACCAAAGGCCGTTTTTGAGTTTCCAACAATTTATTTAACACAACACAAGTCTTGAGTTGGCTGGCACGGAGGGAGGGAGAGAGAATCACCGCAATACGTACATTGACTTGTTCGTTAATTCATGCCCAATGCCTCCCCACTGGCGTCCCAGCCGGAGGTCGCTAACATGCGTCTACACGCACCAAATTCTGGAAAGCAAGAGAGCGGATATCGTCACAACGGAAGTGACAACGAGACTTCCGCTGCTCCTGCTATCATCATCATCATCATCATCATCATCATCATCATCATCATCATCATCAGCAGCAGCAGCAGCAGCAGCAGCAGCAGCAGCATCATTATTTAACACTACTACTACTACTACTACTACTTTATGTTTTAGAAATTTTGAGATGACGATTGATAATTTGGAGTATTCGGACTACTGTTCCCTTCTTGGATGTTATTCTCACAACGTTTCGGCCGATGTAACTCCCGACGTTGTAAACGTATGTCTTGTCGAACTCCGGAATCTTTATATCTCACTTATATGGACTGGATAATGCACTTGCTAATAGTCAGTTCTAAGTGACAGTCTTCTGTCTATCGCAACATAATCATAAAAGCTGTGGGACGCAAAATAATTATCTGCGTGTGATGATCGGCAGGTGTTCCCTGTATGATCAGCATAAAGGACACGGTAGGCATCATGCGAATACTGGCCCTTAATTTCAGGTACGGGAATCAAATCAAATCAAATTCAAATCAAATTCAAATCAAATTTATTTGGCAAAAAATAGCATAGTGCAACAAGCCCATGTAACAAGACAGGTTGAAGCTATTTACATCAACGTGCAGTCTGTATGTTCGTCCAACGCCACTTTAAACCTGGATATGTTAGTCATCGTCACAACCTTCTCTGGTAGGTTGTTCCACGGAGGAGAAACACCGACAGAGAATGCTGCCTTTCTTCTATTGCGGGTGAGCGAGGAGACCACTACTTGGCACTGGAGTGAAAATACATCGAAAGGTAGATTTAAATTCCTGGTGATGATGTTGTACGTCAGAATCAAGTCTTCTTGCACCCTCCGCTGCTCAGATGAGAATAGATTTAGTCTAGATTAGTCTAGAGAATCACACGGACCAAACAAGGTAAGTAGAAAGTATCAATGCAGTAAACCAACACAAACACAGAAAATGAAATGAACCACCAAGAAAAATAAGTTAGTGATAGAATGCAATTACAAAAGTAAACAGAAAAAGGCTACTTAAATCGCATAAATAATTTATTGGAGATGTCTATTAACAACAAAGCAACGAAACAAAGGATTGCAGATTAAGTAAGACATGTTTTGAAGAGAGGAGGTTTCTCGTGGCTGGATTGAATAGAAATAAAAAAAGGTAAACTCTTATAAACCAAATTATACAAGAAAAACGTAATAAAAAAGAATACATGGACAGTATCCTTAATAAGATATTCTGCATACTTCATAGGATGGGAAAATAGAGACTCAGGACCAAAGGACTAGGCAGCTAATGACCAAAGGAATAACAAATATATATGACTAAGTCGGAATGGTTGTCCACTGGAAACTGTGCCACTAACTGCAATTTGAACATTCAGAATAAGGATACAAGCACAAACCAGAGCCAGGATTGGAAAATGAAAGACATAAATCTTCTTCTTCTTCTTCTTCTTCTTCTTTTTCTTCTTTTTCTTCTTTTTCTTCTTTGCGTGTTTTTGTAGCATGTTGTTATGCGACAGTTTTTCACTTTTTTATACAGTTCTTTTGCATTTTTGTTGTAACCTGCGAGATCTTTCGAGCTGCACTGCTTGGGCAGCAGAGAGCAGACAAAACAGTATGGAATCGTATGGTCCTCCTTTCCACATTTGTCAATGGTTTGGTCAGTTTTTCTAGCCCCATCAAGCCATAGCAACTTTTGCTCGCCCCTATTCTTATTCTCAAGCGGTTGAGTGGTTTCCATTGGACCCAGGGTGTTTCTTAACAAAGAGGGACTTCTCAGAAGGGCGGATTCCCATGTCAGTAGGTGAAGATCATTCTCTAGCCGTCTGCTTCAGAGCTGTAGTCTTGTCTTTTCTTGGGATTTTGTTAAGGGATCGACATGGCTGAGGAAACTTGAAATTGACTTCAGTCGTTTGCCGTTGGTTCACGCCTATGAAAGAAGTAGCGTTTATCTCTGTTACCCTTTGTGATCTCTACTCATCTGGCGACTTCTTGTCTTACATCTGCAAAAGGAGATGCAGGTTGTCCGGGTAAGTAGGCTTTAGGCAGTCAATGATCAAGCAGCAGGTCTTGTTTAATGCTCGGTCTTACTTTTTGGCATTGATTCATCTCTCTAAAACAGCACACACATACTTCGCAAAGGAATAGCACAAGGCTGAGATAGTATGTGTTAATGTGTGTGATGTGGCTACCCTCTACAACATGGGAATATACACGGACAATATAAACAAAGCAGGGACACAGTGTGTGATGATAATAAACAAGAAAAAACTGAAACTCTCAAATAGTGTATTTCGCAATCAGAACAGTTAAGTTTAATATCAAGTGTGGCAAGATGAAAGACGGGTGTAGAAAAATAGGGTTTGATTGAAAAATTCAAACTTAATTTAAGAATTACGTAAGAAAATGGGAAATTCCATTAGAAGTAAGAGTGGAACGAAACATACGTGTCGCAGGAAGTTACATAATGGGCGGAAGTACGAAATGACACGTAGGAAGTAAAGTCTTTTTCTATTAAACCTTACAGTGCTGTAAATGAATGCAGGAATAAAATACAATTCAGCGACACTGTTGTTGAGATTTTTTTCCTTCATGTTTTACATATTTACAGCTACTAAGTCAGAGAGAAAGATGGGAGGTTCGGTTGCCACTTCAACACTGCGACTACGGAAATTTGACCAACTGATTCTGCCGACGAACTGAACGCACTGTGGGGATTGTAGAAGCGGATAGCAAAACTAAACAGATACATGGGCTAGTAAAAGAGCGAAAGGAAATGTGGAACAGAAAACTACTGTAATACCAATAATTGTAGGAGCACTGTCGAGATCAAAGTGTAGTATCTGTTCCGATGGATACTGCACCCCATAGACTGGTATTGTCTTGGCCTTCAGGTCTTGATTTACGCCGGTCTGTGGGTCCGTCCTGTGCAGTTCTAGGAGGTCCACCCTCCCAGGCCTTACCTCCTCTCTTTGTGGAGGAGTAAGTTTATTGCTTACTACCTGAGGCGCCCCTACCGGGGAATGCGACGGGGCTGCCCAGCCAATTTTTAATGGCCAGAGTCCTCACCTTCTCGGGCACTGGCTTTTCAAACCTCACTTTCCCGACCCGACCTTGGGTCACATCTTACCTTGTGGGAGTAAGATAAAAATGGCCTTGTGCCTCACCTTCTGAAGAGGAGGTAAATAATACTAGGAATAGTCCATCAAAACTAAAAAAACTGGCGGATATAATACAAAACGCAACACAGATGAAAACAGCTTACATATTATAAATACCACTAGGTGCGAAAACCAACCAACATAACCAAGTTACGCTATTATGAAATATCTAAGCCGGGTGTACGGAGAAAGTAATTTGACAACAGTAGGTGCACTTGGCATGGACACGAACCTGGCCGGAAGAAAACAACATGAATTATTGATTGTCAAAAATAAAATAATTGTTGGTTGAAGTCGAGCACTTGCCCAGAAAAAAAAACAAATATGGTGAATTGTCAAAAATTAATCAATTGTTAATTAGAAGAACCTGCAAAAAGTTAGCAGCAAAAGGAAATACCCCATCGCCGAATAAAACGCTCCAGGAGGAGGGAGTCTATATTGACAGTGGAATCCTACTGTTGGCGTTTGCAGAGATTCATACATTGTTATATAATAACAACACGAAATTGATATAATAAGTTGGTTGGTGATTTTAGCTCGATCAAAACGACATGTCGGACTCCTGTGCGTGCGTCTTCCTCTCGACTAACCCACACTCTTTCACCGCCACCGACAATAAAGAGTTATCATTCTATTTTTATATATCAGTGTTTCGTCATTCTTTTACGCACAGCAAAAATACTACACAATGGGTTGAAATAGAATTACGCTGTATATATATATATATATATATATATATATATATATATATTTAAAGATGAAAACTGAGTATAACAAATTGTAAAGATAACATATTTATTAGAACATCAAAAGGTTCAGAGCAATCCATGGATTTTCAAAGATAAACTCTTCTTGAGTATTGTTCTTTTTCAAACATTCATTTTCAAAATAGCAGCTGTTTTTATTTTTGTTTTGACGTGTTTTTGGATATCATCCACCCTGACTTTATGGTCTCATCTAAACATAAGACTCTTTACCTTTTGACCGTTATTTATTTTTTATATCCTTAATCCATGGATTTTCAAAGATAAACTCTTCTCATCAGAGGATAGGGAGAAGCCGACAATGTAATTGTAAATATTATCGGCAACATTTAACTTTGAAAATTTTACATAAAATAAATTATGTAAAATTTTCAAAGTTAAATGTTGCCGATAATATTTACAATTACATTGTCGGCTTCTCCCTATCCTCTGATGAGAAGAGTTTATCTTTGAAAATCCATGGATTAAGGATATGAGGCTCCTTGCTCTGAACTTTTGATGTTCTAATAAATATTGTATCTTCACAATTTTTTATTCTCATCGTTCATCTCAAAAATTGATTGCTCTATTCAATATATTGAGCTTTATATTATCACGATAGATTATTATTACTCGATGATTAAATTATCCTTAATTTAATTCAACATTTAAATATTATATATATATATATATATATATATATATATATATATATATATATATATATATAAGAACAAAATATATAATCTGACACCCCTCGCCATAAAAAATAAAAAAAATAAAATAAAAACAAAACGTGGTGGTACCAGTATCGGTTACTGCCCAAGAAAATGCTTGTGAGCGATGAGAGAACAACACCCAGACAACCACTGAAGGGTACGGAGACTACTGGTATCCTGAGGATACTTATTATCATTCAAATTCCAGATGAAATATCACAGTCGTTATCAGTGAGAGCTCAATGGTAAACGGCTGTTGCGAGAACGCAAAGTAATCGGAAGACGCGGAGTGTAGTGGAAATTTGGGAAGATTTGTTTTCACTCGGGCTCCAGGGAATACTAATCATTGGTAGTAACTCGTGTGAGAATTCCAAGTGAGTAAATTCACTTAATATGTTTTTTATTTGTTTGTTTTTTTTAAGAACTAAAAGACATTGGCATGTGCGCGTGTTTAAATAAAACTGTATTTGCTGAACTGATATTTGCGCAAAGGATGGACAAATTTCAATGTTTACTTTATTCTTCGCGAAAACGTCATACTTGGCGCCCATTGCGTGTGCAAAGTCATTTTTTTAGACAACCGTAATTAAAAATCTTCGAAAAGAAATGATTCAGTGAAAACACATTATCTTTTGCGAAAGCTGATAATTTAATCAATATTTAATGGTATTTCGCGAAAAACAAGACAATTATTAGCTAAATAGATAAAGGAATATATATATATATATATATATATATATATATATATATATATATATAATAATAATAATAATAATAATAATAATAATAATCCAGGTAAAACATCCACAGGGTAGCAATCCAAAGAATTGCAACCGGGTTTATAAAAAGTGCTCACTATCAAATAGAGCTTTTATATATATGATTAATTTTATTTACACAGACATGTACAAAATCTGCGACACTGGCATGTCGATGTTATCGATCAACAGCTATTTCGAAAGAACCCCTCCAAATATGATCTAACCCTGCCTGATGAGATCTCAGTTTGTAATAGCTGTTGATAGATAACATCGACATGCCAGTGTCGCAGATTTTGCACATGTCGTTGTAAATAAAAATAATCACACATATATATATATATATATATATATATATATATATATATATATATATATATATATATAGTCTAAAGAAGCTTTGAGTCATTAAAAAAAAAAAAAATGTAAAATGCAGTTTAAATTCCCAAACAAACTAACTAAATCCAAGATATTGCAGACTTAACATTCGTTGGAAAATTAATAAATGAAAAAATATAAGTAAAAAAAAAAAGAAAAAAAAGGGGGTTAATTATCTAAGAGTGAAACAAAAACAGGAGACCTTAAGCGTCTAATATTAACACGGGGATCATCAGCTGTTTACCATGTAACTGTTTCGGAGATTTAAAAACAGGACAGTTTTAATATTCATGGCTCTCCAATGGTACTGATTATACGACCATTTCCCCAATAATCAAGTGTCGAAATAATTCAGCTTAAAATATCACTAATATATACATAAAAAATAATAATAATGATAAAATAATAATAATATATTACCCTTAAGAATACCGTATGATATAGTAATTTGCATATAAATAACATTAATTATAACAATAATAAAAAATAAAAATAATAATAATAATAATACTATCTAAACACTATATCCAAGAACCATTCTGCAATATGGTAGCTAGCAATAGAATTATATAGGAATCAAAGTTGCATTAAAAAATAAATAAAAAATAAAGCATAAGTACCTTTGGTACCAGAAAAGTAATTAGATAAGAGGAAGGAAACCTAGCCATACAGATCCAAATACCCAATATATAGTCTAAAGAAGCTTTGAGTCATTAAAAAAAAAAAAAAAAAATGTAAAATGCAGTTTAAATTCCCAAACAAACTAACTAAATCCAAGATATTGCAGACTTAACATTCGTTGGAAAATTAATAAATGAAAAAATATAAGTAAAAAAAAAAAAAATAATAAAAAAATAAAATAAAAAAGGGGGGTTAATTATCTAAGAGTGAAACAAAAACAGGGGACCTTAAGCGTCTAATATTAACACGGGGATCATCAGCTGTTTACCATGTAACTGTTTCGGAGATTTAAAAACAGGACAGTTTTAATATTCATGGTTCTCCAATGGTACTGATTATACGACCATTTCCCCAATAATAATATATATATAATATATCAATCAGAAGGAGAGGCAAACGCTCAACAAAAGCAAGAATGTCTTCTGTTAGCAATATAAACATACACAAAAGTAATAAAGATAACAAATTTGAAAATACAACTTTAGAAAACTCCCATAAATTCATAGAAGTAGTGAACTGTTAAAAAAGTAAGATGGCGCATTAAAGTTATCTCTACGCCTGTCTTTGCAGGAGTATCTTATTTACCTCCTCTCCAGGAGGTTAGACACAAGGTCAGATGTAGGTTTTGATGAAAGTGTTTCTGTAGAACAAACCGGATTCGAACCCGGCACACCCAGGTCCATCAGTTTGTGTCGTTAACCACTTAGCCACTTTTTGTAGGAGTATGCCGTAGTTATTTTCTTTTATTCTATATCTGACATATAAAGTTATTATGTCGGGTTTTCAAAGTCAAACTCAAATAGCAACCCGTCCGGCTTAATTCAGAATAGCCTTTCCTTTTTTCTTCTATTTTCACTATGCTATTGGCATGAATAAACTTTATTTCGCTTAAGTTTTTCTGAAAATACTAATTCCGGTGACAAAAAAACCTGTTAAAGTAGATACATTTTCCCTTACTCATCGAAAAAATTATAATGAGTTCTGTCTCCTGACAGAGTTGTTCTACAACGAAAGCTTGCAGAAATTTTTTTAATAAATGATTTTGTTCAATTACATTGCACGATGTGTTGATTTTCAAAAATATTTCACTCATACATATATATATATATATATATATATATATATATATATATATATATATATATATATATATATATTTCCATCTTTAAATCTCCTTTCACTGGACACCTTATCAACGTACATTTATCAACTGGACAGACCCCATATCTTTTCACACGCACATTCTCACTCTCCATTACTTAATCTTTTTTCACATTTTGAATTTTGGCTTTTCCACTGATAACTTATCTATCTATGTACTTCCTCTGATGATAAGATTTTAATTTTTGAAAAGCCTTGGCCTAAGGAAAGAATAATAAACATGTTTTACCGAGTAAACCTTGCATTGAATAATCGAAGTTGAAATACATTTGTCATTCGTACATGTTTGTCCCTCTTCTTTAATCTATCTTTATAATTGCTCTATCTCGTATATTGAGCTTAAACCATTTCACTATAGGTTCTATCTACCAAAAGTATACTTTTAGTTTTATATTATATATATATATATATATATATATATATATATATATATATATATATATATATATATATATAGTTTGCAGGTTCGAATAGTTTCGATAGGAATTCGAATCAGAGAGCTCTATGTCCGTTAAAACAGAGCATAAATACGTTTTGAGGTTGAAATTTGAAATAGACTAGATATACATTCGGATTGAACACATTATTACTTATTTCGACCATAACTAGGTCTCCTCGGGTGTGTTTCAAACCACAATTCAAACCTAAATGAAAGAGTTTTAACACCTTTATATTATAAAGTAAAAATAAAGAATAGAATAAAAATAAAAATAAAAAGAATTGCACCGATATTCTATTTACTGATTGGTCTCTATAATATAGGGAGGATGGGAAGGGGTCATGATGTTAATTAATCAAGTAGGGTGGTGGCATTAGCGAAGTATAAAAATGTGTGTAGTAAAAGTTTAGGTTTGAATGACGGTTGGAAACACATCTGAGGAGACCTAGTTAAGGTCGAAATAAGTTATAATGTGTTCAATCCGAATGTATATCTAGTCTATTTCAACCTCAAAACTTATATATATATATATATATATATATATATATATATATATATGTGTGTGTGTGTGTGTGTATTAATTAGATTATGCGACTTCAATCGTGTCTATATGTGTGTGTGTGTGTGTGTGTGTTACCTGTTCGTTTCTATTAATGAATTAGTGTAACGTACTAAACTTTTTAAAAAGCTCCTATTTCACAAAATATATTGATTACAAAATTGAAGTCACCAAAATTATTTTTCGCCTCTTCAAAACAAGTTAGTCATTTTTCTTACTCCCGGAAAACGCCGAGTAGGTACAGCTGAGAGAGAGAGAGAGAGAGAGAGAGAGAGAGAGAGAGAGAGAGAGAGAGAAAGAGAGAGAGAGAGAACGAAAGAGAACGAGAGACAGAGAGAGATAATGTGGGTGAGATAGATAGATAGATAGAGGGAAGAGAGAGAGAGAGAATCGGCCTATGATAAAATAAAATAAAAACAATACATGTGTACCTCATTGTTTTGTTAATCTCTCTTGGTACGGTCCTTGGTTCGACACCCAGAAGCACGTCTAAATATATTTTATATATAATTACTGGTGACCTCTACTTTCGTCAGTTAAGAATGAAAGAAGATTAATGTTATAGTTATCTCTTATATTTTAAGACTGTTACTCTCATTTTCAATGCCTTGTGGAAACGCTTACGTTGATTTTAAACTAGTGTATTTTGTTTTAAGCACGTCGGATCAAGATTACTGCACACGTTTCAACCGTCTAGACTAAAAGTTTGTTCGCTGGAGAAAATAATTGAAAATAAAGTACAGTTATGTAATATTACTGTGTCTGAAGTAAATATATTAGGATGTATGAGAAAGGAAGAATGAGAGTAATCCGACGTAATGAGAAATGAAAAAGGAAAAACCAAGAGATATTTTTTATATATTCATCAACGTTTCGTCTTTATTGTAAGACTTCCTCAGGATGATAATTTTAAGAAAAAGGTCATGCAATTACATCTAAATATTGGGTTGACATGATGGGTTGATGAGAAAAAGTAGTAGCCGTGGCTACTAAGAGCGCTGGGCGAGGGTCCGGGCTGCGAGAAGTTAGTCAGTGGCAGACGTACTGTTTGAGTTTGATACTGCGGAGAGATTTTCCAAAGTCTCTTGAAAAGCAGTAGTCTTTCTTCCTCCTGAGATTTTATCCGGACAAGTTGGTAATAGTGATATTGTGTTATGGCGATAATTGGTGTCATCTCTTTTTCTCTCTCTTTCTCGCTCTCTTTCTTTCTCTCTCTCTCATACTCTCTCTAATACTCTCTCTCTCTCTCTCTCTCTCTCTCTATATATATATATATATATATGTAAGTAAATTACGTGTACAACAGAATGGTAGGATTAATTTTAGAGGTAGCATTATTAAAATCAATAAACAGACGAGTGGGAAAAAAAAAAAAAAAAAAGAAAAAAGGAAAATTGTTAAAATTACCTTAAGGCCTTGTCGTCTGACCCTCTGAGAGGAAACGTCAGAATGGTAAATTAAAAACTAAAAGTCGAATGAGAAATGAAGTGGGGAGAAAAAAAAAAAATAATAAAACTTATTTCAGTTGGAGGAAACGAATGAGAAGGGGGAAAAAAAAAAAAAAAAAAAAATTAAATCTCTCAACGTTATGGTGGCTTTGAATCATTAAAAATCTCCAACTGATGTTTCAAAATCTTTTGTCTACACAGGCTAGGTCGATAGTTGTTAATGACTAGCGCCTCAAGAATATTGAGATGGTAGTTCGACCTGGCACTGTGTAAAACAGAAAACCACCCATCGGAATACCTGTCAGAACAACTATTTGTACTAACGAGGTGATTACCGATGGCTGATTCCTGTGCCTGGAAGTTCCCGGATGATCTCGAAACCTTGTGTAGGCGAATATCACGTGGTATGTGTTGGGATATTCTAAATTCTAATCTTTGGGATGTCTTGCCAACGTAGTCAGCTCCACACTGACACATGAATTTATAAACTACAGAATTCTTTTGAATGGCTGGCAAAACATCCTTACGAAAAGAAGAGAAAAAGGTTCGAGTCGTGTAAACTACCCTCAACATGGTTGCCGGAAAACAACGTTGAGTAGAAGAAGAAATCCTTTTAACAATGTCAAGGCCGTCAGAACCCAACCAAGGGAGTTTCAAATAAATAGGGCAACGTACTTGGAGAGTTTACCAAGATATTATTTCCAGAGATGGTTTCATCGCTAAGATAAATCTTTTATTTTATTATTTATTTATTTTTTAAGTTATAGTTCCCTATGCGTGTTTCGCTACCTAGCAAAGTGCTTGCTAGGCAGTTCATCAGGGGAGATACAAAACCTAAGATATTGACCTCAACAACAGACAATACCCCACAATATGTTGGATCTGTGAAGAATAGAGTAATTTAAGAAGGAAATCTTGACCAAGACAGCTAAATGCAATACAGATCAAGAGTAACGTTAAGAATAAAAGAACTCAACTCAAAATCTCAGCTATTTAAATCATAATTTATTTCATCTTGTACGTACCGAGATTCGTCAGATGCGACTTAATGGTTAGCCCCTTGTTTACTGAAGAATGAGAATGCCACGCCATCTTGGTACTGATTAGGGCGGGTGGATGGGAAATATATATATATATACATTCTGACAAGTGATAATAGTTTTCTAATAAAAGTAAAACTTTAAAAATATTATGTGAATCAATTTCTTAAAAATTATAAATAAAGTTTCTTTTGCCAGAGTTAATGTAATTAGTCTTAATATGCAGTTGATTAAGACGTCCTGTTAATATTCAGCCCGTGTCTTTCAATCGTAGGCGTGTTCATTTTCTTCTTGAGATTTTTATGGATGGCTCTGCTCTTTAGGAGAAATTGACTTTGAAACTTCTTGATCTTTCTTTCTCATGAAATCTTAATTCTTTATTTCTACAAGTCTACTATCAGATTATGTATGGAGTACTGTTGTCATATTTAGGCTGGTGAATCTTTACCCCATTTGAGGGGTTTGATATAATCCAGAAAAGTATCTGTAATATGATTGCTCCCACCCTTTTTTCTTCTCTTCACCCTCTCTCTCTCACAGACGTGATGTTGATAGTCTCAATCCTTTTTATGAATACTAAATCTGGCAAGCCGAAATACACGAGAAAACCACACATAAAGAAAGGTGACACAACCATTTTTGATGTGAGTTTTTCTCATGTATTTCGTCTTGCCCCATTTTTTGTCAAATCTTCTTGGATTTTCCCCATTTTTGTTCTCTTCATTTTGAATAATATGTTTTCATATTACTTATAAACGAAATCCTTGATCTAATGATCAACAAAGTTAGACTTAAGTCTATATAATTTCCATTGACCTTGCTGTGAAACGCGCGTAAGAAAATGTTTCAATTTTCGAAAAAAATAAATAAATAAAGGAAACAATAGGAAAAATAAAGGGGTTTCGTATGTCGGAAGAAATAAGAAAGAAATACAGGTATTTGCCGAAATATGTAAATAAGGGAAACTTAGGTGAATATTAAAATTATGATTTTAGTTTGATTTTTCCGTGGTCATTGGAATGCAACTATAAAGTATATATGCTCTGAATATTGTAATACAACTTCATCGAGCTTGCAATTGAAAATATTTCGGAAATCATAATGAGTATATGCCTAAATCTTTTATGAGAACTTATATATATATATATATATATATATATATATATATATATATATATATATATATATATGAAGAGTTCGAATGCAAAACGCGATAAACGCAATTTTCAAAATCACGAAACTGTCCCTACAAAACGTGTTGCATTTTAACACTCGACGACACCCCAAAACTATGTGTTACATAATATGATACCGAAATAATTTATTTTTGATTTCAATTAAAATCAGCTTTCATTCGAAGTCTAGATTTAACATATTCATGTTTTTATTGTTTAAAGTCTCAATTAAAACGAATTGGATTTATCGCGTTTTGTGTTCGAACTCTTCATATATATATATATATATATATATATATATATATATATATATATATATATATATATATATATATATATATATATATATATATATGTATATATATATATATATATATATATATATGATGGTGATGATGGACTCTGCCGTTGATTTCGACGTATGAGTGCCCCACCAGGGGCTGCCCGCGCGTGAATTTGTAATTGCAAGGGTTGCGCAATCACCGACAACCACTCTCCTGAGTCGACATTGCTTGATTCCAATGGCAAGTAGTAATACAAGACGACTGGAAACAATGCCGAGATAAGCAGAGAGCACATACAGCACCTGGTATTCCGAAATGGTCACCCATTTAGTACTAGCCAGGCTCGACGCCGCTTAATATATATATATATATATATATATATATATATATATATATATTAGTACTTCATGTATCCACATAAAATATTATAAGGAGATATAATTTTTCATGTATCAGTTTTCAGTATTTACTTCAACAGTGCTCGATACGTAAGTAGAACTAGATAGTAAGCAATGAAAAGTACATGTAGAAACTTAGACGACCCGTGTAGATTATGCCTGAATGAAAAATATGAAATCCTAAATTTTAAAGATCCCCGAAACCTATTAAACTCTAGAAGCGAAATAGCAAACAGCTGTTTACACAGAAATACATTTACCTTAGGATGATATATAATAAATTAAAATAATAAATAAATAAATAAATAAAAAACTGAACAAGTTAAAATTTAAAACCTAAAATAAAAATACAAGAAACCACGTGTTAAAATAAATTCGCCTACTGTATTGACAAAACAAAGGAAACAGGATATAGGAAACCCCATTGTTAACACACAATAGGATTGACATAGGAGCATCACCAACAAAGCCTTTGTTCGCGGGAAGCCCAACGATTGGCTGAGGGAACAACAAAGAATCTGATTGGTTAACTAGCAAGCCATGTATATAAAAACACCTGACAAAAATAACTCCGTGCATTTAGCCTGACGATTCCCCCCGGGGATGAAACACGGGAGCCTCTGTGTAGCTTGATTGCCATATATATTTTCATTGCTTACTATATATATATATATATATATATATATATATATATATATATATATATATATATATATATATATATATATATATACTAGCAAATAACTCGTCCTAATGTGTGTAAAATAATCTCTCGAACAAAACAGTTTTGCACCACGTTTATGTTCCATTAACTAGATTAAAATCAAAATATAATGATATCATACCTTATGTCTAAAATCCTCATTCCAATTTTGATCAAAATCCATGTGTACAATTTATGGCTTAAGTTTAAGGTGTCTTAGGAAGAAATTGAAATTCAGGGAATCTTTCTTAATTCGTGTCTTATCACTATAGATCAAAGTTTATTAAAATCTAAAATATGTAAATTATCGAATGGCAGGTTGCGCCTTATTATTTATCTTAACACCTCTTTAAAGTACTAAACTAACTGAAATTTTGGAAGTTTTTATTATCTGACGTTTATACCTATTATCAAAATTTCATGAAAATCGGAGGTATGTGAATTTTTTACCCTTTCACAAAAACTAAATAAAATTAAATATACTACACAATATTCACCCTTACGCTTAACAGCTGTGATCTTAAATTTATATTGATCGGTTAATTAGTTTAAGAATAAATTATGTATATACTAATATATAAACATATACACATATCTGACTTTATATATATATATATATACATATATATATACACATATATACACACACAAACACACACACACACACACACACACACACACACATATATATATATATATATATATATATATATATATATATATATATATATATATATATATATATATATATAAAGATAGAGGAAAAATTCCTTCATAAGAAACCATGTGTTAGATGCAGATATTTTTTTTATTAAAATCAAAATAAAAAATCAAAACATCTTATTTTCTTGATCTGTACTTTTTAAATCTAATATTTCGCTTTATATAACAAGCCTCGACAGAGCTTTAGACAAATAAAAGGTATTAACCTTTTTTTTTGTAATAATCCTTCCTGGTCTTGAAGAAGTGTCGTTCGGTGTTGTGGACTAACGGTGCAAATGTCTCATTTAAATTGAACTTAAATCGCGCATAGTTGCTGGTAGGTAACATTTGGGAAAGTTCATTTTTTAAGTCTCTCTCTCTCTCTCTCTCTCTATCTATCTCTCTCTCTCTCTCTCTATATATATATATATATATATATATATATATATATATTACGGGGAGTTGCCATATGTAAAAAAAGAATAGGGACGAGAAAGAAAAAAACGACTAGGAACAAGGTCACAATAAGATTAAAAAAAAAAAATGAACAAAATCTGAGCAGATTTACCCCCCCCCCAAAGACATAAATGAGTGAAAAATTAAATAAAAACAAAAATAGAAACAAAAATCTGCATAAGAATTGGTCGCAGAGAAAAAATGAAGAAGCAAGCAGACGACAATTATTTAGGTCATAAAAACGCGACTAAAAAATTAGGTGAAAAAAGCAAATGGCGACGCCGGTGTAGTTCAACTTAGTATTCCGTTCATTCTGAATGTGTACGTACCAAGTTCGAAACCTGAATACTAATTACAAGTAACAAAAAACCCAACAGAACGAGAGAACAAACAACTCCACTCCCATAGCACTCTATTTTGCGACGCCTGGTGACGAGTGATTTGCATATTTGATTCTCAATCAGAAACAGCGCGCAGAAAACTTTTTGTTGAACCGTGTTTGCTTTTATTCAAAACCAAAAAACAAATAAAGAAAAGAATGTTTTACAGATAAGGCGGAAGAGTGTAAAAAACTAGAGGGAGATAATTACGTATGCGATGAGAGCGCCGTCGAAGACGAAATTGATGATAGAGAAGCTGTAGAAATATATAGTTTATAGATAGTGTTAGACAAAATGGATGGAGAAAGATTACTAAATAGAGAAAAGTATGAACAAACAAAAAGGACACATAAACAAGAACGAATATACTTGAGATGGGTCTACCTAATCTGCGCGTTTAACGATGAATAGGCTATTTCAAATGTAAGCGAAACATAACAACGGATATGCGATTTCAAATATAAGCGGGACATAACAACGAATATGCTATTTCAAATGTAAGCGAGACATAACAACGGATATGCTATTTCAAATGTAAGCGAGACATAACAACGGATATGCTATTTCAAATGTAAGCGAAACATAACAACAGATATGCTATTTCAAATATAAGCGAAACATAACCACAGATATGCTATTTCAAATATAAGCGAAATATAACAACAGATATGCTATTTCAAATATAAGCGGAACATAACAACAGATATGCTATTTCAAATATAAGCGAAGCATAACAACAGATATGCTATTTCAAATATAAGCGGAACATAACAACGGATATGCGATTTCAAATATAAGCGGGACATAACAACGAATATGCGATTTCAAATATAAGCGGGACATAACAACGAATATGCGATTTCAAATATAAGCGGGACATAACAACGGATATGCGATTTCAAATGTAAGCGAAACATAACAACGAATATGCGATTTCAAATGTAAGCGAAACATAACAACGAATATGCGATTTCAAATGTAAGCGAGACATAACAACGAATATGCGATTTCAAATATAAGCGGGACATAACAACGGATATGCTATTTCAAATGTAAGCGAAACATAACAACGGATATGCGATTTCAAATATAAGCGGGACATAACAACGAATATGCTATTTCAAATGTAAGCGAGACATAACAACGAATATTCTATTTCAAATTTAACCGTGAAAGACAAACGGAAATTCTATTCAAAAATTTAAGCGCAACGGACAATTGAAAATTCTGATTCACACGTAAGCACCACAGACACTCGAAAATTTTATTTCAACATTAAATGTACCAAACAATGGAAAATTCAGTTTTAACATTAAGCGTCACAGACAATAAAAAATCTGTTTCATTGCTTTTATTTACTTTCGTTTACATCATACAAAGCATATTGTCCGTGACACTTAAAGGGGTACTGTGATTAAAGGCCAGATATATAAGAGGAATCCTAAGTGTGAGGTCTGTTTAAAACTTAAGCGTCACATACCATCGGAAATTCAGTTTCAAGTTTAACCCTAACAGACAATCCCACATTCTATTTCATACTTAAACGCCACAGACAATCGTAAATTCTATTTCAAAATTGAGCATGACTGACAATTGAACATTCTATTTCAGACCTAAGCGTCACAGACAATCGAGGATTTTGTTTAAAACTTAAGCCTAACGAACATTCCAGTTGAAACGTAAGCGTTACAGACAGTCGAAAAATTTGTTTCAAACATATACATAACAGACAATTCAACATTTTATTTCAAACTTAAGCTTAGCAAAAAATTAAAGTTTACTTCAAATTTAAGCGCCACAGACAATCGATAATTCTGTTTCCACACTTAAACTTAACAGAAAATTAAAAATTTACTTCAAATTTAAGCGCCACAGACAATCGATAATTCTGTTTCTTGAACTTAACAAAAAATAAAAAAATTCCTCATTTTTAAGAGTCAAGTTCTTGGCCTCTTGGCTAAGATCAAATTGTAGTATCTGTTCTCAGTTGCGACGCTTTCATTTTACCCTAAGTCCAGTGATCAGCTACCGGGCCTTTGGCCAGGTTTAAAGCTTTTTATTATTGACCAAGCCCCCTTTTGGGGCTTTTTGTCACTTTCTTCTCCCCCTCTTGGGGATTTTTCCTTCTTCTTTTTTCGCCCCTCTTGGGCAATATTAATTGTTTACTGTTTCTCTTTTTTTCAGCGTTCTACTGAGGTGCGCACTTAAGCAGGTGTTCGGGGAGACCCACGAACCGATCTCACGGTCGGTGACGGTCTCCTCGGCTCCGAATCGGCGGGTGCTGTGCCTCAGTAGGATCGAATTATGATGGAAGCCACCCGGGCTTCACAAACCGGAGTTGTCACCGGGGCTGACAACAACCAGGGTGTGACCGCCGAGGGCACCCTTTTGGACCTCGTCAGTCGTACTCCCGAGTATGACCTGATGGTGGCGGTGAAGGGGGGTTGCACACCCGAGTGCACCCCAGTTGAGACGGAGGGGGGTTGCACACCCGAGTGCGCCCAAGTTGTGGACGGGGACTGTCGCACCGAGCGACAATCCAGTTGTGGCGAGGACTGCCGCACCGAGCGGCAATCCAGTCTTGGCGGGGAGCACACCCGATGCGCCCAAGTTGTGGAGGGGACTGTCGCACCGAGCGATAATCCAGTTGTGGCGAGGACTGCCGCACCGAGCGGCAATCCAGTCTTGGCGGGGAGCACACCCGAGTGCGCCCAGAGTATGTCGGAGAGGGCCGCACCGAGCGGCACTCTGGTTGAGTTGGGGAAGAGCACACCCGAGTGCTTTCCAGTATCTATATGGGATATGCCCATGTCGGGGGTTAGCACACCCGAGTGCGCCTAAGTTCGTGCAGTTGTAAGGGTTGCCGCAGCAGCCAGTAGCTCATGTGAGCTTAGTTTTGGGGATTTTAACCATCCCGTTGGCCTTAGTCTCCCGAGAAATATCCCTTTTGATTTCGAGAGACGCAATCGTAGGGGCAATAAGACGCAGGCTCTTAAAAAAAGCCAGTCCCTAGACTTAGAGATAGCCCCAAAATTATATAGGCCAGGGTTGTTTCTTGGGTGCTCTTCAGGGGATTCGTTTTCAGAAGAAGAAAGTCAAGTAACAGGAAAAGCAAGAAAGGGGACCTTAAAAGCACCACCGGATACGTGGAATGCTCTGAGTAGCTCCAGTTGCCAGATCCCAGCAGGGCAGAAGACCTGAAACATAAATGCTCGTCAGGTCCAAAGAAAAATAACAAAATGGGAGCCCCAGAACCAGAAGACCCTGCATTATAAAGAACTCTTCAGGGACAAATATAAAGACTTTACGGAGGGAAATAAAATCAAACTCATGCCTGGTACCCTGGAGAGTGTCAGAGCTAGAATAGTGACTCTGGTGACCACATACATCAAGTTAAAGGGGCTCACTGGGGTCCCTAAAGATCGAATGTATCAGATGCTGGGGGACTTAAATATACCAGCCACATATATCCTGAAAAAATCATATGCAGCGTGGAATATTCTGCTCCCTACCCCGGAACAGGCAGAGAAAGTATCAAGAAATGATATCTTGTGGAAAGGGCTGAGGATCAAAACTGAGTACCTGGAGAGAAGGCGGACGACTGTTAATATACTTGGCGTCCCATATTGCATTAGCGCAGATCATCTGGGTGCCATTATGTCTCAATATGGAGATGTAGAGGCGGTTCTTCCGGTCCGTGGCCCCCGAAATATTCTCACGGGGGAATATATCTTTAAAATGAGGCTGAATCACGCCAGTTTCCTCGCGATACCAGCGCAACTCCGATGTGAAGCGTGGATAGAATGTCGCTAATTGTCGAGGGGAGGAAAGCACATTGCTGGCAATGCCTGACGCCGGGGCATATGGCGAAAGATTGCCCCAAAAGGATCGCAGCGAAATCCTCGGCGTCTGGGCCTTCAACATCCAAAACAGTGCCAGCAAAAATCAAAGTGGCAACTGAAGTAGAAGTTGTAGCCACAACTAAAGTGTCGACTTCAACGGAAGGAACAACGGATGAAAACCCCACGCCAACATCTGAGGAAACAACTAAGGAGGCTCCCTCGGGTTGGAACAAAGTGGTTTCTAAAAAGAGTGATAGGGCCAAAGTTAGTCATAACCTAGCCCAACCCGAAATGACGCCAACACCGGCAGTCAAGAGAAAACTTTCGGAGCACTCTTCAGAATCGGAGGAAGACCAAATAGAGGAGGAGAGAATGGCAGTGGAAAGTGTCGAGGAGCCTAAAAAGGACCCGAAAGCAAAAAAGAAAAAAGAGGCCCTAAACGAGGAAGAGAAAGAAAAGATGGAAGAATGCTCAGTAGATCCTGACACTAGGAATGCCCAACCTGCAACTCCCCAACCTCCAACACCCACAGTATTGGTTGAGGAGAGTACCCCTCCCCTTTCTAACAACCCTTGTGAGGGATCATCTCCAGAAAAGGAGAAAATTGCGGAGAAACCTGTGGCAGAAGCAGCTCCAGAGAAGCCGGTAGAAGTCAACGAGGAAGTGAAACCCACAACTTCTACTCAGCCGGTTATCAGACGGGAAAGAACAAAGAAACTCCCTTTCTTGCCCAGGGAAAAAATTTGTATAGCCGATGCCTCCCAGGTTCAGTCGGACTTGAACGGGAGACAGAGGAGATATTTGAAGCAACTGGAGGCGTTTACCCATGTTGATGGGAAACAAGTTCAAATCCTCTGAACTTTCAGGATGCACCCAAAATTACCACTTTCCTAAGGCAGGAAAAGGGCAGTAGAGCAAGGGCCCTTTGGAGGATGGTAGAGGAGGGACAGGTGGCATTCCCGGGATTTAATCTTATAGATGAGGAGCACCTGGCGTTAAAAACACTGGCTTCAAAATGTCCGGGGAGGTCTGGCTCGAGACGGACGAATTTCGTCCGAACTTCTGACCGGCAGTCTTGGTCAGGCCTTCGGCGTTCTCACTCCCGAGGACTTTAGGCCCATTTGCAACATCTAATAAAGGATAATGGCTTTAAACCTGGCCACATTGAATGTGAGGGGCATGAGATCTCGAAGCAAGGCTGTTCGCGTGCTGAGGGATCTTGTGGCCCTTAAGGTAGATATAGCTGCGATCGAGGAGACCCACTTCGTTTAGTATGGGGATTGTGATGTGCTGACTGACGACTACGACGTCATCTCAGCATATGGTAATGTCCGTAGTTGTGGTGTCTCTTTGCTAGTGAAACGCACTCTGTCTGCGACAGTGAGCGTTGTTCATACGGATGTGGTAGGTCGGCTGGTCGTAGTCGATGTTGCCGTTGAAAACAGTAAGTTTCGGATCGTTGCGATTTATGCGCCCAACATTGCTGGTGAGAGGGTTTCCTTTTATCGACGGTTGGAGACGTTTCTCGGGGGTCCGGAGCGAGTAGTTTTAATGGGGGATTGGAACGCCGTCCTTGACCCCAAGATAGATAAGATCGGTGGGAATAGAGGGTCGGGGTGGTGTGAAAGCAGTCTGTCTGACCTGATGGCCTCATGCGATCTTGTCGACAGGTTTCGCGTTGATCACCCAGGGTGGGAGATGTGGACGTGGCATACTAGCGCGGCCTTCTGTCCGAGTACTTACTTGGACAGAATATTAGTTAGAAGAGGCGACATAGATTTTATATCTTGTCCCACGTTCACTTGGTTAGGTCATTCGGACCATAAATTGGTTATGGCCCGTTTGAGTTTAAGTGATAGGCCTAGGTTAGCTGGGTACTGGAAGTTGAATACCTCCTTACTGGAGATACCCGACTTCCGGGACAAGCTAACGTTACTACTTCAGCGGGGTTTAGTGGGGGCGGTTATCGGGAGTAGTTGGTGGGTTAGCACTAAGGCTCATGTTAGACGCTTTTGTATTCGCTACAGCCAGCGCCTCGCTCGAGATAGGGCTAGGACGCAAAAGCGTGTAGAGGATAAGATGACCCGGGTGGTGGCTGGGGGGGTATACCCTAGAGATCGCTTTAATTAAGGGGGACCTCGATCGCTTGGCTAGCGAGCGATATGAAAGTCAAGTAGTTCGCGCTAGGTTAAAGAAAGTCTCTAACGAAGCTGTGAACGTTGACGCTGTTGAGCGTAAGGCTGCATTACGTCGTGGCTCGGATGGGTACATTCGGAAGGTGAATAACCTGGAAGGACATACCCTGGTATCGACTCGTGAGATTTGGGAGGGGTTCCGCGAGCATTTGGAGGATCGCTTCACCCAACTACCCAGAGTCCGTGGCCAGGTGTTTGACAGCTATTTGGCTGACTCGACCCGCCTAGAGGCGGCCCGAGCAGCTAGCTGTGATGGGGACGTTACAGCAGGTGAGATCATTACTGCGTTGAAGCAGGTCGGCTACAAAAAATCTCCAGGACTCGATGGTCTGCCATACGAAGTTTATTTGAGACTGTCGCCCATGTTTGTTCCTCTTCTGAAGGATGTGTTTAACCACTGGTTTGCTCAATACTCAATCCCTGGGCAGGTTACCAAAGGAGTGGTCACATTGTTGAAGAAGGGGGTCCAACGTGGAGTGGTGGATTTCGATAGTTATAGGCCATTAACTCTGCTAAACACAGAGTTAAAAATTTTGGCCCGTGTTCTTTCGAATCGTTTGCAGATTGTTATCGCTGACTTGATTGAGCCTGAGCAGAACTATGCTGTGAAGGGGAGGTCAATTCAAAACAATTTGCATCTGGTTCGCACGATCCTAGAGGGTATAGAAGACGACACTGAAGCCGCGCTGATCAATTTAGATCAGTCCAAGGCTTTCGATAGGGTCGACCATAGTTTCTTGGAATCTGTTCTAGAGGCTGCCGGTTTTAATCCGGACTTCCGCAAGTGGGTCTCTATTCTGTATCATCTGCCGACAGTAGCGGTGCAAGTAAACGGTAGGCTTTCGGAGTCGTTCGTGGTTTCTCGTTCGGTGCGTCAGGGTTGTCCGCTGCCGCCCCTGCTTTATGTCCTGGCGTTGGAGCCCTTCCTTCGCAAATTAAGTGACGGGGCGGCTACACCAGTCCTGCGCAGAATCGCTATTCCTCTTCACTATGCGCGAGTCAGGGTTTCCGCGTATGCCGATGATGTCACCGTTTTTGTGTCCAGCCGTGAAGACATAGAAGTGGTGACTAAGGCGCTCGCTCGGTACGAAGAAGTGACAGCGGCCATTATCAAACGCAGCAAGTTCAACGGCCTGCGGTTGGCTGCCTGGAGCGGAGAGACCGCACTTCCAGATGATTTCAGCTGGACCGATAGTCCGGTTCGGATCCTTGGCGTTTGGTTCGGATCGGGTCTCCAGTTGGAAAAGAATTGGTCGGAAGTACAGGCAAAGGTCGAATCGTCTGTGAGGGCTTGGATTCGAAGGAAACTTTCCTTGAAGGGGAGAGCGGAGGCGTGCGCCACTTACGTCTTTCCTCTCATCCTTTCCCGACTGTCTGTACTCCCTCTGCCTGCGGACCGCCTTCTTGCTTTCACGCGTTTGCTCTTTTCACTTCTGTGGAAGGGGCGGAAAGCATACGTCCGCAGACAGGTCTGTACGCAACGTCCGTGTGATGGAGGCTTGGGGATGCCTGACTTTGCAAGTCATAGACATGCCGAGAGACTGGCTTTCCTGAGTCGTACTTTGACGGAGGACGCTTCGTGGGTCCCTGCGGTTGAGAGCGCCTTTCCCAACCTCATACCCGACCACTCGGTCGAAGGTCGACGTAGACCGAGAGGGGAGTCCATGTTCGTCGCCGAATGCCGAGCCGCGCTTAAGGCGTTGCCGGGGTCCAGTGACCTTGCCCGGTCGAGGAAGAGACTATATCGGGATCTAGTGGAGGGGTCCGCTTCGGATCCGCTTGGGAGGCGGCTTGGATTGTCGAGTGAGGAGGCTCGCTCCCAGTGGAGTTGGGCGCCAGGTCAGAGTTATCTCAACAATTCTGAGTATTCTCTGACCTGGCGACTGGTTCGAAATGCACTGCCCCTCTATGGCAGATTACGCAGGGATGGCATAAGGGACGTTCCCTTATTCCCGCGCTGTGAGGACAATGAGGAAGAAACGGCCGAGCACGCCTGCTTCACTTGCAGCAAAGTTCGTCGTCTATGAGAGTATGTCAGAGAGGTAACGGCTCGCATCGACGCCGAACAGTCGATGGTACTTGATGTAGCATACGTCATCAACAACGTAGAACCGCCATGGTCTCGGGAGAAAAGAATGGGTTTTCTGGCGATCCTAGCCACAGCGAGGTTAGTGACGTGGGTTGCACGTCTAGATGAAGTTCATGGGGTTGGGTCTGTTTCGGATCGTGATCTGGTTGTTTACTTTAAGCATCAGCTTAAAGTGAAAATCAGATGCGATTGGAAACGACTACATCGCATGGAGTTCAATAGAAGATGCGTGCGCAACATAAGTTAGTATAAATAAATGATGTCCTGTCCCGATTTTGTTTTTGCCGGCACTAGAGAGCTTCCAAAGATGCCCACTCCACATATTTATTTTGTCCCCGGCTGATGAAACCCATGATAATATTATCTTGGAAGACGCCATCCATACCCGTACCCAGATCCCGATTAATTTATTTTCAGAACGCCTCACTTTATTCCCACTCCCAATTAGGGGTCGACCAGCTTGTTTTCGGCCTCGAGCCGGAAAACAGTGGGCGGTCCAAACTTAGCAAGAGGGTAGGGAGGGTCCTACTAACCACCTCTTATCATTTTATTTGGTTCTTTATTTTTCTTTCTTTTTGGGTGTTTTTAATGTGTATCCAACTCCCACGTTATTTCATGTTTTTATGTTTCATTTTGGGGATATTTTAAGTAGGGTTAAGCCATAGAGTGACTGCGAATTTTTTAGTGCAAATGTCTAGCTTAGGGTAGATTAGGTTTTTTGTCATTGTGCATTGTTTTTGCTTTTTGTCAAATAAAAAATGTCTTTGTTTTGTCTTTGATTTGAAATAAAAAATGTCAAACTGTTGTTTTAAATGTCACAATGACCCCCGACCCCCATCTCCTCCTTCCACAGTGGGCTTTTATGCCTAAGGTGGTATGCATTCTGGGAATGTAATTTTTACTCTAGGAGTTAATGTTTCCCAGGATGCATCCATCTAAATAAATTTTGGCTAAGATCAAAGTGTAGTATCTGTTCCGATGGATACTGCATCCCATAGACTGGTATTGTCTTGGCCTTCGGGGCTTGATTTACGCCGGTCTATGGGTCTGTCCTGTGCAGTTCTAGGAGGTCCACCCTCCCAGGTTTCGCCTCCCCTCTTTTGGGAGGAGTAAGTTTATTGCTTACTGTCTGAGGCGCCCCTACCGGGGAATGCCGACGGGGCTGCCCAGGCAAATTTAAACCCCACTTTCCCGACCCGACCTTGGGTCACATCTTACTTGTGGGAGTAAGATAAAAACTGGCCTTGTGCCTAACTCTTGGAGAGGAGTAAATCAATACTTGGCCTTTTGGCTAAGATTAAAGTGTAGTATCTGTTCCGATGGATACTGCACCCCATAGACTGGTATTGTCTTAGCCTTCGGGGCTTGATTTACGCCGGTCTATTGGTCTGTCCTCTGCAGTTCTAGGAGGTCCACCCTCCCAGGCTTTGCCTCCCCTCTTTGGGGGGGGGGGAGTAAGTTTATTGCTTACTGCCTGAGGCGCCCCTACCGGGGAATTCCGACGGGGCTGGCCAGGCAATTTTTAATGGCCAGAATGCTCACCTCTCGAGCGCTGGCTTATCTAATCTCACTTTCCCGACCTTGTGTCACATCTTACCCTGTGGGAGGTAGATAAATAACAAGAGTCAAGTTCTTGGCCTTTTGACTAAGATCAAAGTGTAGTATCTGTTCCGATGGATACTGCACGCTGTCCTGTGCAGTTCTAGGAGGTGCACCCTCCCAGGCTTTGCCTCCCCTCTTTGGGGAGGAGTAAGTTTATTGCTTACTGTCTGAGGCGCCTCTACCGGGGAATTCCGACGGGGCTGCCCAGGCAATTTTTAAATGGCCAGTGTGCTCACCTCTCGAGCGCTGGCTTATCTAATCCCACTTTCCCGACCTTGTGTCACATCTTACCTTGTGGGAGGTAGATAAAAAAAGAGTCAAGTTCTTGGCCTTTTGGCTAAGATCAAAGTGTAGTATCTATTCCGATGGATACTGCACCCCATAGACTGGTATTGTCTTGGCCTTCGGGGCTTGATTTACGCCGGTCTATGGGTCTGTCCTATGCAATTCTAGAACGTCCACTGTCCCAGGCTTCGCCTCACCTCTTTGGGAAGGAGTAAGTTTATTGCTTACTGCCTGAGGCGCCCCTACTGTGGAATACCGACGGGGCTGCCCAGGCAATTTTTAAACCCCACTTTCCCAACCCGACCTTGGGTCACATCTTACTTGTGGGAGTAAGATAAAAAAATGGCCTTGTTCCTAACTCCTGGTGAGGAGTAAATCAATACAATCGAAAATTCTGTTTCAAACTTAAGCGTCACCGACAATCGACGAGTCTATTTCAAGCATAAGCATTACGGACAATTAAACATTTAATTTCAAACTGAAGCATCATAGACAATCGACAATTCTGTGTCAAACTTTACATTAACAGAACATCGAAATTCAGTTGCAAATTAAGCCCAACTGACAACCGAATATTCTATTTCAAACTTAAGTATAACAGACAATCGAACATTGTATTTCAAATTTAAGCATAACAGACAATTGAAAGTTTTATTTAAAACTAAAGCGTCACAGACAATCGAAAATTCTGTTTCAAATTAAAAACTAACAGAAAATCACACATTCTTTTTCAAACAGACCATTCACGATGCTATTAAAACATTAACATAACGGACAATTTAAAATTAAATTTCTAACTTTAGCGTCACAGACACTGAAAAATTCTATTCATCACAAAAGCATAACAAACAATTAAAAAATTCAAGCTTACGCGTCATACAAGTTCAACAATTCTGTTTTAAACTTAATCCTATTAAAGAATCAAACATTTTATTTCAAACTTCAGCGTCACAGACAATCAAACAACCTATTTCAACTAAAGCCTTACAGAAAATCGAACATTCTCTTTCAAACTTTAGCGTCACAAACAATCAAACAATCTATTTCAACTAAAGCTTTACAGAAAATCGAACATCATCTTTCAAACTTCAGCGTCACAGACAATCAAACAATCTATTTCAACTAAAGCCTTACAGAAAATCGAGCATCATCTTTCAAACTTTAGCGTCACAGACAATCAAACAATCTATTTCAACTAAAGCCTTACAGAAAATTGAACATTCTCTTTCAAACTTCAGCGTCACAGACAATCAAACAACCTATTTCAACTAAAGCCTTACAGAAAATCAAACATTCTCCTTCAAACTTCAGCGTCACAGACAATCAAACAATCTATTTCAACTAAAGCCTTACAGAAAATCGAAATTCTCTTTCAAACTTTACCTTCACAGACCTGCGAAAATTCGTTTCAAAACATATGCATAAAAGACAATTGAATATCTGATTTAAAATTAAGCGTCACAGAAAATTGACAATTCTGTTTCAAGCATAAGCCTAACAGAAAATTTATGATTCTATTCCAAACTTAAGCGTCACGGACACTCGACATTTTTTTCTTTTCTTTTCTTTACTTTTGTTCAACCCAAACAACGCAGATTGTCACTGAGATTTAAAAGGGCTACTGTGATATGAGGCCAGATATATAATGGGAATCCTTCCTAATCGTTTAGTTCAAAACTTAAGCGTCACAGACAATCGAAAATTATGTTTCAAACTTAATCCGTATATACAATCGAACTATCTATTTCACACTTATGCAGCATAGACAATCGAAAATTCTATTTTGAACTTAAGAATAACAGACAACTGAACATTTCATTTCAAAAGTAGTCGTCACAGACAGTTGAAAACTTAAGCATACAAAAAAATTACTACTTTGTTCTAAATTTAAGCGTCACAGACAATCGTAAATTCTGTTTCAAACTTTGACCTGACAGCAAATAAATAAATTACTTAAAAATTTAAGCGTTATAGACAATCAAAAATTCTGTTTCAAACTTAAGCATAACAGAAAATCGAACATTCTATTTGAAACTTTAGCCAAAAAGACAATCAACTATTCTATTTCAAAATGTAGCCTTACGGACAATCGAATTGTTTATTTCAAAGTTTAGTCTTACAGACAATCGAACATTTTATTTCAAACTTAAGCGTCACTGACTATCGAAAGTCTATTTCAAACATCAGCATAAAAAACATTTGAACATTTACTTTCGCACTTAAGCGTCATCATTTGAAACTTGAACAAACAAAAAAAACATTTTATTAAAAAACATTTCATTAACAATGGTTCCTTTGACAAAAAGGAACAAAATAAACATCTAATTACAAACAGTTATTTAGATGTGGTTTCTTCGTTCTTTATTTGCATATATGTATTTTAGTTAGTATTTTCTTCGACGTAATTTATCGGCTGTCAGTCTTCAATATAACGTTTGGCAGTTTTCGCTTCGTCAACTCCCGGGCGCTTCCGTAACCTGCCCGAATGCTGACGACGCGAAGTCACGGAAACATGGTGTGTCAGTACCGTTTTTTGTTTTTTATATTTCTAAAAAGTACATAAAGTGTAGCATCTACTAAATCGAAAACAAAAGAAGAAAAATAATCAAATAGAACTGAATACGTCTCTCAGGATTGAAACCGTATAATCACAATTACTGGACAACTTCACTTTACGAATGAAGTTCGAAGTCGATGCCTGTAAGATTGAGATGTGATTATTCGAAATAATACAATGTAGAAAATATTGATTAACGTAGTTTTGGGTTCAATTATCTTCCATTGTATCAGAAATGGGGAAAATATCATGAGATAATATTTCCAGAGAAGCGAATGACAAACAATCGTAAATAATAATAAACTAAAAGAAATAGAAAGAAAAAATGGGAATATTACTAATAAAAAAAGGAGACAGGGACCCAAAGAGAAAAAAAAAGGAAATCTCGAGGAATCTCGTTGTACCGATCGAAATCTCGTGGGAATGTTAACTAGAAAAAAATAAGGGAAATAAATATTGTAGAAACATTTAAGGAAGAAAACAAAAAGGAAATAGAAATCGAAATATCTGTGTAATGTCCAATCGACCAGATTGTCGTCTGTTTTTTTTTCCGAAAAAATGTTAGTTTTGGGAACTTCTAGGAGAATACACATAGATATAAACAACAAAAGGAGAATAGTTATTCGGTATTTGCGTCCATTTAATTTGCGCGTTTAACGATGAAAATTCTAGTTCAAGATGAAAGCGTTATATTTTTGTACTAATGAGTCGATGTTTATCAAGGCCCGAAGGCAACTCGAGGATAATGTTAATGCGTTTCTAAGGTGGACGGTGAGACACAAATTGAGGGTTGAAGACGATTGTTGAAACTGGGTAGAATTTGATTATTTGTAAGGACGACTCAACAAGAATTTCTTAACCTTGGTCTTGAAAACAATCATATTATAGTAAACTGGAAAGCAGTCCCGTGGTATTGTGTTTCACAGACGGATAGTTCTTACAAAGAAACTCTATTCATTAAAGTTCTGTTTAGCTCAAAGTACACAGAGGAAGAAACGAAAAAATATTTACAGTGGTTGTAGCTTGACGAGTTTTTGTTGTGATTGTTTTATAGGAGGGACCATGACAAAAAGAATATTGGAGAGAAAGAGACTGCACATCCGAAAAAAGGACATTTTCCACTAAATTTCCAAGTTGATTTTGTACTCTACAAAAAAGCGTGCTGCGAGTGGCACCTCCATAGATGTGGCAAAAATACTCCATCTCAGAACCTATCTGGCTCTTAGATAGGTAGGGGATTGCATCAATAGTGATATACTTTTAGAGCGATATTTTCCCATGTATTTGCCCCCCCCCCTCCACAAAAGAAAATTTAGACACAAAGTCGGTTTTTTAGGCAAGAAAAATCCAGCTCCTTAAAAAGGGAATTCTGGATTGAGACAAAATACAAATTGCCTCATTCTAGAAGGATTTATCCTTTACTGACTGAGGGCAGGAAAGATAAAGTGTAGTATCAGAACAGATACTACACTTTGCTTCTAGCCAAAAGGCTAAGGAGGGTAAAGAAAGCGTGTCATATCGATGCACGCACAGAACAATTCATAGACATACTGGGACGAATATAATAATGCTATTTTGAATTTCAACGTGACAGACCGACGAAAATGCTATTTTGAATTTCAACGTGACAGACCGACGAAAATGCTATTTTGAATTTCAACGTGACAGACCGACGAAAATGCTATTTTGAATTTCAACGTGACAGACCGACGAAAATGCTATTTTGAATTTCAACGTGACAGACCGACGAAAATGCTATTTTGAATTTCAACGTGACAGACCGACGAAAATGCTATTTTGAATTTCAACGGGACAGACCGACGAAAATGCTATTTTGAATTTCAACGTGACAGACCGACGAAAATGCTATTTTGAATTTCAACGTGACAGACCGACGAAAATGCTATTTTGAATTTCAACGGGACAGACCGACGAAAATGCTATTTTGAATTTCAACGGGACAGACCGACGAAAATGCTATTTTGAATTTCAACGTGACAGACCGACGAAAATGCTATTTTGAATTTCAACGTGACAGACCGACGAAAATGCTATTTAGAAATTAAGGGAGAGAAGATATGTGCTGTTCTCTACAACCCCTTTCTAACAAAAGAGGCGTTGCTAGTCTTTCTCTACTCTATCGTTATTCCGATCGAAGGTGCTCGACTGAGCTCCAATCTCTGATTCCTCCTTGGTAGACATTCACAGCAAGAACTCGTCTTATTACAACAACTGCAAAAAGTTTATTTTCTTCATCTGTGTGCCTAACATCAAACGGAATTCCCCTGAACACAGTTTCTTTACGAGAACCTCCCAACTGTGGAACACATTATTACATGACTGCTTCCCTGCAGACTACAACATAGTTGTCTTCAAATCCAATGCAAACCAGTACTTGTTGTCTCCATAAATAATCAGACTTTGTTCTTTCCATTCATCATTTTCAATCCTCTCGTAATATTCTTCATTATCCAACTGACAATCCATCCATCTCATTGATCCCTTCTATCCTCGCATGGCCTTTGTCCTTAATAAGTGTCGACTAATCAATAAATAAAATCATAGCCAACTGAATGACTGATCGATTGACAGACCAACATAGAAATGCTTGTCGTATTTTAGATGCATAAATTCAATCTGCGCGATTAGCGATAGAAAACGATATTTAAACGAAAACGTCACAGACCGACCGACAGACACAACCTCTTATAGAGATGCTTGGACGCAGATGAAATAAAATACGTCCATTCAATTTGCGCGTTTAGCGATGTAAATGCTATTTTCCAAATGAAACCACATAGATCACCGAACGGTGCTTCTTCTAGAGATGTGTACGTTCATACTGAGCGAATAGCGATGCAAATGCTATTTCACATTTAATCGTCATAGACGAACGGACGGACGGACGGGTTGGTGCTTGGTAGATAGTGTGACACCTATTAGATTAAACACTCTGTTTTGCACCCTATATCAGAGAGAGAGAGAGTCTTGTGGTTGCTACACCAGCCTAGATGTAGCAAATACACCACAAGCATAAGCGAAGTTTTTTGTACTAATGAGTCTAAACTTAAGCGTCACAGACTAAGGAACAGACCGATAAAGATGTAACGTAGGTACTTTTGTCTCATTAAAAGAAAGACATCATCTCCTGTCAGTGTTTCTGCTTCGTGGAACAGCTTACTAGAAGAGGTAGTGACAATGCCTATCATATTCAGGTTGAGAGTTGCCATGTACAAACATTCAAACTATATATATATATATATATATATATATATATATATATATATATATATATATATATATATAGTCTGAATATTTGTACAAGGAAACTCTCAGTCTAAATGTTTGCACAAGGCACCTCTCAACCTGGATATTATTTTTTATTTTTATTTTTATTTTCATTTTTATTTTTTATTTTTATTTTTATTTTTATTTTTATTTTTATTTTTTATTTTTATTTTTTTATTTTTTATTTTTATTTTTATTTTTTTATTTTTATTTTTTATTTTTTATTTTTATTTTTATTTTTTATTTTTGGTTTTATTTTTATGTTTTGTTTTTTGATTTTGATTCTTAACGGTCTTAACCACGTGACTTTCCAAAATTTAAATTTTAACTTTCTTTTCTTTTTTCTCCATTTCATTCTTTCCAAATATGATCTAAGGTTAATATCGGATTCTAACTCTGTCTGATGAGATCTCAGTTATAATAGTTGTTGATCGATAACATCGACATGCCAGTGTCGCAGATTTTGTACATGTCTGTGAAAATAAAAATAATCATATATATATATATATATATATATATATATATATATATATATATATATAATATTACTATTTCATGAATCCACATAAAAGTTTATAAGGAGATATCATTTTTTATGTATCAATTTTTAGTATTTACTTCAACAGTGCTCGATACGTAAGTAGAGTTAGGTAGTAAGCCATGAAAAATATTTATGGCAATTAAGCTACACAGAGGCTCCCCCGTTTCATGCCATAAATATATTTTACTAACTATATACATACATACATACATACATATATATATATATATATATATATATATATATATATATATATATATATATATATATATAGAGAGAGAGAGAGAGAGAGAGAGAGAGAGAGAGACAGAGACAGAGACAGAGACAGAGACAGAGACGTACGCATCTTTCAATTGTTTTTTTGACATGAATTGCTACACTTTGCTATTTTTAACCAATAGATTTAATTTGATTCGATTGGAATTGAGAGACGTACAGAGCGTCTTATAGAGATACATGGACGCATCTAAAGTAAGATGCGTCCATTCAATTTGCGCGTTTACTGATCAAAATGCTATTTCACATTTAAGCGCCACAGACTAAAAAACGGGCCGATCGACCCACGATGCTTTGAAGCATTTAAGACAAGACGTGTCTTTTCAACTTAAATACGACCGGTCGACAGAGTCTCTTTCAGCGATTCCTGGACGCATGAAAAACGCAAACGAAAAAAACAAAACATCTCTAAAGTTTGCAGATGGGTTTTGCTTGCCAATAAGAAGAATAAGTCAATATCGAAAAGCGAAATAGCTAGATAGTGGCACAAAAAGAAAAAGAACAACATGGGGTAATGGAAGGTACACGTGACTTTGGCGTTGTTGAGCCTTCAGTGTTTATTTGATTCACTCGGTGCCAAGGAGAAAAAAACCCATAGAAAATCAGACCGAAATGACGGGGGGTAAAATAAATAGAGAAAGGAATAAAACCACCAGAAACTTATCATACACAAATTATATATATATATATATATATATATATATATATATATATATAAGAAGATTTCCCTCGATATTTTGTAATCACGGAACACTACAAGTAATTATGTTCGTTAAATGTAATCCGTAGAAACCGGAATGAGAATAAGTCTACACGTAATAGTAAGAAATAACGAAAATCAGTAGAATTTAAGGAAGCGCCTATTGAATTTATGAGTAATGTATTAAATTAATGCCAAATGATTAGAAGATAATAAGAGCTACGTTTTAAAAAAGTATCCGTTGTTTATTAGTTCTCAGTGTAGTAGGGAGAGTATTAGTAGTAAAATATAAGAGAAAAAGTAGCTAATTAGGGATGTTAAAGAGATTAGACGCTCTGACCTAAATTTTCATCCTTTGACCTAGACTTTTGATTTGACCCAGACAGGTAACATCTGGTAAGAGTTGAATTGGTTTGGCATGTCTGTCGATATGGGGTGGCGTCTCTTTCTTTGTTGGCTTGGACATGTAACTTCCGCTTTGAGAA
>OY744533.1:80966189-80971189 GCA_963556195.1 Sepiola atlantica
AAAAATTTGACAAACCAACGATACTGCTATATTAAAATTAAGTTTGACAGACCAACGGAAATGCTATTTTAAAGTTCAGTTTGACAGATCAACGGAGATAATATTTCAAAGTTAAGTTTGACCAACGAAAATGCTATTTAAAACTTAAGTTTGACAGACCAACGGAAATGCTATTTTAAAGTTCAGTTTGACAGACCAACGGAGATAATATTTCAAAGTTAAGTTTTACCAACGAAAATGCTATTTCAAACTTAAGTTTGACAGAATAATCACATGCTATTTCAAAGTTAAGCTTGATAGACAAACGAAAATTATATTTAAAACTTAAGTTTGACAGACCAACGAGATGTTATTTCAAACTTAAGTATGACAGACCAACGGAGATGCTATTTCAAAGTTAAGCTTAAGAAACCAACGAAAATTCTATTCAAAACTTCAGCTTGATAGAGAAACGGAGATGCTATTTTAAACTTAAGCTTGACACACCAAGGAAAATGATGTTTAAAACTCACATTTGAAAGACCAACAGAAATGCTATTTCAAAGTTAAGTTTGACCGATCGATGGAGATAATATTTCAAAGTTAAATTTGACCAACGAAAATGCTATTTCAAATGTAAGTTTGACACACAAATGAGATTCTATTTCAAAGTTAAGTTTGACAGACAAACAAAGATGCTATTTAAAACTTAGATTTCACAGACGAACGAAAATGCTTTTTCAAACTTAAGTTTGACAGACCAACGAAAATGCTTTTTCAAACTTAAGTTTGACAGACCAACGAAAATGCTTTTTCAAACTTAAGTTTGACAGACCAACGAAAATGCTTTTTCAAACTTAAGTATGACAGACCAACTGAGATTAGATTTCAAAGTTAAGCTCAAGAGACGAAAATTCCATTTAAAATTTCAGGATCATAGATAAACGGAGATGCTATTTCCAACTTAAGCTTGACGCACAAAAAAATCGTATTTTAAACTTAAATTTGACAGACCAACAGAAATGCTATTTTAAAGTTAAGTTTGACAGACTAACGGAGATGCTATTTCAAAGTTAAATCTGACAGTTCAACGAAATTCTATTTAAAAGTTAAGTTCGACAGATCAACGAAAATGCTATTTCTTACTCAAGCATTACAGACCAACGAAAATGATATTTCAAACTTAAGCGTGAGAGATCAACGGAGATGCCGTTTCAAACTTTAGCTTGATAAACCAACGAAAATGATATTTGAAACTTAAGTTTGAAAGACAAACGAAAATGCCATTTCAAACTTAAGCCTGACACACCAAGGAAAATGCTATTTCAAACTCAGCATGACAGATAAACTAAAATTCTATTTCAAAATTAAGTTTGAAAGACGAACGAAAATGCTATTTAAAATATAAGCTTGATATACCAACGGAGATATTATTTCAAACTTAAGCTTGACAAACCACTGAAAATGTTATTTAAAACTTAAGTCTGACAGACCAACAGAGTTTCTACTTCCAACGTAAGCTTGTCAGGCCAACGAAAATGTTATTTTAAATTTAAGTTTGACAGACTAATGAAAATTTTAGTTAAACATAAGTGTGACAGATAAACGAAAATTCTAATTAAAATTTAAACTTGATAGATCAACGAAAATGTTATTTCAAACTTATGGTGATATATCTATGGCACGCTTAATTAGAACAATATACATGAATTATACGTATTTTACAATTTATTGCATACAAGTTGCTGTTGTGTTCATAAGGCGAGGGGGTGCTTATGCTGATTAGCGGACCATTAAAAAATTTAAAAAAATTATTTTTTTATAAAAACAATATTATATACTTATTCAGTGTTATCTTCTTACTCACTGTGCAAAAAAAGTAGAAACAATTATCCACTAGAACTTTAATTACAAGTATTTTTCCATTCTGCGTATCGTACCAGCGATTCGTTCACAGAGACGCCATGTTGTTTTTTATTATGATTTCGCAAGTTGATTGCGAAATCTTCTTTCTTTAGAAACAAACTGAAGTCTCTGTGAACGAATCGCTGTTACGATATGCAGAATGGAAAAATACTTTTAATTACAGTTCTAGTGGATAATTTTTTCTACTTTTTTGTACAGTGAGTAAGATTATAATGCTTAATAAGCATATATATTTTTTTTTTATTTAAATAATTTTTTACTGTGGCCGCTCATCTGCATAAGCACCGGCGAGGGTGATAATATCTATCTTAATTACATAACAATGTAACAGAAAACAATGGATCCAATTTGATTTGAACTCGGCTTGGCCGATTCTATAATCACACGCCAGTATCAATTACACCCACTCGTGACCCCCTATCTGTAATGTCCTGCCCCCATTCAGCCATTGTTATGAATCGGTCTGATGCGCCTTTTGCACCTCAATTTGTCGCCATTCGAGTCATTCCGCCTTTGATGTCGGCCGCCTCTCTGCCTCTCCATTTGTCTGCCTCTTTCAATATTTATTTATCCAGGCTAGACATTTCATTTACAAGTCTATTGTTGATAAATAAGCAGAAATAACAAAAAAAGAAAGAAGAAACAAAACGAAAAGCCCAAGCTGTGATGCAATAATTATTTAACCAGCGCTTCGCTGAAAAAAAAAATGACTCAACAATTTGAAATGGCGTCGCTGCCTTTGACGCAATTATTATCACTATTATCCACGTTTTTTTTTCTCGTCTAAAACAAAAACGAAAATAGGCTATGTAAAGATAAAATATAATACGAAGTCTGTCGGGCAGAAAAAGCCATGCTGCTTCATTGTACTATATATATATATATATATATATATATATATATATATATATATATATATATATATATATATATATATATATATATTAATTACGAACGAAGTTGACCTCGTTCAAAACCGTTCCCTTCAAAAGGACGATGACATACACACAGAAGTTATCGTCCAAAATAACTAGACTTAACACATTAGTCAATAAATCCCAGGACTAAGTAATAAAACAACTTTTAGGCAAAGTTCGACTTTATTCATCAACATAGTCTCCTTCTGATTCTAACGCTGTTCGAACAATTAAATGTTTTTTTTTTGTAGAATGATTTGTCTTTTGCCTTAAAATACTCCTCAGTTTCCGATATCACTTTTTTGTTTGAGTCAAATCTATTTCTCCGAAGCATTCCTTTGGGGTTTGCAAACAGCTAGTAGTCGCTTGGTAGCGAATCTAGAGAATAGGGTAGGTGGGGAAAAAAGTCGAAGTGTAATTAATGTAGTTTTGCCATCGTTAGGACCAACATGTTACATGGTCCATTATCTTGGTGAAAGAGCACAATTTTATTCTTCCTTTGTGACCATCTTTTTGTTGATTTCTTTCTTCAAACGAACCAATAATGCTATATATTGTTAATCCTGTTTTTTCTTAAGGTAATAGATTCATAAAATACCTTGAGTATCCCGAAATACGGAGGCTAAAACCTTGCCTGCTGATGATTGCGTCCTTGGTCGCTTTGGATTGCTTTCACCTACTATTGTAAACTTAACTGACTGTCGATTTGACTCCGGGTCAAAGTGGTGAATCCATGTTTCGTCTATTGTCACATATTGACGAGAGAACTTCTTTTTTTGATGTGTTGATACAGTTGCGAACAACAGTCTGAATTATCGACGCTTTGTTGTTTTTGATCGGCAGTGAGCAAACACGACACCCACTTTGAAACACAGCTTTCCCCTTGACAAATGTTTATTTAACATGTTTGATACACTTCTTTCTGATATATTTAACTCTTTTTCAGAATCATGCAACGTAAATTTACGATCAGCCAACTTAAATTTATGATCAGCCAACTTAAATTTATGATCAGCCAACTTAAATTTACGATCAGCCAACTTAAATTTATGATCAGCCAACTTAAATTTACGATCAGCCAACTTAAATTTATGATCAGCCAACTTAAATTTACGATCAGCCAACTTAAATTTATGATCAGCCAATTTAACTTTACGATCAGCCAACTTAAATTTATGATCAGCCAACTTAAATTTATGATCAGCCAACTTAAATTTACGATCAGCCAACTTAAATTTATGATCAGCCAATTTAACTTTACGATCAGCCAACTTAAATTTATGATCAGCCAACTTAAATTTATGATCAGCCAACTTAAATTTACGATCAGCCAACTTAAATTTACGATCAGCCAACTTAAATTTATGATCAGCCAACTTAAATTTACGATCTACCAACTTAAATTTATGATCAGCCAAATTAAATTTACGATCAGCCAACTTAAATTTACGATCAGCCAACTTAAATTTATGATCAGCCAACTTAAATTTATGATAAGCCAACTGAAATTTATGATCAGCCAACTTAAATTTATGATCAGCCAACTTAAATTTACGATCAGCCAACTTAAATTTATGATCAGCCAACTTAAATTTACGATCAGCCAACTTAAATTTATGATACGCCAACTTAAATTTACGATCAGCCAACTTAAATTTATGATCAGCCAACTTAAATTTACGATCAGCCAACTTAAATTTACGATCAGCCAACTTAAATTTATGATCAGCCAACTTAAATTTACGATCAGCCAACTTAAATTTATGATCAGCCAACTTAAATTTACGATCAGCCAACTTAAATTTATGATCAGCCAACTTAAATTTACGATCAGCCAACTTAAATTTATGATCAGCAAACTTAAATTTACGATCATCCAACTTAAATTTATGATCAGCCAACTTAAGTTTATGATCAGCCAACTTAAATTTACGATCAGACAACTTAAATTTATGATCAGCCAACTTAAATTTATGATACGCCAACTTAAATTTATGATCAGCCAACTTAAATTTATGATCAGCCAACTTAAATTTATGATCCGCCAACTTAAATTTACGATAAGCCAACTTAAATTTATAATCAGCCAACTTAAATTAATGATCAGCCAACTTTAATTTACGATCAGACAACTTAAATTTATGATCAGCCAACTTAAATTTATGATCAGTCAACTTA